>CM021777.1:16069708-16192525 GCA_011076525.1 Nettapus auritus
TGGGCTTTTCAGAGCAGCTGTCACAAGTGGGGGCTCCGAAGCATTTTCTGCATAAGCTGGTCTGTAACAGTTCTCAGCCAGGACAAACGTACACCACTTCTATTTTCTTACACTTTTAAGAATTTCATTCTGAGCTCTCCCCCTCTTTGTGCCCAATTTAGATAAATTGATGATTAGGCTCAGAAGCTGCAGGCGGGCAGGAGAGGTGGGAGAGGGCAGGCTCAGGCAGAGACATGAGTGCAGGGAAGCTCACTTCATAATTCAGGCTCAGGGCTGCTCGACCCAGGCTGCCTTCATTTCCAGACAGCAGGGAAGCATCTGCAGTGTTATCCTTTCCCCAATAATGAGGAGTATCGCTCCTCCATGAGTGGTGTTTCTGGCCAGGTTCAGCTCTGAGGTCATCAGGACTTCCAATGAGTTGAGAACCAGGCACATCCTCAAACCCTGCCCTCAGCACACAGCAAAGAGCCTCCACCACCCGCCGTGACCTAATTGTCACGGGAGGCTGCTGGGTTCTCCAAACCTGAGCTCTGTTAGCACTGAGGTCAACACTAAAACTCCCTTCTGCTCCAGCAAGGGTGAAAGCTGGGCCAGAGCAAAACACTTTGGAAAAATCCCACTCCATTGAGGCATTTAGATGATTACAGATGGCGATGAAAATTACAGATTGCTCAGATGAGCCATCATTTATCCACTTGCAGACAAAGGCTAAATAAATAGCTGCAGATTTATCTCATGATTTGACAGCATTTCTTTCATGTCACCAAACCTCTGGCCTCTGTATGCCTGCTACTGTGGGTCAGATGCCTTCATCCCTTGGGCTGAACAAGTCTTTTGGCCCCAAAATCAATGGGCATGGACACACCAGAGCCTACCCCATGTGTCCTTTCCACACAGAAGAAAGCCTGAGTGCAGCCCAAAGCACTTCTGATGATGGATGATCTTGGAAACAGCATGGCCAGCAGGAAGCCCAGCCTCACGGGATTCTCTTCTAATATTCAGACAGTGTTTCTATAATAAATATAAATATTTTTCATAATTTACAGCTGTTTCCCCTTATTATTCCACAATCTTAATGGAAATATTCCAGAGGAAGCCAACCTAGGAATCTTTTGAGCATCATTCATGTCTGGTCTGTGTGTACCAAGGCTCATTTCTTTCTCCCTCTCAGCCTGCTAATGTTCACCAGGACACCAACTGCACAGCAGAGCTTTCTCAGCCTCCTGCACATCCAAAGGCTGCATTCAAATGGCAATTATTCCCGCAGTGACTTATGTGGTTGAGCTGCTGAGGCCAGGACTGGCAGGAAACACATGTTAGAAATTAGTGTGTGTCTGGTACTGTCTCCTTTCTCTGTTTCTCCAGGTGGCTGAGCAACAGCAAGCGCAAGAACATTTTCTGATGCTGACCCTGGTTAATGTGAGCATAAATACGAGGTTAATACCCCAAGGATGGCTGATGAAGGAAAAAGTGAAGAAAAGTAATCAGGATGAGGAAAGTAATTCAAACAATTCATTGAAAAATGTGCACCTTTGGCTTGTATTCTGACAACAAAGGGCGAGGATTACCATGAAATAGGAGAATAGCATGTGTTATGTTACTTACTCCTCGGGAAGTAAATCAACACCATGCAGGAGATGTTAAATCTCGAAGCAAATCTAGAGCTGTTGTTATCCTGAACCAGGCAGTGCACCCCAGCAACAGGCAGTGTGTGCAGGCCCCTCCGGGTGAAATCAGGTGGCTTTCCTCTACAGACAGATAATGTTTTCTTGCAATCTTACAGCTCAGGGCTTTCAAACTCATTGCAGGGAGGAGCAGAGTGGAGCTGTAGTCATCCAGCAGTCATTTCTGTATCACTGCCCTAAATGCTTCCCGCTCTGCCTCCTCCCTGGGACTTATCTCTGCCAGGGACAGGCTCGGGGAAGCCAACAACATCCCCAGGCATCCCCAGGAATGAGGAGCACCAGCACATCCACTGCGTTCAGTGCTGGGCACCTTGGTGCAAGTCAGGATCAGCCAGAAGAGAGAACTCTGTGATGGCAGGGGAATTGTTCATCGCCTCTGTCATTTTCTTGTCTTTATGTATTATTTCAGTACCACTCTTAGTATTTCTTCTACATCTTTGGGAAAGCAGCATTCTCCCAGTTGGCCCTGCTGGATAGGGCTGGAGGACCACGAGCTTTTGTTGTCCTCCTGGCAAGAGGAGACCAAGGGCCTAACAAGTAAGAAGAAACGTGCTTGTTGCTGAGGCAGGATCACATCCTAGAAGAACCAAAATAAGTTAAAATAAGAAAACTCATGTTTTTTCCATTTACCTGGAAGAGACTTAACACCCCCATGGGTGTCTGCACCTTTCAGGGAGCTGCTGCGCAGGATGCCAGCGCTGCCAGGGCATGCAGAAGAAATGACTGGGGATGGGAGGCAGAACATTGCCTCCTCCCTTTTCCAGCCCTAACAAATTGACCTTCCCCAAGGCATTCAATGATGTCATTTTGGGCAAATATAAGCACTAAGTCCTGCATTTTTTAATGCCAGAGACTATAGCACTTTCCTGTGGGAAGGAAGAGGGAAATTCCTGCTCCCTCCCCCACCACATACTCACTCAAAGCACAATCTGTCCCAAAGCCTTAATAAATTTTTATGCGTACTTCAGGCCAGTTTCTGCTCTCAAATTCATCAAGGTAAATCTGGAAGGAGCAGACTCCAGTGGAGCTGCTCCAGTTTCCCTGGGAGCAGCGCTGCCCTGTCTCTGCCCAGTGCAAGCTGATAAAACAATGAGAACCGTAGCTTTGGCCTTCCCCTCCCGGGCTGGATCCCTTCCTCTTCTCTCTTGTCATAAGTTTTCCTTCATCACCTGTGATCTTTGATTAGCTTATCTGCTATGTTTCATGTCCCTAGATGGGAGCTTAGGAAAAGATTTGGGATGGCCACTTCTGCCCAGGAATGCTCTGGACATAAAAAGAAACAGTCCCAGAGCATTATGGCCAGTGCAGGAGAGGGTGAGTGTGCACTCATCCCCGTTCCTGATTTACAGTGTTGGGGATGAGCGTTAGGAAGTGCGAGTCTTTCAAGAAAGAGGCTACAGCACGAACAATAGGCAAGGTTATGAACACTTCTCCCACTGCCTATAAATTCTTTCTGAATGTGTAGCAGGGAGAGTTAAGAATGAGCTTGCTTGGTTACAAAACCATATTTCAAGTCATTTCAGACACAATGAAATGAAAATTAATACAATTTATGTTTCCAACCTTCCACAAGGCAATAATCTCATCAAGCAGCAAAGCACAGCTCTGATTCCGCTCCTCTGTTGTTTTCAGGGGCTGCAGACCAGAGAGAAGAAAAAGGGCTTTAACCTTCTGAAGTCATCATTTTTTTGCATCTTACGTTCCCTCTGCCTTTCAAATTGAGCCTGGTGTCTCATTTTTTGCTTCTAGGTTGCTTTTGCCCTCCTACCTTCCAACCATGTGTCAGCCGGGGATTGGGGAGGGGAGAAGTTGGAAGAAGTCCCACTCACGGCAAATGTCCAACTCGAGGTGAGCTCCCTGGTGCCCGGCCAAGCCTTGTGCTCGGCTCCTCCTGGCCGTTCGTCTCCCTCTTGTTCCTGACAGAGCCGCGCTGCAGGAGCGGCACTACATCTTTATGTCAGCTGTGAAATAAGCCTTGTCAGGCCTCACCGTGTCATCCGACCACCCAGCAATGCATTAAAATATACCACATCGCTTCTAATCGCTAGCTGTAGACAAAGAGCCTGCCTAAACTGCTCTTCCCTCAAAGAAAACCAGACGTACTCGCAAGACCTTCAATTAGCCTTTAAGCCACCTTCTCCTCCCTGCTCCGCTCATCCCTGAAGTCCCTGGAAAACAGATGGCTCCTGCAGCTCGCCTGCGAGTTTAATAAATCTGGTGTCTGGTGGGCCAAATGAGAGGAAGCAGGTTTCAGAACTAGAGGGCTGCAGCGAGGAGCCCCCACCAGGTACTCCTCCAGGTCATTACGAATTTCAGCTGATGCTCGAGCCCCTCGCTGGGAGGAGGAGGAGCTTCTTCAGCCTCTCCTCTTCCCTCTCTCTACCCCCCAGCTCACCAAATGGTTTAGGCTTCGCCAGCTCCATCCAGATCATGGTTTAGGCAGTTTTCCTTGATGGGGAGACTGGTGTGATGAGTTGGCTCAGGTGCCACCCTGTTCCCCTGCCCTGAGCTGTGGGGGGCTGCACAAATGGTGTGGAAGAAGAAAATAAAAGGATGGATTTTGCTACTTTTAATTTAAATCTCTTTTTTTTTTTTAGAGAGTGTCAGATAGCACTTATAAATATATGCTGAGCTTATCTCCCAAACGCAGCTCCCAGGAAGGAAATCTCTTTGCAGGTTGACTCAGGCTGCCTTGAGGTTTGGGTAATGCAATGTGGCTCATTCGGACACAGGACAGGGGTGTCTTCACAGGCGCAGTTACCCCACGTTCCGCACAGGGCCATAAAACATCAGCCAGGCTCCATTTTCTTCCTCGTCCTGATGGAGCATAGAAGAAATGGCCTTGATCCCCAAAGCCATGCAGAGGGCTCAGGCGCTGCTATAATGAGCTGCTATCACCCTGACCGGAGAGCTGAAGTATTTCAAGGCACTGCTCATTGCAAAGTTAATGATCTGTTCGTGGTGAGAGCACACACAGATTCAGGCTGGAGGGATGCAGTCAGCCTACTCGCCCTGAACCTTGTGAAATTAACCTTCTCCTGGAGGCTGACCTCAGGAATGGGGCGAGGAAAGCCATGGATGTAAGAGAAGAAGCTGTGATTGCAATCAGGTGGAAGGCCCCGAGAGTGGCAGATGCAGGCATGGGAGTTTTCTAAAGAAATCTTCTTGCCTCAAACCTGGAATGGGCTGATGGATCAGCACAGCTCACAACAGAGGTGAATTATATTAAAACAAACAAACAAAAAAAAAAAACATACAAGGATTCAAGCAGAAAACAACACACTATGTGAGCGGATACCAGCTGGGTGAGCAAGAGTTAATGAGCTTTGTTTCAATAAGTGGAAAATTCTGCAGAACAAACCAACATAAAACCTCACCAGACTAATTCCAGGCAAAGAACAGGGCTGTTGCTTTAACACACTTGAGTGTTAACAGAGAAAACGGAGGACTGTGTTCACATCTGAAGAGTCTGCTAAAAGAAAAGCTTGAATTTACAAGCAGAAAATTATGGAGAGAGAAAAGCTTGTTACATAAAAGTATATGGAAGTAATGTAAAAATACACCCTCCCAGTCAAGCACTTGTGTGCATGGAGCACAAGATCACCATCAGAGCCTGTTTTGCTGATGTGCAAGTATTTCAGTTTGCTGAAGTAATTTTGAAGTGTTTATATTAAAAGGAGAATTGTGGCAAACCACTTTGAAATCACCTCTAAATGCTGAGGACAGAGCACTTGAGCATCCGAATTTGCTAGGGAAGAAGAACTTGAGGGAACAGAACCTCGGAACAGCCAAGGACATTTTGATGTAGGGGGAAAATTAAGTGGACAAGATGAGAAATGGGGAAAGGCTGCTAGGCATGTCTTCGAAAAAAAAAAGCCTCTTCACGTATCTGTGGCCTTGAGGACAAATAACTTTCAAGCACTCTCGCAAGCATGAGTGCAGGGGAATTGAGGGGAATGAGAAATTGCTATTAACATGGTTCTGACTCATTGGCATGAGCTCAACTCTTCTCGGTCGGAACACTCCTCTGTACAGCAGCTCAGGTTTTGCAGGAGGAGAAGCTCCAGGCCCACACAGAAGCACCAGGGGCCAAAGGCAGCCCATCGTGATCATTCCGAGCCCTATCCAAGGCTTGGTAAAGCCACCAAGAAACATTTTAGGGGATGCTGAATCTGCTACGGGACGCTTGTGTGCCTCAGAATCTCCCATGTATTCCTTGGGAAGCCTGGGAGCAAGAGATGTGTTTTAGGGAGGCTTTTGTTTCATTGCATGAGGCAAAATGAATGTACTGAGCATTACTTCACAATACGGATTTTTGAAATGTCACCTTTCAGTGAGGAAGGCTTCTTTTTTCAGAATCTCACACTCTGCATGTAATTCATTCTGGAACGCTACTCATTTTGAGACAGAAACCCCTTTCACTGCCAGCTCCGTGTGGGAAGAAAAAAGTTGTTTGCCCGGATGCCCACGTGCAGAAGTCAAGATGCATTGCCCTCCCTGCTGTAAGCAGCCAGCTCTAGTCCCAGAACACATCTACCAGCACTTGGTGTCCCCAGTGGGACACTGATCATGGCCCTCAGCTGGGGCTCCGGTGATGTGCAGGTCTTGGGTGAGCTGCAACCTTCATTTTGAGTTGCATCAAATGGTGCTTTCAGTACTGGAGATGTTCCAGGACTGTCTTACTGTGGGAAAAAATAAAATAAAATAAAATAAAAATAATAATAAAATAAAATAATAATAATAATAATAAATATTTATTGTTTCAAGAAGAATCTCCTCTCAGGTGCACGCAGGCAGGGGCTGCAGTGACAAGACCTGGCAGAGGTTAAGGAAGGGCTTACTGCTCCTGGTTCTGCAGCGGGGCCAGAGCTCCAGTCCCCCTTCTGCAAGGCGGCGAAATACAGACTTAGTGTTTAGCACGGGAAGAGTTTCTCCTACTTAGAAGCTCTTTTCCAGAGCACATTTAAACAAGATTGGACAGAAAAATAAATAAATAATAAATAAATAAATAAATCCCGCAATAAGTGGGAAACTGAGAAGGAGGTCTAATAATAGTAAGAGTTCATCACTTCTTGAAACAGTGTTTGCAGTCTCAGAGAAAGATCCTCTTTACTTTTATTTTATTTTATTTTTTTTACTGGAGCAGGGGGGAGAAAGGCAGAGGGGGAAGCTTTTTTTGTGGATAGCTCAGCAAAAAAATAGGAATATTTCCCCAATGTTGCAAGGTTTCTCTCAATGCTCTTCACTCGGGCACTGTACCTCCACGTGCTGCTGTCCTGATGGGTGATCTCACGGTTCCCATTGCCTTCAGGAACACGCTGAAACCTTCCTGCACACGCGGAGTCAGGGCTTCCTCCAGAAGGAGCTGCAGAATTTAATTAACTCGACTCCATGCTTGCAGTCCTGTGATTTCTCTTACCTTTAACGTGAACTCACATATGGATTAAAGTGAAATAAAACCTACAATTTGAGTTCAATTCAAAGCTGATTGGAAACATGTATTACCTTTCCTTGACCCGGCAGTCAGAAGGGAAGTTATTACAGTTCTTTAGTGAGTTTGTAAACTCTTTACTGCTGTGGCAGTTTTAATCCTGCTGAGAGAAAATTTGATCTGGAAAATAAATTGCTCCCATTTTATTCTTATGTTTCACAATCTCAGGTTGAGATAGCAAATAAGCATCGAGTTTGCTTTGGAATCGACAAGCAAGAGCGTTATCAGCATCCAGATGGCAGTTTTAGGTTAAGTAATAAGCGACCATAAATAATGATAAAGAAGTGCTCCAGATCTTGCACACTTTAACATGCTGACATGACACAGAAAAAAATAAATAAAAAAATTAGAGATCCATTTACACTGGGACCAAGTTGTACGTCTGAACAAAACTAACTGACGAGCAGATAATGTGCTCCCAGATAAGCCATCGGATTGACACCAAGTCTGCAAACATTTTGGGGTCACACGGAAGAGAAGCACATGCTTGGGATGCTGAAATACTGGAAACAGTTTCAGGAGAGTGAGAATGCAACAACAGAGGGCCAGTTCCCCCGAGCCCAGAGCTAAATCCCGTTAGCTGTGATGCACTCACAAGACCTCGTGGCTGTTTGCACGTCAGCTGAACTGCAGCAAGAACAAAGCGTGCGCTCTGAGCGACGAAGCTGATTAACACGTTACAAAGGGGAGAATTGGATTTTCTCTCTCTTGAGGTCTTCAGAACAAGGCAGGATGTGTTTCTTCCTGGAAGATGTGCTCTGGCAAAGCAGAAGTTATGAGGTTCCAGGCAGAAATCAGCTGGACAGCGTTTATTGGCCCGTGACAGATGAGGTGTACCAGCGCTGTACCTAATCTAATGTTCCTCCAGCTTCCAATGCCACAAATCTCTGAGCAAAAAAAAAAAAAAAAATGAAGGGTTTCACCCAGGTAGTCTAAATCAAATATCTGGCATCTTTGCTCAAATTAAGCAAATAAATACTCCGTGCAAGGCTGAAGTGCCTTGCCAGCTGGGGCAGCTCCACTCCTGTGTTTGCTTTTTTGCATTTGCAGCATGGTGAGGCACTAATCCCCCGAGCAATGTAAGGTTCCCAGCCTTTCCTTTCAGTGTACCACCACAGGCTGGTTCTGCTTGTTCTCACACTGGGGAGAC
The DNA here is from genome assembly GCA_011076525.1 of Nettapus auritus. Classification (NCBI taxonomy): domain Eukaryota; kingdom Metazoa; phylum Chordata; class Aves; order Anseriformes; family Anatidae; genus Nettapus; species Nettapus auritus. Next base: position 16,078,035 of record CM021777.1, read on the forward strand.
CCCAGCCCGCTCAGATGCCGGACCTGGTGTCCACAGGAAAGGAGCCAATGCCACCAGGGTCAAAGAACTTCTTATATTTAAGCAGCAGTGTGAAATGCCACCTGCTAAGGATTTTTCCATAATTCCTTAAAAATAAACCAATAAAGAAGATTCAGGAAAATAATTTTTTCCCTCTATTTCTAATTCTTCTGCCAAGCTGAATGCTTGCGTAAGCCACCTGGGCATCTGAGCACTTTGAAACACGCAGGCGGGTTTTCTCTAGCACCTGGGCACCCAGTATCCACAGTTGCTGAGATTCATCTGCCGCATCATTAAGGCAGAAATGTTAAACACTCCAGGATATTCAGCTGAAAATCGGGTTTTATTATTCTAAATGGGCCTCAGTCTCCCCACGCAGAAAAGATCAATAATATTTCTTTTTAACCCAAATAAATTATTCGCGCTGCACAGCAGAGTCAACACAAAAATATTTACAGGAACATAATCGTGCTACCCCTTTTAGTCTCTCCACTTTTTGCATGGTGCAAGGGTAAGATGGAAAAATACTGATGCTGAAAGCAAATCAGAAGATGAACCAGTGTAAATGGAGCGTAAGGGAAGAACTTTCTGGACTTGTTTTCTCTGTTGACATCTGCTCCTTCCGACATGTAACATTACAGAGAATGGTCTGCTTTCATGGGCAAACAAAGACCTAATGGTAAAAGAGAAATAAAATCAGAAGCACACAAAACGTGCATAATGGGCCCCACCGCAGATGAACCAGCGGACAGGGGCTGGTGCTCAGGCTTGCGAAAGAAGGAGGCAGAGGATGGACGCAGCGTGCTGCTTCCCCTGCCTCCCCTCCCTGCTGCCACAAGTTGGATTTCAGGGGCTCCTAGCCCAAGGTTCAAGCCCAAGCCACCATGTTTCACACCAACAGCTGAGCTGCAGGACTAGGATTTAGTCAAACCTCTGCTGGTACAAAAGGTACTGCCTGGTAATTTCACTGAGTGTTCCCTCCTATTGTCTTACAGCCAAAAGGACTGATTGTCCCATGCTCCATTTCTCTATCCACACACAGCTTCACAGATCCATGCCCTCCACCACCTCCTTCCCAAGCTGAAATCCTTCTGTCTCACCTCTCCCCTTCTGGCAGCAGCCACTTATTTGTGGCTCTCTGCACCACTCTTCTCCAGACCTTCCTCCGAGCAAAAGCCTTCCAGCAGCCCCCACCTCCGGGTGTAGCTGCTAAACCAGGAGCTCTGTAACAGCCCCAGCCCTCCCGTCCCCCCCGGCTGCCACAGGAGGGGATGGGGATGATGTCCCCCCTTCCCTGCCAGGGGACACAGCCCTGTCCCCAGCCCTGCTCCTGTCCCTCCAAAGCCCCTGTGCTGCTCCGGAGGAGGAGGATTGAGCACAGGATTTCTTCACATGGCTGCAACCAGCTGACTGCGCTCACCCCAGCCCCAGTTTGGCTTTCTATCCTTAAATATCAAGGTAGGGTCCAGAATATCTAAAGCCTTTGAGTGGTCAATGTAACCTACACCCGTCAAAAGCTCCTGATCCAAGGCCAAAGCTAACTCATTAGGTACCAGAGAACCAGCACTTGTAACACTGTTTTTCTTGAGAAGCTGACTGCAGTGGGGATATTATATGAGGAATGTTTAAATGGAATATACTTTTTACTCGGTCGGCAATAACCCTACGAGGTTTGTAATTGCTCAGGTCTCACAGGCCATGAGTTATTAAAATGCAGTTATTAATTTTGCATACCTACTGACGTCTGGTGTAATGCTCCGAGAGACGAAAAATAGTTTGGAAATGGGAAAAGAAATCAAGGCTGCTGCTGGAGGAGGCAGAAGGGGGCAGTGGTGGTGGTGGGAGTGGGATGGGGATGGGGGCAGGCAGAGCAGGGGTTCAAGGGGCATCCTGCCCTCGACGAGGGGACGCTGTCCTGCTCACCCAACTGCTCCCATCTCTCATGCCAAGTTTGTACTCTACAAGTGTTTCCCTCCAGCCATGGCAAAAGAAGAACTTGAAATTAATTTAATGTTCAAACTGTCCTAAATCTGGGAGAAAACAACACAAAAGTACCTATAGTGATGTCTAGTAAGGAACATTAATACTAGCAGATCCAGAGCGGGACCAGGACCAGGACCCACTGCCAAGTTCTCAATATCCACAGCAGTGGGATGATGAACCGAGCTCTTCTTCAAAGCAGAGGCCCCTCCTGATGCTACCCCTGGCTCAGGGATGCTCTGAGATCAGGAGGGTAAGAAGTGTCCTAGGGGACGGATCCTGCTCCTGGCTCACAGGCCTCCTTGCTCTCACAGCAAAACATTTCAGCCAGGCTTTCTGGGCTGCTTTTGTTTCCTTTCTGCCTCTAGAAACCTGCCAGGGAAATGCTGTGCTAACACGTTAGCCAGTGCTCTGCTCGGCACATGAAGGGAGAAGGAGGGGGGGACAAACACAGGCACCAAAACCCCGAGGTCACTGCGCCGACGAGAAGCACAGAGCAGGCTTTGTGCAGATCTGCCCTGCCAGCTCCCTACATTCTTGACTTGAAACACTTGCTGATAATCCACTCCTTGACCTCTCCTACACAGGATGCAGTGTCACTATATGGAAGCCATATGGAACAAAGGGATCGCTCTCGGTACACGCTGAGCACACAGAAATAAAGTTTACAATGGCACCATAGCCCAGGCAGCTGGGGCAGCTGCTTGCCAGCATGCCCTCGTGCTGACAGCTGGGCTCTCGTGTGCCTGGCATGGTAAAGCATGGCACATCAGGTCCTCCTCGGAGGCATTTCGGCCAGAGGATGTGTGTGTACGTACCTCACGGTAACTGAGCTAGCTCCTGAATTTATTGCCCTGCTTTCTTCTCCCTTTGGATGTTCATTAAAGCTGTGAAATGTTTTCTAGAACATGAGAAGCAGAAAGGATTCTTGATGGTCCCACTCCTTTGAAGGAGGGTACCTGGTTCCCATTAATACCCTACGTGCTACGGGACGAAGCTATGGACAATTTGCTTCCTAGCGATTGCAGATTGGAGTACAAAGCTCAATAATACTCAGAAAATGCACTGAGTTTCTGCTCCAAAAGCTTTAAATGTGCACACATATGTCATGTTTAAAATGTAGAAATATCTCATTATTTGCTGATTGGTCCCTTGACAGAGCTTGAACAACTCCCACCGGGATAAATGACCTGAGTGTGTGTTGGAGGGACCCAGCTTAAAGGCAGCATTATTTTAAAAGAAACAGCAAGACTCCAATTTTTCCCCTTTGGTACAGAAACAAGCACAAGGCTTCAAACAAGCCTGGCTGCAGATTCAGGAAGATGGAACTCCATGTAAGGCTTTGACCTTCCTGTTCCATATTTCTTCATTGATCTCTTTCTCTAATAGCAGAAACGATGTTCTGGAAGATGCAAGAGGCATCCGATGACCAAATTCTAGCTGACGTTTCCATCCCATGTTTACCACGAGGTGCTAGTCATGCCCTGCCCCACATTTCCAGTGCTTCTGGAGCAGATGGCTGGAGGCAGACCACAACCAGCGCCTTGTCTCCCCGCTCCTTTGCCTTTCGGGAGGGTTTTATTGGAAATCTCATCTGCTCTCATTGGTTTGGTCCCATGCCAGCTCTAAATGAGAAATGGCCCATTTCTTGCTTCATTTCCCCTTGAAATTCACAGAGAGTGCTCAGGGAAGCCTGACGGCTTTGAATCAAGCCCTGGCCAAAAAGCCCAGCACGGGCTGAATCTGCAGCTGGAAGCAAACGCCAGATCTTCAGCCCATCGGTGCTGCACTGGCACCACTGGGGGGTCACTGCTCTCTGCTTTTTGGCAAATCCTAGGGAAAATCAAATTTCTCAGTGTATGGCAAGGAACAAGCAAAGGCTCCTTCACCAAGACAAGCAAAATCTTTCTCTAATTTTCAGATGGGAAAAAAAAAAAAAAAAAAAAAAAATGAAGGGCAAAATGTGTCTTTTCTTGTAAGCTAGCAGCTGACCTCAGCACAGCCTGAGGACATTTTAAACCTATCTTCATCTTTATTATGTGTGTCATATGCCCCTATTCATCCTTTGTAGTTTAAAGCAAAAATGACCTTTTATAGCTATCTAAAGCGTAATTTTGCTCATGTTCTCCACTCTCACCATTTGTTTTGAGTTAAATATCAAACAGATGTGCACCCATTTTTTAAAAAAAAATGTTTAATATTAGAGAGCATGCCCTCATATAAGACTGGGAAAGCCTTTCAGGGAAATAAGTCTTTCAAATAAAAAGGCATATTAGTAAATTTTAAGGTGATTTTAACTGTATATTTTCAAGCATTAAAGGAAAAAGATCCAGCAAGCCATAAAGTGACAAGTGGGAGGTGGGGAAAGATATACGGTACTAGTTTGAAAGAGAAATTAGACCTGGAACAGGGTGGAAAAATCCACCTACCCCGGAGCTGTTTGGAGTCACAGGTCTGGGGGCAGGGAGGGAGGGCTGAAGGCTGGGAGGGGGCACAGGTAGAGCATCAGCTGCATCCCTCACCCCTCTCAGACACAGGCTGCTGGCTGACCGAATCACACCTCAGAGAAGGTGAGAGCCCCAAGGCTTTTTTTATGTCTCGTGACCGAGAGATAAAGATGTTTTTTGAAGCCAGCTCTTGGTTTGCATCTCGTGCTGCGGCTCCAACGAACGGCTCAATCAGCTCAGCAAAAGCTTTGCTCCAGTTCCCTTCCTGACTCTGCAGTGCTGCATTAAACATTCCACATCCCCTAATATTTCTTGGCATTGCACATATTTAAAGCTCAGAACCAAATTACCTGGCTCCTATGCTCTGCAACAGCCATCTCTTCTGATGGCTAACGCTGAAATTAAAGTATTTCCATGTGGCCGCTTGGATTTCTTCTCCTGTAGGAAAGGACTTTCTCTGCTGACATACGCCTGCAAATTACATTTCCATTTGGCACCCAACATGGTTTGCATAGCATTATTCTGCTCTGTTCTGGGGCTGTTTCATTTGCAGTTTGTGGCACTAGGGAGGAGAGCTGATACGCCTGGGGAACGGCAGGGCTGGTGGTGTTTTACAAACCCAGTGTTGCGTCCACATGCACAGAGTAGCAGGATGCGACTGGTTATTGCTGCATTAGGCTGCTGCAGCACTGCCTGGAACCCAGAACAATCCGAACTTATTTTCCTTAATGCCTGCTTAAGGGAAATCATCCCATTACCATCCACCTGGCACTGCCAAGGCAGCCAAGCCCAGGGGTCTGTAGGAATAAGAACTTTGTGGGATCGGAGAATTAATTCCCTCACTTGCTTGCTCTCTGCCTCTTTTACGAGCCAGGCTGGCAGCCTGTACATCCACAAGAGCCCTGCAGGCCTGACTGTTCAGCTTTACTTGTGGTAAATTCAAGGTTTGAGAAGCGCACCGCAGACCTGGGAGGCACCTTCCCGACTGCCACCGTGCCAAGTGATCTCTGAACCAGGGCCTCACAGCTTGGAGGGCCACGGAGCCTGGGGCAGCAGAAAAAGCCTATGTTTGGGTAACCTTTGTGCACCCCTGGTGAACCTCACCCCGTGGGCAAACCTCACCCCACAGGCTGTGCACAAGGGCAGGCAGAGCCCCAAGCTTTGGCCTGATGCTGCTCTGGCCCTGCAGCCCTTGTCTGACATTACCAGAGCATTTCCCTTCATATCTGTGACGGTCGCTCGCAAGCCAGCTGCTCAATTCCACCCTAATGAAGAGCGTTGTCCTGTTTGCTTAACCTGGGATGGCTCCACTTCGCACTTCAGGTTTCTTGTGAGAGTCCACACCAGCATTACACTGGAGTCAGCGTGTGTTTTCCATGCTGCCAGGTTTGTCCAGTGTATCATGAATATTGGGGTCAGAAAGCATTGCTTTCAGCCAGAGCTATTTGTTTCTTTGTTTGCCTACTTATCTAATTTACGAAAGCTACCATCACCACACCACCTACGTCCAGCACAGGGTCCTCAGTAACTGAATTAGAGCATATTTTGAATGTGTTCACTCACAAAACAGCAGCTTGGCCACTCGGAGGCCTTCCAGCTGACCAGGGCCTGCTCCATCTCCCCAGTGCTTGCATCTGGGAGGGGAAATTAGCACAAGTCAGATGGAGAACAGGAGCAAAAGAAGACGTGGCTTTATTATTAAGGCAACTCAAATCGCAACCCAACAGAACTCAATAGTATTTTTTTTTAAATGCAGTCCATTAAATCAGGACAACTCTATAAAAGTAGCTTTTCACCCTAACTATTGAAAAAGAACAATGAAATTACCGCTGCTTGCTGGACTGTTACTTAGCTCGGTAGGATTTTCCCATCCTTCACCGAGAACAAACACAGCAGCAGCCAGAATGTCAATGTGTGGTACCGAGCGCTGAGAATCATTTAGATTCCAAACCAGCCCATCCTAATCCTTGCCTCCCCACTAGCCGAGTTATTTGTCGGATAACCAGAAACACCTGGGTACAAGGAATTTCCTGCTGCAATTCAGCCTTAATTTCCTCAGACAGTAAAAACCTAAGGCTCGCAAAGGTGAAAGAAACCAGCAGTCAATCAAGTAAATCACCACCACCACCACCACAGCAGTGATAGTACATTCTAAATTAAATTTTAATTCCCACCTGATGGTTCACCGGGAGTTACTTTTATACAAACCATTCATCTGACCCACCTTTGTATTTCAGACGATTTGTTGGGGTCCCATTAGTTATTAACACCCATCCAAGTTCCAGGACGGCTTTTTCTGTACTTGTGATCAGAATCAAAATTTGAACCAAAGAAGGCAAGGTCTGTAGGTGTTAGCTGGACAGATACATTAAGGCTGAACAGACAGCAGTACTGCTGTCTGCAGTACTGAGCAATGAGCAACAGAACTGCCAAGAAATTTTCCCAAATTAAAGCACATCCTTAACGCCAGGTTTTTAAGAGGAATATTCATGGAGTTTCTATTTTTACACGCTCAGCACAGCATCTGCAGTCATTTCTGTTTGCAGTTCTGCCAGACCTGCCAAAGCAACAGACACAACTAAAGGATGTTTTAGAAAAAAAAAAAAAAAAAAAAAAAAAAAAAGCTGCAGAGGAAAAAAAAAAAAAAGTGGATGCCATAGAAGATTCACCAAAAACTGCTGACAATCCTTTTTTCTTCTCAGTAAATACAAATATGAATGTTCAGAAAAGCCAATGAAAACTAGATTCTTTATGCTAAGAAGAAGCTTCACCAGGCAGCTTCCTAACACCTGAAGACTTGAAACCAAGAAGCTCACTGTCATCTCTGGGCAGGGGACAATGGCCTTATGAGCTGTGCTAACAGCCAGCAGTCAGTACCAACCAGCAAGGCCTCCCAGCACAGCTCCATCGGCAGGTCCCAGGAGACATTCTACCCAACAACACATACTGCAGCTTCAGCATCCCAAATATTGGGAAATTCAACCACACACTTCTGTGCTGGAAAGCCTTCTGCAGTATGGGTGAAGAGAGAGATACAACTTTCCTCTTGATCAGCTTCATAATTATTTTGAGCTGAAATTTTTTGTTATCACTGTGAATCAGAAGCATCTTTAAGGAACGAACTGGATCTAACACGTTGCAGCGTGGGCTTTTTTAAGACGTCTATTTTAGAACATTCATGTTAGTAGTGTTTGAGCAGCAGCAGCAGCAGCGAGGTTGCTGGCACATCTATTTTCAGACAGCCGTACTGTAACAACCTGCACACCCCACTTGCCTCTCTCACATTGAATAGGTGCAAGGCAACTGAGACCTTTGCAAACCCTGAGACAAAGCGTGAAGCAGGTGTCTGTGCCTGCAGGGACAGGCAGTGACAACCCAAAATTAGTAAGGTGGAAAAAAACCTGAGGCAAAGGCATAGGAGACTCCGCTGCTGTAATTTAGGAAACAGAATAGGGTGTTATGGCAACAACTGAGTGATGTGCTTGCCAGAGTGGAATTCATGTTGGAAAACAGGAATCCTGTGCTCACCAGGAGAAAACCAAGCAGAGAGAACATTCAGGTTTTTATATTTTCTCATTTCTGTTATGACACAAAGCTGGCCAAAGCCATGAAATACCACCATTACATCCCATAAACATTGCTGGGACCTTCTGAAGGAGAGGGAGGGTCTCGGCCTGATGCATCTGTAGGGCCCAGCTCCCCAGTGGTCAACTTACACCTTGGGACCTCGTTCAGGAGAAGCCAAAGGTTGAGCTGCCAAACCACAATGGCAGCATTTAAAACCCTCTTGATCCCCATGACTTGGACCAAAACCTGCCAAAATGACAGATCAAAAAGGGAGGAGCATCAAAAGTGAAGAGCATTTCCAGCCTATGACTTGTAGATTTCCAGCAGTGGACCTTTCCTTACTGCTCTAACCATACATGCCTCCATGGGTGACCACATCCAACACACAGCTCTAGGAAGGGAAGGTTAGTTCATCGACTGAACAAAAACAGCAGCAGGGATAACAAACACGATAATTTGAAAATAATTAGAGCTCTTCCTCAGGGGAGGAGATTTGTTTCTTCTCCCTCAAGGTTTTCTGTATATTCCTCCTTCTCGTTTACCCCAGGCAATTTTTTAATTCATAAACTTAATTCTGTAGGTGGGATTTTCCAACCTCCTGGCTGTTTATTGCAATTAGGGTTGCCTCTGTAGTGATATCGTGTCTATTTAAAAATGTTTATCACTCCCCACTTTAAGCACATTTCAAAGCATGGCTGTTGCTCAGCAACAGGAGAAAGCTGGCTGCTGCTTCCTGAGCAGAAAACCGTGAGGGTAATCACCTCATGTCATCCCATTCACTGATAATTAGACAAATTACGTTCAAGGAAATGCCTTATATTAAGGTTACAGCAGTGACTTTTGCTTCCACCTGCAGGATCGGATCTTGTCTCCTCTTCTGGGCAGCCAGAAAAGCTTCGTGTTTTATGAGGAGTGTTGCTGCTAAGCCCTCGTAACGCAGGAGAGCCCTGGAGCCGTCATCCAGACGAGGTCACATAAGAAAGGGAAGAATCACACTCAGACCTCTTGAAATCCCAATGCCCCAGCTCCACAAAGAGCCTGCCAGAACTGTGTGCAGACATTTTCTGTAGGTCTCCACAGCCCTCTCTGCTTCCCATGGCCTGGAGACCTGCCTGGGTCTGAGGTCCTGTGCATGCCCTCAGCTCCGTGAGCCAACATAGTGGCTCCTCCTCGAGGCCTGCCCTCCCCGGAGCTCACCTCGGCTGGATTGATCCCTGTGTCTGGATGCTACATGCTCTAGTAGCAGTTATACACCATCTCAGGTGGCACTGATGATCCCAAGGAGGCCTGGTCCTGTTGTGCGAAGGACTCCTCCAGAGCCCTTTCCAGTGCCCACAGGAGGAAAGCGTGGGCACTTGAACAGCTCAGAGACTTCATAAAATGAGCAATTAATTTTAATCCCCACTAGATGGTGCAGGAAGTCAATAAATGTCAATCGTCCTCTAACACTGGACTTGACTTTCAAGCGCTTCCATGTTCCCCTGCAGTACCTCGTCAGATGGTTTCTCTCAGGATGCCTGGAGCAGAGCTCGAGCTGGGCTCTGAACAGCACCTGCCTGCCTGCCGTGCACCAGGGACAGTTTTAAAGCACCTTTTGGGCATATGTCTCTGGGTTTATACAGCACATCATTATTATGACTAATAATAAAAACAATGCTAATAATAATACTTATATAGAAATTACTTGTAAGACTTAAGAGAAATTGAGTTCTGCTGACATTTGGGGCTTCTCTATGAGATTTAATATGAAATTGCATCCTTTTTCTATGATAAGATGGTTTAATGTATCAAAAGACAAGATCTGTTGTTTCATAATTACATTGTAAATGATTCGAAAGTACAGATTGTACAGCTTCTAGTACAAATGGTCTAATTCGTGGTTAAAGACCCCCAAGATTCTGGAATAATATACAAATATACATAAAGGTAATGAAAACCTGATGTCTTTTTTTTAGTAATTATTTCTGTCTCGCAAGATTACAATAGCTTCAAAACCCTATTTCAGCTTTCTGAATCTCAGGCCGTAAACCAGAGGAGTATTGCAGGATCAATATGCAAGTTATTTAGAAGACTGTTTGATGCACATATGACTTTCTGTAACACTGACACATGGCAGCATGTAGATCTAAAACCAACAACAAAACATGCACACGCTTGGGTAAGGATGAAAGAGAGAATGAATATGGCAGATGTTAGCTGGCTCACATAATGCTTAGCTGGAAGGCACTCAGATACTCTCTGGTGATGAAGGTGGAATAACATCCTGTATAGATGAGAATGCAATTTACCCAAGGAGCTTGCAAGCAAATAAATAAATATATATATATATATACATATATATACTGTACCATACTCTTGAAACAAGCCCTTTCTCTTCAGTCCTGAATTTTGCCATGAGGCAGTGCTCCTAAATATCTAAATCTGTGTGGGTCAGATGAGTTTCCAGCTCTCTGAACACAAATCAAATCCGAAGAGATAATGAGCCAAACAGGGACATGAATTATTTTTTATGTTGTCATTTATTTTGAGACATTTAATTAATGTCATAAAAATATATAATATACATTTTCAATAAAGAATTCAAAGTACCACAATCAAAGATCACATGACCTTAGTTTCATTATGAAAAGTACCTGGATTCAATAAAAAGAGGACATAGCTTTATCCTAGACATAAATTTGGTTCAGGCAGCAATATTGAGAGGTTAAATGCTAAAGAAAACTAATCTCTTAAGGCAATATGAATCATAGGAAAAGAGGTTGTGGTAAAGCGATAATAAAAATCGCAGCTGTAATTTTCTTCTCCCAGAACCGATGCCTACTAGCTAATGTACCACACTGCTGGTGCCTCCACTCCGCAGCCATGGAATCATAAACCTGACCGACCGGGGCTGAATCTGCAGGGTTTGTAGGTCACAGATGGGAAGTGAAGGTAGGGGTAGATGCCATCTGCTCTGTATTAAGCTATGAGCATCTCCTTAACATGGCTGGCTTGCAATCTTCAAAGTGCCACCGGGGTAAAATGCCACGAGCACATCATCTTCTGGTGTCAAATGGTGCAGCAGCATTGTTTCAGTGGAGCTGTGCCGGTTTCCTCCAACTGACAACTTGGTGCCATATACTTCCAATTAGCACAGTTGCTTACTTACATTTATGAGGCTAGTTTAGATTAAGCAAAGACATTTTAAAAGTCATCCTTTGCTCCTCACTGTTTATTGTCGTTGCTGTCAGCCTGAAAGTGAGACTACCCCAAACAAACTCAGTTGTCTTTATTGCCATTTGCACAACAGCTTTAGATTTTGATGTGCTCAAAACCTGGAGTCGAACAGCAGAGATCAGCCTCTTGGACAGCACATCTGGTCAGTCGTTTGGGTTCTGGAGCATCATCTACAGAGCAGTATAGGAAACCTTCCTGTTGTTCTGCTTTGTTTTTCAGTTGTTTCCTTTCTTTGTCTTAAACCTCAGCATGTTTGGGGTTTGCATTTTTTAATAGTCCCTTTGGGGGGACTGATCTGAAGAAATATATCAGAAAGTAACTCTTCCTGTAATGCTCTGATGCCATCACAGGCAGCTAGCTGCTGTGTATGAGTGCTCAGCACAGCAGTAAAGGCTTGTCACAGAAAGGCCTTTAATTGTTCGAAGCTGGAGCAACACTAGCTGTCTGCTACGACTTGCTTTTTCTAAAGAACATGATAAATGCCTCTAGGAAGGAATGAGCTAAAAAAAAGGAAAAACAATGTCCTTGTTCTCCAGTTTTATTTTGGTTTCCTTTTGTCTTCCTGAGTCCAAACTGGAAAAACACAATAATGTGTGGCAAGCCTGTCAACCCCTAGTGAAAAAGGCTGTGTCTTGCAACCATTGCTTCCTGAAGGGTGGAGCTGCAACATGTTCTCACATATTTGCAAAGGAGATGACTCCCTCATTAGGAAAATGCAGGTAGATTTCCCTCCTGGCTTGCTTTAAATGATCATTCTGAATGGCAGCATTGCTGAGAGGCTTAGGAAGAGAAGACTTAGATTAAATCTGCTTCTTTAACAAATCAGTTTGACCCTGTATTTTACTGATACCTACATGAAAATCTTGGCTGCACATGCATTATCCTGCTATGAGCTGCCTAAAACCATAACGAGCATCTCTGGGATGCCAAACGCGCTAGCTCCGTCTCACATCAGAACCTCTTTGATGAAAACATGAGATGCACAGGCTGGAATGGAGCTGGCTCTCGAGGGAAGGGTGATACTTCCCAGGAATGAAAATCCCTCCTCTGTTGCTCACCAGCTGGATGCAGACAGCACCAGCTCATGTTCCTGACAATTTTCATATGTGGGCATCAGACGGACTGTGAAGTGGATGAAAGTTGAAACCTTCTGCAGCGAGGTCTCCCTGGATTTGGTGCTCAGGAAGAAAAAGAGAAAAATTGCTGAGAGGGACTGAACTCTTTGAGGCTCTTGAGAAAACCAGGGACACTTCCACTAAAATATTGGACTTATTCAAAATTTCTCTAACTCTCAGACTATTTATTGCCAAGCCCTGAGGAAATGTTCCAGCATTTCTCCTTTCCCATTTCCCTGGCAGCCCTGCAGCAACACTCAGGATTTATTCCTTTCTTGAAAGTCCGGGCTAAGTCTTCGGTTTGATCCATCACCTCCCTCGCCTCCCAGTACAGCAGCTGTCTTCACATTCTGATATATTCCCTGTGTGTTTCTGTATTACTTTAGAACTTTTTATTATTATTATTTAATTACTCTTACTCTGCTTTTATAAGTGTTAGTTTGTCTGATAACCAAAATACGGTCAACGGGGTTGTGCTTTTCAATGCTTTAATAAAAGCCAGGTCTCCTGTAGGGCTTCTAGAGGAATAGATGTAGGGCAGGTAATGCTGCCTGGAGAACGGGAGCCCAGCAGCCAGGGAGAACACTGCTCTCAGGCATGGTTTACACAACCCAGAGCCCTGACAAACAGTTTAAACAAAACATTAGCTACCTTATGAAGTACACTGAGTGTAGTGCCTAATGAGAAAATACCCATCTTCAAGATGTGTATCTGACAGAGGTCTTTATTAGATAAAATCAGCAAATTCTCTTCAAATGAATCCTCTTGCAGCCTCAGTAGCTTATATCTGCTCGTTCCACCTGCAACGTTAAATCTGTTTGCTTCTCACGCTATCATCCCCTCTTATGAACAGTCACTGGCAATTTTAATACAAGGCTAACTGACCACAACCTCCTTATTTTAACTTCAGTAGCTAATCCAGCCAGATAGCAAAAACGAGGGGGTCCCACTTGCCTTTTGCACAAGTGCTCTCCTTGGCCTGCTGAGTTATTTCCCGGATTTAAAGAAGGGAGCGATGCAGGTCAGCGCTGCAGTTGTATCACAGCAACTACAGCGCAGCCATCTGCGAGGGAGCAGCACGCATGCACACAGCAGCCCCAGCAACAAACAGCTCTCTCTGCTGCAGGAGACGACAATTTCACGAGCATCGTGAGGAAAATAAATAAATAAATAAAGCAATAGCCCTGGGTGACAACCTACCATAGGCCTCCTGAAATCTTAAAGCTATGCACTACAGGATCAAGCATGGGAGCAGGGGGCTCTCAATGAAAGAGCATGAATTTCCTAGAAAACAGAAATGATGCTTTCCTATAAACCTTTCCCATGGTGTTTCCTCATCCTACATTTCTCCCTTCTCACACCCTCTGACTGGTTGAAACGGGAAAAGATGTAGCTGTAATAAAACATCCACCGTCTGCTTTGTCTTCAGGCTGAGGTGATGGCATGGATCTCTGCAGAAAACAAAAAGTTACTGCCGATGATGTAATTTTAAAACCATCTGTTGTAATTTACTGAATAATGAAGCAAAGCCTTGCTCTGCCCAGCCTGAGCGCAGTTTGCCCTTGCTCTGGCACACGCCTGCAATGCCACCAGCCTCTTCCAGACACTGGGCACAAAGGAACATGGATGGACTGAGGTGCCCCAGCCCTCCCAGGTGGCTTCTCAAACACTCCTCATCCATGGAAAATGTGAAATGCCCCAGATTACTTCGTCCCCCACTCAGAAGCATTACAGCAGAGCCAGTTGTGCAATGCTCTCCGAGGAAGTTGTCTCCACCTCCCCAGGGAGGGCCAAGATCACATGTGGTATGCAGCAAGCCCGAGTAAAACCGGAGCTCACTGAGCATTGATCGACTCATGTTGAGATGCAATTCCAAAGGTAAAATTGTATGTCACCTCCCCAGCCTTCCTTTTATCTTATACAGCAACTTGGAATTCTTTCCCTCTTCTCTCTTTTAATGCCTGCTCACATCTTTTGATGTCTGAAATAAAACTCAGTGTGCTGGAAAGGTTGCAGTTAATGCACGGGAACCCAGCCATTGTGTTCCTGTTGGGCTCCCATCCAATTTCAGGTGCAAAGACCTCGTACTCCACACATCAGCTGCTAGATTTTGCTTAGAGTCTGAAGAAAATAACATGAGGAAAGGCTGAATTAGAGAAATTAGAGCCTGATCATGGCTAAATATCCTACTTCTGGTTTAGGGAGGTTTAGAGCTCACCAGCAGCCTTCACCCTCCACACATTTCCACACTTTTCCCTTCCTTTCCTTACAGGCAGGCGTCAGGCTGTTGGGTCGGTAGGCACAAAGAACACAGCATGCTGATATCGGGCAGGAAGCACTGCACAGGGAGATGGGGAAGGCATTGTGGTTCAACATACATTTTCTTTGCTTTTTGCAACTTACTTTAAGAAGCCTCCGTGGCGCAAGGTACCCACTGCTCATCGCCTCCCGGTGATCTGTGCCACATGGCGGTGTCAAACCAAAACACCAGACACAGGACCAGGACAGATCCCCCCAGCAGCAAAGCCTGTTTTTGTGGCAGAAAACAATCACACAGACCTTCAGACTGTGGAGTTTCCTAATCTGGAAAGCAAACAGCTGCAGGAGCAGAGCAGGATGCGCTGTCTGGGGAGCACTGGCCTCTGCGGCCACAGCTGCTTACCTCCCCCTGCACATTTGCCAACTTTCATTTTTTGGCAGTCTGGTTGGAGAAATTTTTGCTTTTTGCCAGGTGAAAGGCGTTGGCTGAGTTGAGGTTACTCGGTAGTAAATTCTTTCTGGAGCTCTGCTTAACATTACTTGGACCCAGTGCAGTTTGCCCATCTGCTCACTAGCTGCTGCGTCCCTCATGGGCGCTGAGAAGTCAGCAGCATCTCAGCCTCCAGTTTTATGGCTCCCATTATTTTCTTCTCCCTTCTCAGGCATTCTGCTGAGCAGGTGCCTTGCTGATCACAGTATATGAGCTTGGATGCAGATGCCAGGGCCTGAAAGACATTTCAACTCCTCCAAAACCCAGGCATTTTTCAGCAGTTTTTTGGCAGCCCGTGTCAATGTCTTTGAACACACTTTTTGTTTTGTCTCGGATGTCTCCTCTGAGCCCTTTGTCACAGGTTTAGTGCCCCCAGTGCAGGACTGGATCTGGTTTGGATTAAAGCAGTAGCTTCTCCGTGGCCTCTGCAAGCCAAAATCTCAGCCTGTACATTTTTGTTCAGTGTTCTGCCCGTAATCCGCATTGTCTCAGCAGCAATAGGGCTGTGTCATCAGCTGCTTTTAATGGCTGCCAATTTCCTTTCTTCTTTCGCATAGCTCGGAGGAAGTCAGGCTAACCTGGCAGGCCCCGATCTGCTTGGCTTGCTGGCTTTCCCTTCCCTTTCTGCATGCTCCTGCCTGTTTTCGTGGCCAGTATTACTCTGGGTTTTGGAGGCTGCATCTCTGTGAGGTTTTGCAAGCCAGTTGTGTCAGGGAATTTCAAAATTTCAGCAAAATTTCACCCTTCAAATCACCACAGCACAGTACATTTTTTTTTTCTTTCTTCTTTTTTTTTTTTGGCTGCAGCCTGTGACATAAGGACCCCTCGATGTGCCAGCAGTGCTTACATCTCCATTAGCCGGAGCACAGCCCACGATCATTTTTCTTCACAGCCTTGCACGCTTCCCACCCTGACTCCTGGATAGCAGCAGAAGCCACCTCCAGAACAGACGAGCTTATCGGAGCAGCCTTCATAAATCAGGTCTTGCCTTTAACCTTAAGCCAGAGCTCTCAGCGTAAGATAAAGTGGTGCCAGACCACACAGTTCATCTCGAAGACGGAGGTATAAGCCTCGGAGCCTGGCTTCGTTCCCGGGCAGATGCCAGCCCTAGACACATCCTGCTCGCAGGGGTCGGCCAGCGCTGGCTTCTCATGCTTTGGCTGTTGTTCAGCGCTGGATTCAAAATACAGCTCAGTGACAGATGTAATAAACCCTTCTCTCATCTGCCTCCCATTGCTACCCAAGGAACATTATGGTTTTTGTCAGCTCTTCTTGACCCTCTCGTTTCTTTCAGTGCTTAATGCTGCTTCTAGCAAAGTATTGCCGTCAAATCTTATCTGATCTTTTTCCTCTTGAGAACTAAGGAAAAAAAAAAAAAAAAAAAAAAAAAAAAAAAGCTTAAATAGGAAATTCAGGTCATCTGAGTGCTCCTTCTTTCTTCCTGTCAGTTCAGGTATGTATAAAATCGACAGCTGACTTTTTTATTAATTTGCACATAATAACAATTATTTGGCACTCCTCCACAGCTACTCCAAAGTCAACGTTGAGTGCGTTCATCAGCTACCTGTGCCATCTCTGTGATGTGTTGTGGCCTACAAATGAGTGCCCTGACAGCTGATGGAGGTTTTAAGGACCCAAAGCTTTCCCAGAATTGTCAGTAAGAAGCATTTCCAGCAGCACAATTCCAGCTCAGCCTAAACACGAGTCAGAATTTCTGCTGTTTAAATGCAATTTAAACTCCACCTGCTGGCTGAGCTCCTTAACGGCATCATCTCGGCACAGCAAGGGTGTTCCAGCATCCCCTTTCAGTGCTTAGGGGCTAAAAAATCTCACGGTACATCCGACTGAGAACAACACTAGGCAGGACTTCCTAAAGTGACTGATGATTTTCATAGCTCTGTTAAATAGGCAGATATCTAAAAGGTCTGATTTGCAAAATCACTAATCCCTTTTGAAAAAGTTGGGCAGAACTGCATAGAAATAATGAAATGCAAACAAGACTAAAGAGAAACAAGAAAAAAGTCCTCTCGGTTAAAAAAAAAAAAAAAAAAAAAAATTTATTTTATGAGGAAGGTGGAACCAGATGTTGCTTCGTTTGCCAAATCTAGTTTCCAGAGATATCTTTCAAATAATTATGTAACAGTGGACTTAATTATGTGTACAGATGCAGAATACAAAGTATATCATGATAACGGGCAACAAGATTTGTGCAGAAAGTGGATGTTCACTGAGGATTCCTGCATGCTTATGTTTTACAAAGCCACACATTGAAAGAAAATTGGGATTTTGCTTTCTTTATTTTAGTACCAAAAACCAACTTCAGTGGAAAAACAATATATAGAGCAGTTTAAGAATATGAGGTGCATTCAAGAGAGATGCTGTGCCCTATTAAATGTTTCCATCTGTGATAAGGGTAATTTAGCATAGAACTGCATATCTCTTATTTTCTAAAAGTTGGCCCGACCTTAGAAAAATGTTATGATATTAATGAGACAGAAACCTCTGAGAATTCAATGCATAGCATGTAGGGAAATAAAAAATTAATTTAGGAGGCATATTCCCAGGCTATGGGGGTTGTCCACACAATCAGCACACTCAGCAAGTCACCAAATACTATTTCCTTTTCAAAATAGTACATAGATTTAGATTTTCATTTTGCTAGATATTCATATTTCATATTCATTTATTATCCAATAAACAGTTTATGTGACTGTATTTCTCGTCTATGAATTGTTCAGGAAGTATTCACCACAAGTATCACCTGGAGAATGCTTTGATTTCCATGGTTTGAGTTTTGGGACAGGTCAACCGACACGTGAGCCTAATTCTGCTTGCCTGGTTGATCCACAAGCCCCGGAATGATCCTCTAGGCACCTCCAAACTAATATCCTGGCATATTCCTAAATGATATTCACCCCAGTGCTTTCCACAAGCCACTTATTATGAACAAAAATGTCATCAGATGAATTAGCAAGAGGCAAGAAGAAGGAAACAACATATCCCAAAATAAGTTGTAGGGCTTTATGTAAATACAGAAACAAGGAATATTTTTCTGTCAAAAAAAAAAAAAAAAAAAAAAAAAAGGAAAAAAAAATGCTCTTTTTCTATACATTACAGACACAAAAAGCCTGTCTCACATCTCTAGGCTTGTGCTTGGTTTATGGGAACTGATATTTTCCCGCCTTTAAAAGTAAAATGGGTAAAATAATGAGTTCTTTCTTCCAAGGGCTATGTAGAAGGATGGACCTGTTTGCCTGTTGGTACATAGTTGGATGCTGGTTACCCCATCAAAAGCAGTACATATGAGCAAAATCATATCACAAAGCCCGTGAGAAGAAATAATAATAATAATAATAATACCACATTTAGGGTTCATGCATGTTTTCTTAGCCCACCCCAGTTACGTCTCCCAGCCTGGAGGCAGCAAGCAGCCTGCAGCAGCACCCCCCAGCGCTGCAGGTCCTTCCCCAAAACCCCTGTGACCACATCGCATGGCTCTGCTTGGACACAAACATGCAGTAATAACTGGTATCCACACAAGCATCCAGTGCCATCATTTCTTGCCCTGTTCTCTCCCTGCACAGAGAGCCTGCTTCAAGATAAACAGGAGGTGCAATGGGCTCTGCTGTGAATGGATTTACAAACTGCATTTTAAACTGAGCATGTTAACCCCCACCAATCTTCTGTCTGCTCTGAGAATTATCATCATATCTGTGTATTTTGTTGAATATAAAGAGTAGGGTTTGTCTCATGAGATGAATATGGAAGCCCCTGATTTCAGTGCTGCCTGCTACTATGGCAGATGCCAAATCTCTTGACTCCTTCATGAACTATATTCTATATAACATCTGTTGTCCAGCACAGGAGCTTTTTTAATTAATATTCCTCAGAGAGGTGATCTGATTTTTCTCTCGGAGGCAAAGAAATGGGTCCATTTTAAAAATAACCTGTGATTTGAAGTGATGCATCAGCGAGCTCTCATGCAGAAGAGCAGTTAGTAAAGTATGCCATAGCAACAGCCACATCTTAATAGATGATCATCTCCTGGCCATCTCCCCCTGCATTTCTGCAATTACCAACTCTGTCTCCTACCATCTGCAATTACATAAAATCCCTCTGGCAACTATAGCTATTGCTTACATGGAAAATTAATGTTGGGGAAGCTATGGGATTTAATAACTAAAAATAAGAGATGTGAGTTATTACTGCCTGACTCTCCACCAAGATTTCCACCAGCTACCAGGAACCGCTGAGCAGACCATCATGGGACGTCATTTTTGAATCCTCTGGCTTAATGATATAAATCATAGCTCTTAGATTTAATACTTCATTTGCACAATAACACAGAACTTTCCCCAGCCACTTGACATTCAGAATGCAGTCATGCAAGAGGCTGCTTTGAATAGCAGAAGAAAGTGAGCTGCGTTGCTTAATGCACAGCCTGAACCAGGTTACGCTCCGAGCAGAAGGCTGACACTACACATAAGAGGCAGACAAGTGTGCCTGCTCTCCGTGTGCTCCAGCGTGCTTCAGTCTTATTTTAGAGCACGCTTCTCCCGTACTGCTGGGAGACGAGCATTCATGCTTCCTGATGTCACTGCGTCATCCTGCAGTTTTGCTAACAACTCGATAACTCAAAACAGCATTTTGCTTTCATTTTGATGAAGTACGTTTTGAAATGCATTAGGTCGCTTTTATTTCGAAGAAGCGGGTTTTGAAATGCATTATATGGGAGGTTAATGTTTTCCCAACTCTTCAGATTAATTATGACTTTACAGATTTTTGGCATGTCTTTGAATCACAGCATCCATTAGCTGTATAAATGACTTCACAATCTGGGTTAAAAAGTGCAAGTATCATCATGGTTTTCATCTTCCAGATTTAAAATGGAAAAAGGTTGCCTTCCTTTTTAAAAAACGGCATTTAAAATTTTTTCAAAGCAATTAAAGATTTTTGTCTGTGTGTGTGACAGGGCACATTGACAAAAAGTTGCACAGATGACACTTTTCTAGAAGAAAGCAATTACAGCCACGACAGAGATATTCAAAAGTTTGGTTGTTGCAAATTTCATTTTTGGAAAAACACAAAAGGTTGTCTGCCTTCAAAAAAAAGGGGGGGATTTTGAACAAAAGAAGTCAATTATCTGCACTAACTCCTCTCTGTTTGCCAGCCTGGAAAATGAATCCCAGACACCCACTTCTGCTCTGAAAGTATTAATCTAACCATAACATATTATCACCAGTTGGCGCTTCTGCTACAGAATAACATGTCTGGCAATACTATAGAGTCAACAGTGCCTTGAGAACGTTGAGGCAGGAAAAAATAATTGTTTTCTACATTCAGAAGAGGGGGATACCTGCTCCACACACATCTGACTTAGTAGTGCAGAATTTCTCCTAATATTAACAACCACGGTGGGTTATAACAACCTGTATCGAGGCCAGCATCAGCCCTCTGGAAATCACAGTTAATGCTCTTTGCGCTCAGTGGGGATGGATTCTGGCTCTGTCCGTTGCATTAAAGCGTGATGAGCATTGACTGGATTTGGTAGGAGGTCACCGTGCCCATCTGACACAGAACGCAAGGATGTCAATAGCATTACACAAATTGTGGGTATATATAGGTGATTGTGGCCTGACTTTAAGGAGTTAACCGAAGCATGGATTAGTGGTGTAGTCTGCAGAAAGAGAGCAGACTAAGCAGCTGAAGGAGGTTCAGATAGCCCCTTCAGAGAAGTAGGTTACTGCTGAGGAATTTGAACTTTCTCTTGACCATGTGAAGGTGGAAGGAAACCAGCAGGGATCTGCTGGCTTTGCACACTAAATCCAGAGAAGATATTTCAGCAAACTGAAGTAACCTAGGCCATGCATTCTGAATATCCAATATAATAAACACACAAAAGCACCACTGACAAATGAGGTGACGCGTTCAGAATTAAGATAGCTATCCCAAAGTGAAAATGCTTATCTAAGTTTAAGGGGATTACATCAGCTGCAACCCTCCCTGCATTGCTCCTTCCCCTCCCAAGCAGTATTTCCTTCTCTGCCACCTATGCTGCATAAACAAGTTAGGTGTTGAGATTCTCAATCACTTAAAACTATCTACTGCAAGTAGTCCCTTGAGGTTGCTCAAATTGATTATAGAGTCAGGATGTCAAAATGAAAAAAAAGCAAAAATGTAAGAACACAAACTGTTTATATTAATCATAAAGGCAGCAGAGCTCTCGGAAAGGCGCTTTTTGTCATCCTATATCTAAATAAATACATCACTAATCTGGCAAAGGAAATAAAAACTAAGCCAAAGTTTGTTTTAGTGAAGTAGTTTATGTAGTGTAGTTTTACAGACGTTTGTAAGCAATGCTCCCTTTTATACAATCATTTGTGCCACTCTATGTCCTTTCAAAGCCAGCCAAAATGAGCCCTCTTTGCAGACCCAGAAGACATTCAGCTTGATAAATCTGTGTGTTGGTGGGAGGTGAGGCAGTCAGTGTTAACATTACGATGATCAACATCAGTCTCTGCGCCAGCATCCTATTCCATGGACAAAGTGTTCAGGCTCTCTGCAAACTCAGGCAGAACTCAGGCAAACTTCAGAAATTCTCTCTGGTTGTGTTTGGAAAGCTTTCTAAAAAGGCACAACATCAAGATTCCCCTTAAAAACAGACAACATGAACAATGACAGTAGAAAGGCATAGACCTATGTGGTTGCAGAGAACTCTGTCTTCACCTGGTTGCTGCATATCAGTCCCATTAGACAAAAAATATTGCAGAATCTTTAAATTCCACATAGACCTTTCCAGCTTTTCATGCCAACAGAGATGTTTGGGTTGGTTTATTTGTTTTTAAATAACATTTGTGTGGGTGACAGCAAAACGAGGCGGGAAGAGCCGAGCACTGGAGGAGCGGTTCTGCTCCACGCACTGCACCCGCTCATAGAAGGGCTCCTGTGTGGGCAAGGGAAGAGAAGCGGAGCAGAACTTGCTGAGGTGTGAATGCAGAGGAGGAGGTGGGAGGGAGATGGTGTGTGTGGATGGGAACCTGGAAAGCAGAGCATGTCCTCAGCTGTGTAAGATGAGCCATGGCAGATGGCCTAATAAGTACTGTATCCATATCCTTAGGTTAAGGGCAGTCAGGGACTATGTGGTGCTTTACTTAGCAGGGAGTCTTTGTTAGGCAAAACTGCGTGTGTGAATAGCGTTGGGTTTGCAATTAGCGCTCAGGGAGCACAGCCAGATCGTGGTTGCATTTGACTGTGTGCTGCACTGCAATGCAATGAGGGATGGCTTGGGAGAGCTGGAGTTTAGCCGATTCTGGCCATTTTTACAGATGAGAACAGCAAAATTGTAATTACTGAGCTTGGTTAGCAGAATTGCATGGTATTGCTGTTGGGGGCCACATTCACTGCATGCAGCTCTGCCTGTACTGTGCCTTCTCTCCACCTATTTCAGAAACTTTTTTGGGTGATGTATCTCAGGCCAGAGGCAATATTAACCCTCATTTCTCTTCTATAATCCTCCCCCAGTTCCCTGGTTTTCATTCATCCTTTGTACCGCTCCCTTCCTATCAGGTTTCTTTATCATATGACAAAGCTCCTGTGCATATGTGCTGATGCTGAGCAAAATAAGGAGAGATGGAGCACAGGGTGGTGAAGAGAAACTCCTTGCCTCTACCTACTGTTCCTCAGCCCTTCTCACCCTTTGCCCCTAAGGGTTAATGGCAGCGATGCTGTGCCACTGCCGCTGTCACCTGTCACAGCTCCAGCAACACCAAGGGACACTGGGGATGGGGCCACAGGGCACATCTTGCACTGGGCACTGAAGAGAGGGAGAAGCAGAAGGAGCTGGGAGCAGCTGGGGGACAGCAGGAGCAGGGAACGTGCCGAGGGGACACCAGTCCCTGCCCTGAGACCCTCAGCCGGTGCAGGCAGGGGTGGTGGGCAGCAGGGAGCTGGCTCTCCCGATGCGGCAAGGTGCGCTCAAGGACATCTGTGCCACCACAGCAGGAATTCCTCCAAAAGCTCCATCTGGGGCCTTGGCAAAATGGCAGCCAGCCACTTTTGTACAGTAGAAGCAAGCATTTCTCGCAACGACTCAGTGCCTCCTCTCTCCCCGAACAAGGAACTTCGCTCGGGGAAGGATGCGGCACCAACCCCGCGCTCTGTCCTCCTCCCCTGCCTTCCCTGCTTTAGGAGCGGGCACGTTTTGCACACAATGGCCGGGGCCCTATGTCCACACAGGGGCCGGGTGGAGGGGAACTGAGGAGAATTGAGGAGAACTGAAGAGAACAGAGGAGAATTGAGGAGAACTGAGGGGAACCGGGGAGAGCCGCCTCCACAGCCCGGCGGGCGCCGCTCAGACAAGGGTGGGCGGCCGAGGGGACGGAGGTGACTGCGCTGAGGGGACCGTAGACTGTGAGGGGGCCATGAAGGGACCGCGAGGGCACCGGGGGGGAACTGAGGGGACCGGGGGCGTCCCCGATGCGGGGCGGAGGAGGCGGGGAGGGGCTGAGGGAAGGGGCTGAGAGGAGGGGAGGGACGCGGCGCGGGGCACTGTGGGAGCCCGCCCAGCCGTTCCCGTTGGCCCCGCGGGCGCAGCGCAGGCAGCGGGAGCGGGGCGGCCGCCGGCAGACATCTTGCGGCCGGGACCGCGCCGTAAGTCGCCGCCGTGGGGCTGTGGCCGCGTGTGGGGATGGGAGAGACCAGCCCGCCCTTACCGGCGGGCCGGAGCCGCTGTCGGCGCCGCTGAGGGGCCGCTGGAGGCGGTGGAGCCGGGGAGGGGTCCCCCGGGGGCAGCCCCTTCGCTGAGGGGGAGGTGGGGCGGGATGGGGGGGGGGTGTTGGGTTTGGGGGTGAATTGGGGTGGGTTTTTTTTTGTTTGTCTCGCATGGGTTGTGGAGGCCTGTCTCTGCTCAGGCCGGGGGAGCCGGCGTGGTGGTGGCAGCGGGGTTTCGGGGGCTGCACCGGGGGGCGCTGAGGATGCACCGGGGGGCGTTGGGCCCGCCGGGACCCGGCCTCGTTTCAGCCCTCACGGCCCGGCCCTGGGGACCCGCAGCCACCGCCGCCAGCTGCAAGCGACGAGCAGCAGGAGGTGTCCTCAGCCCGCTCCGCCTCGGGTGGAGAACCCGCGGCGTAAAAGTTACCTGCCCAGCGCCAGCGGCTTGGTTATTAAACCGAGCCCAATGGCGTTTAGAGACCCCTCAGAGGCATCCAGGAGGGACAGAAATCAGCGCTCGGCTGGAAACGGGGCCCCGTGTGATTGCCGAGCTGTCACCTCCCGTGCAGCCTGCAATATGTCTGCCTGCAGGAGCCCGGCAGCCGCACGGGCTGGCCCTGCTAGGGGCTGCGAGGAGAGGTCAATGCGGGGGCTTAGGGCACGGGGCATCCTGCAGGGCACCCAGACCTAGGCAGGGCACCGACACGTAGCAGGCGGCGAGGGGAACGACTGCTTCCGTAACCCGCATGTCCTGTAATCCTTTGGTTTCCATCTCATCTCTCAAAGTAAGTTGCAGAAGGCCGGGGCGTTTGGAGCCAGCGTGTTTGGAAGCCCGGCGGTGTAAGCCAGGTTGCTTCATTTGTGCTGACGGAAAGAAAGCGGCTGTTGTGATGGGTTCGGATGAGGCTTGTTATTTCTCTCTCAACCGTGGAAGTGGAGGACCGATTTTTCCCCAGGACTGTGTGAGGCTGTCACTTAGCAACAGGTCTGTGGGGAACTTTGCAGATCCGCTGCCTCCCCCGTTCCTGAGAGTCGGTCGAAGTAAATGAGCTAACAGCAAGCGAGCAGCTACTGACAACCAAACCCGGGTTCTTGGGCACAGCACTGAGCTAAAAGGTTCAGGCATGAGCAAGACAGTTACGGTTGCTTTGATGAACATATTTTAGCAATTGAACATGATATACTTTGTATCAAGCAGCCCCAGCCAACTCCTGAGTGTATTTCTAAAAGTGGTCTGAAAGAAAGGAGTTACATTGTTTTTCTCCCAGGTTATTTTGCTGTGTTGCTGCATTGTGGTGGTGGCTGTGTTTTCTGTAGTGGTTGCAGGTTACTTTGCTGTGTTACATATTGTAACCTTGCCCACTGAAGGGTTTTAGGCCCCTTGGGTTCCTAAAGACTTAACTTTGTTTTGTTGTGTATGAGGCATAGAGTACTGATTGCCAGTAAAACTAAATGTTGTTAGTGCAAATTAAGCCATAACTGATCTAAGAGTTCATAGTTAAGGCTATAATTTGGCCTAATGACGGTTATATGGGAAGAGTGCTTAAGCATTGCTTGTTTTATAGATCAGCATTAGCAGAAAGAAAAACCTGCTACTACGAACTGGCAAAGTAGGGATAAAGGAGCAGGAAGCATTAACTGATGCCCCAAGAGAAAAAAAGCCTCCAGAGAGAGCCTCCCTTGGGAGGAAGAGTATTGATCCGGGGGCAGATCAGTGAGCATTAGGCTTTGTCAGTGCAGCACTTCTGAGAGGTGAGTTTGGAAAAGAAGATCCCTCACTTGTTAGGGAGGGATGTAAACAAGAGCCTCTCTGTGCACAGAGGAGTTACAGTGCCTTACCCAGACCCACCCTGAAGGGCAGATGGATGGGATTCAGCTTGTGGCCCTCACTCCAAAAAGGGTGATGCTGGAAGCACATCACTCGTGGCCTCATCTGTGGGCTGAGTTCTTGCACTCCTCAGCAATGTGACGTCTTCATTAAACTTTTGGATTTTCCTTTGGAAGCATCCATGTGAATTCTTTACTGAGTTCTCACTGTTGTCCAAAATGTCAAGTGGCAAACAGGTTCTCAAAATGTTCTTTGAAACAGTTTTTCCTGAACACCGAATAAACAGTCCGGTGATTTCAGGTCCTGTACCAAATCCTACACTTCCTACCTGCTCTACAAAAAGCCACGGCACACAACTGGATTTGTTTTCATGCTAGCACTCCCAACAGCGGCCAGCGAATACAATTGTATTTACATTTTCCTGACTATTGGTGGCAGGATGCCCAGCTAAAGCTCTTGTCACACTCCCAGCGCTGTTCAGGGTGGACGTTTGCACATTAAGAGGATATTTGTTTCAAGGTTTCAGACCCATTGTGGAAGGAAGGGACTTCTGCCAGTGGAATAAAATTGTGCAATAGTATTCTGTTCTGCGCACAGATTTGGTGAAAAAAATGTTATTCCTCTTTTCATCCTGCTCTACATTCTCATGATGGGAGTTTGAGCCTTACTAACCTTCAGCAGAGAAAAGGACATCCATAGGGCACTGGTAGATGAGCAGTATTCTTTCAGGTTTTCATGTGAGAATAAACGTATACTGCTACCTTTGCAGATAAGAAATTGTAGTGCTGGAACAGCTGTTGTGCAACCAGTTTCACCCCTCTCTTCCAGACCACAAAGAATTGCTTCTTTGATAAAGCACTTAAGCCGAAATCTGAAATCACGTCAGACCAAACAGTTACTGAGTTATTAGCTCTTCTTTTATGACTGTAGTACCTAGAAACCACGGTCACAGCCTGAGACACTGTTGTGTTAGGCAAGCATTATTAGAGACCCTTTGTTTTTTACTGACTCTGTAAGCAGTGCATTTTATAAATATGTCAGACTAGCTTCTGGTTAGCCAAGAACAGTGCAAATTAGTTGTCAAAGCAAATTCAAGTGTACCTTTTTAGAAAGAGTTCAGTGAGCAGCTATTACAGTGCATAAATAGATTTAAGATGGAGTGGCAGCACTTACTTGTTAATCTTTTGAAACAATGGAAAGAACACAGCACTGCAGTTAAGCCCTTGTGATACTGAAGTGGACTTCTCGTCTCAGTCTTTGTATGGGAAAGAGGAGAAAAATAATTACTAAGTTTTAGTATCTGTCCTATTGTAGTAATGGTCTCCTGCATTCCCCTGTGCTTACAGGTGTGATCCTGTAGCTCTAAATGCAATCATCTGTTTGCTGAGTGCAGTTAAAACACCAAGGTAAGCCCACGAGGAGAGCAATCCCTGTGTGACAGCAGTGGAACTCACAGTAATTTGTTAAGTCATTAAAAAGCAGTACCTGAAAACTGTTAATTGTGAGCGGTCTTTTATTGCTGCTGGTGGATAAAAGGGTCAGAATGACTGGGTTAATGAAGTGGTGTCTGAGCTATGAGAAATCAGGCATCACTTGACCGGGATGAGCAGTCAGTACCTCCTGAACTATCTGATGTTAAACTTTCAGAAGAAAACAGATGCCTATGGGCATTTTAGGTAGATGGTATTTAAAAGTGTGTTATAGAGGAGTATCTCCCTTCGTACAGAGAGCTATTACCAACAGATAACAAATATTAATTATGCTGATTTCATTGCTACACCTGAATTCTGTTTCTTAAAATATTTATTTCTGGCTTGCAAAGACTTGACAGCAGAGCCTTGTTGTTTGATATAATATTTGTTTAATATAATACCATCACATTCTAGTCTCTGTAACTTATGAAACATTAGAAAGTGGCGTGAATCTTGCCAGAGCCTCTGAGAGGCTTTCAGGAGGCTGTGAGTCAGGTGCTGCGTTCTGCAGCTGGAACCGTGTCCGAGCACAGCAGAGCCACTGGAGAATTTTGCATTAAATAGCATTAAATTTTAGTCGGAGTCAAAGGTGGGCTCATCGAAGTTGACTCCTCGGTGATACCCCATGATTATCACAGTGATAATTGTGTGAACTGTCACCTTCCAACTATATCATTGTATTGTCAAGCTTTAGAAGACGCCAAGCATTTGACAAAATTTCTCAGTAATTGCATTGCAAAGGCAAGAGAGGAGTAAGAAAGGAAAAGACTGGTCCATTGACTGATTTTTTTTCTTTTTTTTTGCCTGCCCAAATCTTGTCTGAGCTGTGGTACATGTGATAAAGTTCCCTTTGGCAAGCACTGCCTCCCTCATCTGCTGGCTAGCAGTGACTCAGCAAACAGCCCTGGTTCATTAATGTTGGCTGTGATCCAGAGTTTCTGGTGCTACAAAGATAAATCGTTTGGAAACATGGAAGGCACGTAGTTTGCTTTGGTTTTTGATCTGTTGCCCTGCTCTTTACGTTTAACTTCAATAAATTTCTTGGTGGCTGTTGCGAGTGAAATCTCTTTTCTTGCCCTTCTCTTTTGCCACAGAAAACCAGAACTGGAGAAAAGTCTTTGAGAGCTCACTGGGCCACCCATCCCTCTGCTCAAAGGCAGGACAAGCAAGTTCTATAAAGGAATGCTCCCGAATCCATGATTAAGCCCCCCAAAAAACTCTTCCATTCCAGGCTCTCTTTCCCCCTTCCAAATTAAGTGGTTGGCAAAATGAAAAGTGGTGCTTAGAACTGAACTGGGATTTCCCTCCCTTCAGTCCCAGTATGTAAAGACACAGTAATTCATTATATCCACTAAGGATGGGATCCTTGCGGCAGGAAGCTCCGAAACTCACTTTATCACATTTTACATTTAATATTAAAAGTTCCGAAACTGTTTGCTTTGAGTATGCAAGCCCCCAGCTTTCTGGTTTGGGCAAAGTTTTTCTTTGTCAATGAACTTACAAGTAGATAGCTCTGTAACGTACAGTGTGAGAGGATCGGGTTAATTGTCAGGATATTCCCAGGGTCATCCGAAGTATTGAGAGAAATGTGACCAGTATAAAATAAAAGGGGAAATGAATCTCTGGATTTTGCAGAAGAGGTAAAATAATCTTTTTATGTGAGAAAAAAAATATATCATTTTATATGTGGGTAGGTGTTAGATAGTTACAGGTGATAGCAAACTTGAAGATACTACGTAGAAAATAGCACGTTAAAGGGGAGAACATTTCCTGATCTCCAAATATTTTGGAAACTAAAAGCGAAGTGTATTGCTCAAGCCCGATAAGGGAGACTGGTTGATCATGACCAAAGACAATTGGCAGTACGTTAACAACAAACTTAGCATTGCTTTGAGTAGATGATATTTATCCAGGGACAGTGATTCACACCAACTGTTTCTACATATGCAGAAACTGCTTCCCTTACTTTATGAATAATCATTTTCTTGGAACTGGAAATGAAATGGCAGTGCCCTTTCATCTCCTTTTGTTGCCAGTTACAGCGTGGCCATCCTTGGATGTCTTCATTTGGATTTTTAGGTTGGGTGAGCTGTATTTACTGCATGCAGCTCCTTCCAAGCTGCTTTGGCAATGATTCTCTATCACCCCGTATTTTACTCGTGCTTTGATCCAAATGTTGTAGCAGCTCACGGGTGGATGACGTCCTCCCAGGGAAAGACAAAAAAAAAAAAAAAAAAAAAGAAAAAAGGAAAAAAGGACTTCCATATTGTGTTCCAGCAAGCCTCACCATCCCATAAACACATTGGGCTGGATTCTTAGATCAAGACCCACAGCCGTCTGAGAGGCTTTGTGAGAGCTCACATCTGTGTCGCTCTCATAGACCTGGTCCAATTGCTCAGCTCAGGGGAGACAAGAAGCCCTAGAACTTCTCCATTATTTGCTTCCTTTTCCTATTGCTTTCCCATCTTCCTTCTACATGGAACATGCAAGTTCTGTATCCTGATTTTTGGGAATAAGGGCAGTCCAGAACAAATAAGCTCCTTTTGGAACATCTCTGTTTGTTTCTTCCTTTTTTCCCCCTCAATAGAAGTGCAAGTAGATTGTTTAATTGTTCCCAGCCCAGTTCTCAGACTCATACCAGCTAGGAGGTCAGATCTGTAATTAACACAGGGCATTCGGTTTCAGCTTTTCCTTCCCCAAGCTACCCTGTTCTGCATCAGGATCCTTGCTATAGCTGTGGAAAGCAAATGGATTTTCACAAGGAATTAATGACCTGTTTTTGGAAGTGTTACATGTTAAAAACGTACCTTATTGTGACAGCTAAAACTCGATTACAAATGGTTAATATAAATTTACCGTTTAAAGCTTGCAGGTTTTCCTTGGAAAAAATCTGATTTTTGTCATTCACCTGTCAGTTAGAAAACAAAGGGATTACAGGTGAAGGTAAAAGCACAGCTGTTTCTCATGCCCATTTTCCCTGTTGCTTAAATTCAGTGAACTTCTTGACGTTTGTGAGCTTAACCATCTGTAGCGCGGATGAAAACGGAGCGTGGACCATAAGAATTTGCAGGCAGAAAGCCCGTAGCCAAGTGACAGCCGCACCCAGCCATTCTCAGAACAATGGCGGAGCTAACAAGATGACAAAATGCAGCTAAACGGAAAGGTTTGTGAACCAGCTGCAGGCTCCAGTTGAGGAGGTTTCTCTAGGGAAGAAAACGTCCTCTTCACAGAGAGCTGAGTCTGCAGTGAAGGAAAGGGGGAGCGGTGCTTTTGATGCCTTCCTACTTCGCTTCCTGTCTGGTTTTTGACATCACTTTCATAAACGTAGCCTGACTTTTGTCTGAGCTAAAAAGCTGGATTGTTCTGTTTACTTTTACCAAGCCGTAAACCTGTTGCATTTATTTTATTTAACGTGTTATGCAGTTACAGAATCCTTGATGAGTAAAGTGTGGAGGTGGAAAGGAAAATAAATGTTTAATTCGTGAGTTTCTTTTATCCTGAGTGGTCTTGATTTGATACTTACGCAGTCTGTATCTCAGTGACTCACTGAGGTTTAGAAGACTTCAGGACATGTCAGTACAGATCAGAAGTTGCAAAATTAGAGTCGGTGAACCTGTTTTGCCTAATTCTGAGTTCGCTCAATCATGGATTCAGATGGTTGGCAAATACAGTGAAGCTCATATGGAGAAGGTGAGAATTCAGCATAAACATGAGGAAAAAAATAGAAAGGGAAACAGAAAACTAACTGCTGTGATGGGAAAGCAGGCTTGGAGAGCTTCTGCCGAGTATATAAACACACAACAACTTTGCATTTGTATCAGGTAAAATTTGGGCATCCAGGAAAGAGCCGGGATGTATCACTGATGCATACCTCTGGTTTCCCTGGAGTTCAGACGTGCTGGAGGGAGGCAGGGGGAGATCAGTCTCCTTCCCACTGAGTTAATTTCAAACCCCAGTGCATTGCCTAAACCTTCAAAGACACTTTGAGAGTCTGCAAACTCTCCACCTCTTTGGGTTTGCCAGCTTCTATTTTACAGCCTGAGCAGAAATCAAAGAGAGAGAAAAAATATTTGACAGCTGTATCAGCAGCAGGTTTCTTCACAGAGATAAACTGAGATGCAGTTGTCAGATAGCTGCTGGGTGTTTAGACCACTGTTATATTAGGGAATGATAGCAGACAGAAGGCTGTACTGCTGCAACATGCCATCTAGGAATCTGATTAACTTCAGCATGGACATAGCTGAGTGCTGGTAGGTTCGAATCTGAAGGGGTTCATTTCAGGTCTTTCTAAAAAAAAAAAAAAAAACATTTAGTGTACAGGAGATGTAGTTCACCATGCATAGGCCTGTGTTCTGTAAATCAACCTTGAAAATCCATATTTTTTTAGGAACATAAATTAGATGTATAAGAGCCTTAGTGTGGATATGGTTTCCTAGCTGGGAATAGTTATTCATGAGTATAACAGTCCTACCATGGTTGTTCAAACACCAAATCAACAGTTTTTCCAGGACAGCAGAGATTCATGACAGTTCTCCCCGCAGAAAGCATCCTCTGCTTTCATGCTGAAGCTCTGTTTCACATCTTAGGTGGTTATCGCACTTCGCTCCACTAATGGTGCCAGTTTTAACACATTAGGAATCTCGGAAAAGTAGTTCCAAAGCCAGTTATGTGAAGTTGCTTCTCCGATTACTGCTTGAAATCACTGAAACATTGTATTCCTTATTGATAACCTTTTACCTTTTTTTCCCCTAATATATAGAGCGTTGTTCCAGACCCAATACAGCCAAAATGTCCAGCAGGGGTGGGAAGAAGAAGTCAACCAAGACTTCACGTTCTGCAAAGGCTGGCGTCATATTCCCTGTTGGAAGAATGCTGCGTTACATTAAGAAAGGCCACCCGAAGTACAGAATTGGCGTAGGTGCTCCAGTGTACATGGCTGCTGTACTGGAATATCTCACTGGTAGGTTTTGCAGAGCAATGTGAAATAGCAACAGTGAAAGAAATAATATAAACTGAATTTGCACAGTATGCTAATGGGAAAGTGTTAACAGATCCTTTGACTTATAGACTAAATAAAAAGTTACTGCTGAAGTAAGTGCTACGTTTTTTGTGCATCTTACTCAAAACCAAGGTACAGCCACTCCTGCCTCAGAGTTTTGATGGCTTTTGTACATTGCAATATTTGATTTGCTTTGCCCTGTTGTAAACACACTTTTCCACGTAGGCAGTCAGAAGGATTCTTACTGACATCACTGAGTATGGACTGGGCCTTCAGTGTTGCAGTCCTTCCGGCTCTGATTTTGTGCCTCGTGGCTTTGTTTGGGTTAAAATTGTTGATAAGGCAATACGTTCCTTTTAAATAGAGAGCTTCTCAGTGTTTACACAGGGCTCAGGTTGCTTACAGCGGTGTTTAAGCATTTTTCCTCAATTTACAGATTATTTTTGAGATTATGTAGGCCATTTGCAGCTTAATGGGGTCTGTGTATAAACGTGCACTGCTCATCTGCCACAGATCAGCATAGCTTATTTGCTTTTGGTTGTAGTCATTTTTCTGTTTCTCTCATCACAACAGAAAGAGAACACCTTAAATGATTATCCCATCTTCACAACACCCTCTTGGAGGCTGAAAGTATTGTTTATCCTCTGCTTAGGGAGAAACTTCAGTGGAAGAAAGTGCTTTGTCCAAAGATGTAATCAACTTGATATGCAAGTAAAGGGCATTACATAGCAGTTCTTTGCTCATACAAGACTGAAGACATTGCAAATTTACCACAGAGAAGAGCATATAAAGTAGTCTTCTGAAGGAAAATGAACCCCAGCTGCAATAGCATCAACATATGGACTTTTTGCAGTGCCATTTTTTTCTGGAAAGAGTGAAGAATCAATTCGGGTTGCATTCACATGTCCTGACTAACTTGCAAACGTGTACCTGTAAACCTAGGGATTTAGCAAAAAGCATAAATGCTAAATGGATGAATGCTGGGAGACAGGTTCTATCAGCATGACTACAAAAAAAGCTTGTATTGGATCTCATGTCTCACAACGCAGGTCTTTTTACAGTGCATTTGCTTAATTCAGTGTTCAGGTTCTGCAAGTGTTTCAGGGGACAGTGGTCTTTAAGCTGTAATCAGTTGTTTTGTTTTTTTTAACTTTGATTTGAGCAAAGCATGTAGTACATATAACATGTGACCTGAGTCTGACAGCTGTGATCGTACACTTTTAAGGCA
Organism: Nettapus auritus; assembly: GCA_011076525.1. Taxonomy (NCBI): domain Eukaryota; kingdom Metazoa; phylum Chordata; class Aves; order Anseriformes; family Anatidae; genus Nettapus; species Nettapus auritus. The sequence goes on from CM021777.1 coordinate 16,111,363, forward strand.
ATTTTAAATACATTTTATAATATATATATTGACAATGAAGGATAGAAATAGGCTTGTTTGTATAAAGCTTCCAACCCTAAAGATTGGTAACATCAGAGAATAATTAAAAGTACTTGATTTCTGTAAGGTATTTATATTACACGATTGAATTTTCTAAGCCATCAGACTTTTCTTCACTTGTTCGTGTTCTCGGTTTTATTTATTTGAGCCTTTTCTCTAAAAGAATGCTTTTAAACTTCATAGATGGCCTTAAAAATTAACATTTCCTTCAGCTAGGTTCCTGCTTAGAGCAATAACAACTCAAATAAAATGCTTCTTAGGGTGAATAGGGCTTTGAATGCTGCCCTTTTAAAGAAACAGAACAGTACAGGTGAGCTCAAGGCGCTGCTAATGAGCAGCACATGTTATTGGTTAACTCTTTGATTTAAAGCTTTTCTCAGGCAGTGATAGTTTAGGAAGCGGAGAATAGGCTGGGGAAATAGAGGTGTTTCTTTAACTGCCATTCATCCTCGGAAACTGGTTGAGATTTAAAATAAATAAATTCATACCCATCACTCCTTCAGGAAATAGAAAAGGGGGCAGGGGGGAGGAGGGAGGAAAGCTATGGGGGAAAAGTACCTCCTTTCTTCTCCCTCAGAACACTTCTAAGATTTTTGTATTGCCATTCCCCCACAAAAAAATAAAAAAGGTTAGGTAGATTGTCCCAGTATCCTGTATTTCAAGTTTTTTTTTCATTCTTATACATGGATGCATCTCAAAAACATAAATACTCTTTTTCCTTATTGAGTTAGTAATAGTTTTGTTTTATGACTGTTTCAGTCTGGTGACTTTTTTCCACCATTCTCTAAGTCTTTTACACTCTATATAGCTTAATTTATTAGCCTTTAATAATGAGTTTATCTTCTGAACTTCGAGTAACTCATCATTTTCAGTATGATTCAGAAACACTTCCGGGAAATGGGATGCTTAAAGATTTTTCTTCTGTGTGGTGTTATTTTATTTTTTAACTTCTTGGCGGTTATTATTTCACGAAACCAGAGAAATCTTGACTTCTTTATGGGAGAGTTTTCAAAGATGCTCGAGTCAGCACCTGATCTGAGGCTAAATGAAAGTGTTTGAACCTTTTCAAAATAAAAGGAGGAATGTGACCTAATAGAAATGAGACCGTGCAAAGTGGTATAATAAACCGGCTAAATCAAAAAAGCGATCCTGTGCATCCAGGAAGGAGAGGAGAAACATAAAATATCAAAAGCAGTTGCAGGAAAGAAGATCTTTAGAAAAGACTGGGAAGGGAAATGACAGAAACGTGACCTAATAGGAAGGAACCTACTAAGGTTTGAAAACTAGTTCATGTGTGTACAGAATATGGCACTGGCTTTAATCCTTTAGAAGATGAGGTGCTACATTTTGCAGGCCTGTGCGAAAGTTTAACTCTGGATGTAAATCTGAAATTAGGCCATCATGTGCTCGGATCTGGGATTTTTTTTTTTTTTGATTCAGCTTGGGACTTGAACTTTTATAACGCTTCCAGCTGTTCAGACTTACAGTTCTGTGCTGGATCCATCTGTGGTTACGACTTTATCTGCTTTTTACTTTGAAGGTAACTTCCTGTTACCATCTATACACTGCTATTCATCAGAAAGTGAAAATACACACTCTGTAACTTCTTGTAGTGTGTGTGTCCATTTGGACTTTAAGCCCTTCTTCAGCCTCTGCTCAACAAAGTGCTTTTCAAACTACGTTTGTGTTCTCCTCGTGTTTTTGTTGGCATGTTTGTGTACTGTGTAGCTCCACGAGAAGGAATGTGTACTGTTGTAGCACACAAATCAGTTGTCTGCTTCAGTTGCTGTGAACTAAAACTTATGTTTGCTCTGCCATGCATATTTATGTTTTACCAGCATTGAAGCAAGTGGACATACATCCTTTCTTTACTCTGGAGGAATAGTGTGGATGATGTAGGACACTAATGTATGGTTCTTATTTCTTTTTGGCAGTAACAGTTCATGCAGTGCTGCCTATCTTGCAGAGAGACGACACAGAATAATTGACTAGTTTCTGCTTATGCTATAGAACTAGTCTTAAGCATTATTAACTAGTTTAAGCTGGCAAGAAGTTCAGTGTTACTAGTTCCTTCTGTCGTCTTTCCTTATTGTGGCACTTTCCTTACAGTTGTTCATTGCGTATCTCTCCATAGGTGTAGTTTGGAAAACTACATCCACTCATTTTCTCTGCAAAGTAGTGCATATCAGTTAACATCAAATAAAATACTGAGTCAGTAAGAGGTCAGACTTCGTTTGGGGCATTGCAGCTGCTCTGATGATGTATGGTTTTTATTTGGCAGAACTGATCCAGCCCTACATGTAAACAGTTATCTTTCCTTCAGAGCTATAGCTTGCAGAGGTTACAGCATAGTCCAAACTCTCTTGCTCACTAAAAGACACTCATTTGTCCTTGGAGGGAAAAAAAAAAAAAAGGGGGGGAAATAAAATTCTCTTGAGTATATTTAGAGGTAGCAAGAACCAGGCCTGCAAGCGATTTCTGCTCCCCCTGCCCCCAGTCGCTTTCTCTATGCTGTAAATAATTTTCATTTGCCAAAATGTCATAGCAAATAAGGAGAAGGAGAAGTTTATAAAACAGCAGGAGAACAGAAATACAGAAGAAATAAGACTTTGATTTATATTTGTTCTGTACTTACTGAAGTAAGGTAGAAGGAAAATGTCTGTTTTCTCCATTAGACTTTTTTTCCAGTGGGATTTTATTGCCCATTGTGTATTGTTGATCATGTATTTTGTTAAGATGTAAACTAAGTACCTTTCAGTCCCAGGGTTAGAATTGCGTCTGAGGCATTCTGGTGCTTACCCGAGTTTTTGTTTTCAGGCTTTCTGATGTCACCAGAATCCCTTAATGGAGGTTCATGTGCTGGAGCTCTGCTCGTTGCATTTTCATCTTGATTAATTTTCGATGTGGAAAACTTTCTTAGGCCAGCTGCTGATTGGCTGCAAAATGAAAAGTCCTTCCCGAATGCAGTAAGTTTAACTGCTCGCTTCAGATGCTCACTTTCCAATGTGCAAGCTAATCAGCTTGAACTGCTGGTCACCTCTCGTGTTCTGCTCGCTGCTGAACATTTTTACAGGGTCACAGAGGAAAACAATGATTTGCCCTGTTTGTCAAAGCAGAAGTACTACTGAACCGCTTTGAGGGGTAGCTCAGAGGGCCACACTAAAAAAAAAAAAAAAACAGCACAAAACATTAGGTTAAAAGCAGACTGAAGTTCCAGGCATTATGAGACAACATAATAGTGGTCTTTAGGGAGTAATGAAATTTAAGAAGGGAATTAATTGACAGTATCTATTTGATACAGTTGAAACGTATTCACTACCAGGATACATTGCTTCTATTTAAACAGGCAGCTTTAGAAACGCTAATCCCTATTACAGTGTTGTGCCACAAACTGTGTCCCAGAAGAGGTTTAAAATAAATTAAGGGGCTTGTAGGACCCATGCTCTATTTAAGCAAGCATGAAACTACCTCTTCAGATGCAGGGCGTTTTTAACACGGATTGATACTGGGCCTAAAATACATCAGGGTTGCAGAGACCTTTGAAAAATACCATTACAGAAAGCTCCTTTGTAAAATTCCTCTTTATGTAAGGCTTGAGTCATTCTTTTAACAGAGGTGGGATTCACAGCTATACTTTCAAGAAATGCCACTTCAGATTTAAAACTTTGCACTGTTATCATTTGAGTGACTGACTTTGTTTTTGAACTAATAGAGGCATGAATTAGTCTGCTTCAGATGTATGTAAATGAGGAGTTTTCTTTCACTGATAAGAATTCCCTTGGCTCCAGCCCTGTAAACCCTTAACCATGTGCCTGTCTTAACTTGTAGTCCCATAAATTTCACTGGCTCTTCTAGTTACAGAAGCTGAGTTTACACAAAATGACTTGCCATATCAGGGTCCAACTGTATTCTCCAAGCCACACAGATCAGGTTTGATGGAAAATCATAACTGAAAGCATTTTTCCCTAACAAAAGCCCTCACAATGCATACTGATTAGTCAGTATAGTTATTTACTTCAGAGGGGTAAATACCAAAATTTGCACTGAGATAACGTACACGATGGTAGGTTGGGGTTGTTGGGGCTTTTTTGTTTTTACATCTTGATCATGAATAACTTTATCCCATTGGTAATTGTTAAATTTAAGTTACATTTTAATATTTGTAGGTATAGACTTATATATTTTCTCTTTACTCTAGTAATATTACATCTCTCTAGTTGCCTAAGTTATAATTGTAAGTTACTGTTCAATTGAATAGCGGTAGGAACACGGTTCAAAAGTGTAAAAGGGGAAAGGGTGTTGCAGAAAACTCATGCTAGACTGGAGAACACCCCAACAGAAAAAGCTTTGGGTCTTCAGTCTTCTTTTCCACACTGTATTTATCCCTAATTTTCTTCCAGGGATGAAATTCCATATAGATTGTTAGGTGCAGTCAGACGAAACGCTCTGTCCTTGACATAAACTTCCTTGGGGAAGAAATAAATGTAGGGGTTCTGCAGTGAAATAGAGTAGTTTTTAAATAAACAGGAGGTACTTTTCCTCCAAATTACAAAAAATGTCTGTGATGTAGTGAGGCTTGCTATTGCAAGATGTTATGGATTCCAGAAATTTGAATGGTTGCAGAAAACAATTAGACACATCCATAGAAATAAATTCCATTGGGGGATGCACATGGAGATAGCATTTCTAGCTTCAGAAGCCCCTAAGCTGCAGATGTCTGGTAGTGTTCTTGAAAAACAGCATTTTAAGTTTGCCTTTTCCTTTAATCCTCTGGAGAATCTGCAGTTGGGCACTGGCAGGGGACGGGTTATGAGGTTAGATGCATTTTTTTTCTCTGATGACATTATAGCTAGATTAGACTACCCTCGAACACTCAAAGTAATAGAACATTTTACATTATATATTCTCCAGACACAGATTTAAAAAAAAAAAAAAAAAAGTTGAACATTCTGTATAGTCTCTCCTCTACAAAAATATTTGTAACTATTTTTTTTCTAAATAATAACAGTTGTATTTGTGTGCAGATACCTGTATTTATTATGACTTCCATTGCCATCTTGATACGAAAAACAAAGACTTGGAGTGGCAGAAGGACTTAGCGACAACAGCAATTTAATGAGTTGTAGTATTTTCGATAACAAATTTGGAAACCTACTTCCTCCGCTGCCAGAGGCGGTATCAAATACAACCATCATCACCATCTGCCAGATCTTGTTGAAACGACTACACTGCAAAAACGAGAGCAGAGCATATATGGATTGCATCAGGTCGTTGGTCAGTAGAGTCCTTGACAGCGACTTGGATGCTTTTCTTCTCTACCTGGGCATGGCTGCACACACCCTTGCTATACAGAACCATCCCTCTCCTCTGCCCAGGGTTTGGAGTAATTTCAGTAAAATCCAAAATTTCACCATGAAGTCCTCTCCTCCTTTCATTTGGTTAATAACAATAATAATGTTCCCCAGTAGATGATTGTCAGCTGCCACTTGACTTTTTTAATGTTTGGAAATGCAGGTTCCTAACATGTGCCTGCAAAGACTAAGCAAGGACCAAGTCAGAAGACATCAGTGGTCTCCTGCACTCTGTAACAGCCAGACCAAAGCATATGTGCTGCATTTGATCAAGTGACGTCTGGCAGCAGTTAAATTAATCATGTTTGAGTGTATTTCTAAAACATATGTCAACTGTTAGGAGTAACAACAAAGTGTAAAATGCTGGGCAGAGGAAGCTCCATGGAAGAAGAAGGGTTAATTTGAGTTGGATAGGATTCTTTAAGTCAGTGGAGAAGAAATAGGCTATCACTTTTTAAATTAGTACTCTGTGACTGTTATAATAAATAACATTTGAGATTTAAGTTCATTTGAGATTTAGCTTCATTTTCAAGTTTCATCAGAAACTGAACTCATACATTTTACAGATCAATATTTAACCAAGAATTAAAAAAAATAACAAAATAAAAAAATAGGAATTTAAATAGATTTTGATCACCTACAAAAAAAAAAAAAAAAAAAAAAAAAAAAGAAAAAAAAGTAATGGATTGTATTAAAGTGTGGAAGTGAGAAAAGAGCTCAAAAGAAGTGTGAGTCAGATCAGAAGGCTCTAAGTGGAAGTGGCTTTTGTGGCCTGAACTTGGATTTTATGTAAACAGCAGTCTGTCATCTGCCTCACAGAAAAGCAAATCTTACAATAACTTGGCAAAGTTAGCAGTTTCTCCTTCGAGGGGCCTAGTTTTGATACAGCTCAGAGACTAAAAACTGAAGTGATTTTTTTTTTTATCACATCCTAAGAGAATGATTGCTCTGTTGAGAGTTGAGGTTTCATCAAGGCTTGTTCAAAGCAGTAAAATTTCTTGAATTGATTTTCACTGCATCAAATTTCCATGACTTTGAACCGAGGCTGAGAACTGTTTTACTGGAATGCATATGAGGGAAAGTGTTATTAAATGATTCTGCCTTCACTGTTAGGACTGCAGATTCCAGGGGGATTGGGTGGAATACACAGAGAGAAGAATGCAGGAAACTCTTAACAATCTTGGTTGATTGGGGTTGATTGGGTTAAAACCTTCCGGAATCATGTAAAATGATTCTGAAGTCAATAAAACACTGATGGAAGGATGATTAATTTGAAGTACAATAAACAGACTCCTTGTCATGTAGCTGGCTTTGTAATAAGTGCACGTTTTCTCAATGGAATTGTATCAACATTCATTTTGCTTTCATTTCTGGATATTGTTCTCAATTTTATTTTGAGGAGAGGCTTCAAAATTTTTTAGAAACCCCGGACTTGTTCCTTGTTGGAACTTTTGTGTTCAGAAATTGGCTTTGTGTCAGCACGTCACCTGTTAGCTGTTAAGAGCTTAATTTTCAAAGCTATGATTTCATCTCCCAGAAGAAAAGGTGGACAAAGGGATTCGATGCAAACAGCGGTGTTTTAGCTCGAGACGTAAACCAAAAAAAAATAATAATAATTTTGGGATGAACTCAGACCAGATTGAACTGAGCATTTACATTTAGGAAGTAATGCAGCCTAGAATGTGTGCTAAGCTGAAGGCTTTGTCATTTAAGCTTTTTAGTCAGTAATGACCAGTAATACTTTGAAAATTAGGATGAACAAACTCGTGTGTTCTATACGAGTGGGAGAAGAATGCAGTTACTTTTGTTCCCATACAGGTCTGCAGTTGTGCCTGCTCTGTTTAGGTCTAATAGTAATTTGCTTTATTTTAACCTCAACATTGAGTTCTTGTCCCCAAATCTGCAAGTGTTGTGAAACACCAGAGCAGTGGCGCTCAAAGCACAGCAGTGCCACTATGAAATAGGCAAATGCAGATGGTGAATTTGGAACTTTGTGGGATGTCCAGGGGATGATCAGAGGAGAGAAGTCTCTCCAATAAAGGATGAGGAACTTGTTCTGGAAATTTGCTTTAGGATGAGGTAACTATGGAGACTTCTAAAACTTCTTGGTTGTGTTTGAGTAGAAAATGCCTTGAACAGTGTTTCCTATGGTCTTATCTCAGGCTTCAGTACAGAGATATACAACCTGTTTTCTTTTCACCTTTAAAATATTTAACTGAACTTTAAAAAGCTCAGGAGAAAAAAAAAAAATGCTTTTTTTTAAGTGCTGAGAAGAGGCTTAGACCAGTTTTGGTTACCAATATCCATTTGCCTAGTTCCAAACATGGCAAAGGATTTTTTCATTTGATATAAATGAGAATTGCACTTAAGTTAATTTTTCAGAGAAAATTTGTTAACGTAAATTTTCTTCACAATTCAACCATTTACTTTAAAGATTGAAAAGAAGAAAAATATTATAGTTCTGTATTTTGAGTCAAATGTGTGTTTATACTTGCAACTTAGAGGTAATTCATATGTGAATCTATCACATGCTGACATTCCATTCCTACTCAGTTATTTCTTTCCTAATTACATGCTTTCCACAGCTTTTTACTAAACTTTTTCTTATATTTGCAGTTAAAGCAATGCACCTTGTTCTGCCTAAATTTGGTTTTATAAATGGCAAACTTAGATGTAATTAAATCATTAAACTTGCTACAGTATTAAAAATAGAGAGAGAAAAAAAAATCTGCATTAGGTGCTCCATTTGACTGCCTGCGTCCCAGTCTAATGATGCTCTGTGTCCAGGGATGCTGCACACTTCTTCCCAGTGTTGGAAGATGACCCTTAAGGAAACTCTTTCATGACTCAAAGCTTTGAGCCTGGTAGAAGGTAACTTCCAAATCTGCCCCAAAGAAGGGTCTGACCAGAGAATTCAGGTCCAATCTCAATTTTAAATACCTTTTCCCACCTACTCCTCTTTCAGCTACACGCCTAAATCCTGAGAGATTTTTCTGAGAAGTTGATTCTCCCTTACAGAGCAAGCTAGATTTTCATCTCATTTAAGATTGGTTTCAAACATGGTTGAAACACCATTTAAACCCTTCGAGCTGAAGTAGCATAAAACAGATGTGAAGGGAAAGTTGGCCTCACGTCCTCTCCAGCCGAGTAGTTCGGATCCCATCCGGATCCACAAAGTCTTCATTTCCAGCATTTATAAGTGCTCCGATCTGCTGGGTTTGGATCAGTTTTGTCTCTGTCAGTGATAAATCAAAAAGTTGCTGCCTGTATTGGCGTCAGCCCCTTTTGACGGTCCCCCTCTGGCCACGTTTGTTCACCCGGTGTAGTTTTGCTGCTCCCTGTGCACACCCCAGCAGTGCTCGGTTATTGTTGGAGAGCTGTGAGGAGAAGGCCAGAGGAAAAATTCCCCCCTCCGTGCCCTTCTCCTCTCCCAAAGCTCCTCTTTTGTGGTCCTCGACACCAGTGCAAAGCGTTCTGTTCCTGCAGAGGAAGCGGGGTACCTCAACTTCCCTAAAGGACCATTAGAAAACTGTAATTTCAAAATGAGTTTCCTGTCCAAGGAAGAGGGCTTAGCACTTAGAAGAACAGTTCTCCACTGTACAGGGCAGACATTTTAGTTTTATGAGGAACAAATAAAACATTCCTCTGTGCTTTACAGGCGTAACACTTTCTTAGGCCCTTTAGTTATGAAATGACCTGCCTGCATAGTTATGCTGGTCGGCTGCAGAGAATAACACGGCCTGACTGTTCAGCCCTGCCTGACGCAGTAAAGTGGAGGTGGGGGAAGCAGAGGCAAACTGCAAAGTAGGCTGCTGTTTGTGGCAAATCCTTCCCCTGCTTCTCAGCCAGCAATAACGTCTGAGATGCAAACACAACAAGTCCTGCTCTGGAGAGGTGGAGATGTTATTGCGGTGACACAGAAGATTCTTGAGGTCAGTGGGGATGTGTGGGGTGTACCCCAGAGCACAGCTTGTCCTTCTCAATGTGACACAGCTCTTCTGAATGTGATTCTGAATGTCTTCTGTCACTACAGACAGCTGTGTGCCCTGCCAAACGCAAGCTAGACCTCAAATGTCTGAGCTGCGGCTTGTAAGAAGTACGTGAAAAGGATTATGCCAGCTTAATTCTGTTCTTTGGAGGTGTGGAAACTGTAGTCAGGTTGACCTTACCCTGTTAATCCCGCTTTAAAAATAAATTAAAGTAATTCTTGTCAGCATGAAACATTATAAGAGTTACTTCTGGGGGCTTAGTTTTGTGTTCTGTCTTGCCCTGTAATACAGTAAATTGTGCACTTGAAAGCACACAAAAATATCGAAGGCCTACCATGAAACTCAACTGCGGAACATCCAGAAGCGGCTGGAAGTCTATCAGTAGGTGTCACAACTGGCTTATTATAGGACTTACAATGAAAAAGAATTGGTGAATCATGTTACATTCAGTCTAACGAGGAGCCATAGTCTGTGCCACCAGTACTGCTGAAGATTTACTGTGTGTTGCAGTAAAGGCATGTGGTCGTGTGGCCTTTGGTTCTAGGCTTTTTAATTTCAAGATTACTCTATTTGCCTCCAAAGCAAGCTTGTGGTAGGGCTCTCATGGTGTAGTCAGTTGTTAAATGTGAAACCAGTCTAGTACACTAATTCTAGTGTTAAATTTTAACATATTTCCATGTCCTAGATAGATATATATTTATAAAGGGACATTTTCTTTTCTTTTTTTCTCTTTTTCTCCAAAAGTTTACAGGTTTACAGAAGGTAAGATACCAAAAGCAATAGTGAAACACAGGCTTGTGCAGCGGATGAAAAGGTTTTGTATAATGGAGACAGCAATAGCATGTAATTGCAAGTCAGATAAACATATGCCATCTTTTTTATTGTTCCCCAGACCTTCTTGTAATTAATTTTGGCCTTTGCCTAAGGCTCATTGAGTTGCAGACAGATAAGTTAGCAGGTAATGCTCCAGCCTTGCACTTCACATCCTTACAGGAGAGCAAGTTAATCTTTCCTAATTCAATAACAGTCATCATATGCACACTTGTTAAACATAAATTGTCAAGAGTGGAAATTTCTTCTAAAAGGATGATTTACGAGGAGCAAACAAACATGACTTATCAATTACCTTTCCTGTTCAAAACCATCTTCTCAGAGACAGAAAATCATTAAGCCAGTGTAGGAATTGAGTTTGTATTTTTAGTACCCTAACTTGGGCATTGCTTCCATAATGTTACAAAGACAGAACTGAGAACAGGAGCTTCTCCAGTAATAAAAAAGTAGAAGCAATGCAAGCCAGAAGTCACATTTGTGACAGGTTTGAGAAAAAACGAAAGCTTTTCTACCTCTAGCACTCTTGTAGAGTAGGGGGATCCCTTGTAGAAGGGGGATTGCAGGAAATAAATACACAGTAACCTTGAGACGAACACTGAAAAATCCAGAATCTAGAGGAACTGTGTTAAAAGCATATATATATATAATATATATATATTATTTAAACATTATGTATAGTTTAGACTATAAGACTTCAGGTGTGCATTCTGCCTTCAGCAATTGTACATAGAAAAGCTAATGAAAATTTTAGGGTTAGATGTCTCATTGAGGGTTTTTTGTGGCAGTCAGCAGTAGCACATGATTCGGATATCTTTTTTGCTTGGATGCTAAATAACACATACTGATTTTTCTTAATGATCACAATGTAATTAAAAGGGGCTTATTTTTTTTTTTTTTCCCAGCGGAAATTCTGGAATTGGCTGGAAATGCAGCAAGGGACAACAAGAAGGGTCGAGTCACTCCTAGACACATCCTGTTGGCTGTAGCAAATGATGAAGAATTAAATCAGGTAAGAAAAAACCCCACTGTGTGAGGGCCAGGATTTCCGTCAGGGCTTTTTAAATTGTCTTTCCATGTAGCTGAATTGTAATTCAAGACCTCTGCTTATTGAACAGCCCACCAGGAAACAGCTCATTCACTCACTAAGCACACTCGCTATGTAACTAACTAGAGCACTCAGCTAATTATGTATTTCAGGACACTTAAAATGTGTGAGAATGCAAGGGAGCTCTAGTGTGACATTTGCTTGCATGATTACAGCCACTTCTGTTAAAGACTGGAACATTGTTATAAGCTCTGTAGAGAAGTGGTGGAAATCTTGTACATACTTCTTTGGTTGGTTTTTGTCTTCCTCTTAACCAGCTTAGGACTCAGTGGGACCTATCCCATTCCTACTGAAGTCTGTCATGACAACCACAGAATTAAAAGCTCTGGAACTCTTGCAAGACTGTGTCCTTTACAAATTTTGAGATGTCTAACTTAGCCAAAAAATAATTCAGGCATTATTATTACAGTGTTGTGGTGGCAGCCAGAGGCACTGGCCAGGATTAATGTCTCTTTGTGTGAGGTGTTGTAAAAATACACCTAAAAAGACACTTTTTCCAACCCTGTGCATCATGATGGAGCAGGGAAAAAATCCCCAAACCATCCTCCTCCTGTCTGAAAATTGCTAATACTTTCCATTCATCTTTCTTCTGTAAGCTCAGAGCCTCAGTGGGTTGTGGTTGGGGAGCAGTAAACGTGAATCAGAAGGTGGGAATACCTGAGGGACTTTGCTATCACTATTTGTATCCTTCCTAATACTGAATTAGTCCCAATTAGATGTTTGAAAAAAAAATGGATTAAAGTGGTTTTAAATGCAGAACATGATTTATTTCACCTCTGCTTTTAAAGGCTTGAATGAACTGCACACTTTTGAGTATTGATCTGCTTTTCTTCAACTACATAAAGATTTTTTTGAAGAAAGACTTCCAGGTATAGAGATTTGTATAAATGTTACCCTCCATTTGAAGTTTCTTTTTCTAAGAACTAATTTCTGTTTTAAAAAAATGCCCACTCAAGAAAATACAGTAACAAAAACACAATATAGTGTTGCCCGCAGCATGGTACCTATTGCAGTCCTGTACCATGGACGTTGGGGCCTCATCCCTCAAAAAACAGGGCAGCCCCAGCCACAGACATGAGGGCATTGCAGGGCAGCCTGTTTTCTGGTAGCTGGGTAAGTCTTCATTACATGGCTTCACAGCTTAATGAAGAAACAGCTCTTGTGTGAGCCCAAGTGACGTTCACAGTAACAAGCATATGTGCAAGAGGAATATATATTCCCTTTACAGTCACACCTTAGCACATGATCAATTTTTTCTGATATTTCACACGTTTCATATCTATCTTCAAAGATATATGTTGAGAAACATAAAATAATTGGTTAAAACTCAAGGCAATGTACAAAATTTGCAGGAAATGCCATTTTCTGTTTATTGGTGAGTAAATGCTGGAATTTGTCATCTACAACTTTTATTTTTTATTAGCTATTGAAAGGGGTCACCATAGCCAGTGGTGGAGTGTTACCCAATATTCACCCAGAGCTGTTGGCAAAGAAGCGGGGGTCAAAAGGAAAACTGGAAGCCATCATCACTCCACCTCCAGCAAAGAAGGCAAAGTCTCCATCACAGAAAAAAACTGTATCAAAGAAAACAGGCGGCAAGAAAGGGGCAAGGAAATCCAAGGTAGAGTAATCAGTTCATTTGAAACACAAACAAACTCGATTATAGTAGCTGTAGAGAGCATCATGTAGGGTAGTTCACGGATTTCAGTGGCAGCACAAGCAAATGCCAAAGGAGGAGTGCTGCCCAGTTCCTAGTGTAGGTGGAAAAAGTAGCACAGGTCTGCAGGACAGGCAGGCAAGCCAGGCAAACTCTTCAATGTTTAGACTTGGTGTTTTTAACTCTGAGTAAGGAATTAAGCTAACTCAAAAGGAAGTGTGGAGGTGAGAGAAAGAACAAGAAGATCAAAATGTGATTTTTCTTATGCTAGAAAGCTAGGAAGAACATGTAACTGCCTTTTTTCCATTTTTAGTTTCAGTTTGTAGGAGTAGAGAATCTAATGTGTGCATGCATGACCGAGGATAATTCCTTCTGCAAAATTACTATTGTAAAGCAATAGGTTATGAAGGTAGGAAGAAAAGCACATACATTTTACCTGAAATTGACAGTGTATTTGAAAATGTTGCCTTCAAACAAAGCCTCTATATTCATCCTGTATGTCTCTGTTATTGCTTACTTGGAGACTTCTGATTGTTTCACCTTGTTTTTTGAACTGTTGAATTTAATTTTCCCTTTTAGAACACCTAGTAGCTGACATCTCAAGTTCAGTGTTTCTAATAACCAAGCACTAATAATTTTCCTAAATCTGGATATATTTTTTTTTTCTGCTTGATTACAAAAGCAGGAAGTCTGTTGTGGGGTTCTGTTTTTCTTCCATACAATACAATAAACTGTATTGTCTGCTCAATATATTGGTATTCAGCTAACAGTAAATTCCAGGGGAATTGAAATAGGAGCCCTGAAAATCTAATTTTCAAAACATTTGTGTAAAGTAAAGCATGGCTTCAGCTCCTAGAAGCACCAACACATCTTTGCATCAAAGTCATCTTAGTTGGTCTGCCACAGATTTAGTTTATATACTTTGGAAAGAAATAAGATAACGTTGGCTTGCTTAGTGATTCAGGTGTGCTTTTAGCTTCAGCATAGGTATTGCTGAGGCAACAAATATTTACATGAAATCACAAGCAGCAGTTTTATTGAAAATGATTTGTGGCTTCACTTGAGTTGATAACTGCAGCAGTCAGTTCGCTATCTTCATGATGCATCCTTTTCAAAATGTTCTTATTTTTATTCAGTAAATCAATGCATTCCTGAAGCCTATCATTTTACTTCAGTCAAAAAATAAAAAATAATGATGACTGAAGGGATTCCCCCTCTACAGTTTTGCTGGAGGTAAAGGAAAGTGATCAGGTTAAACAAGACAGAAAATTGTTCGCTCTATTTCTTATTGTTAGGCAGGCAGAAAGTAGATGTATTCTTCTGACACTGTCTCTAAGGTCAGACAGATTTCAAAACCGTATTTCTAAAACTGTTTGGGAAACCTGTAATCACCTCCCTTCACAGAGGGACAAAATTTGCACTCTGACAAGCCAGTTTTAACCTTAGAATGAGCGTCTGCCCACACATAGATACGTAGGGGTTTTTGTTTGGTTGGGTTTTTTTGCACACAAGTCATTAGAAAGCCGATAAAAATTTGTGGTGGTTTATATTTTTCCTACAACATTTAAGTCAACTGTCCCATAAATAGCGTACTATCATAGGCCAGAAAAGCACACACACGAATAGATATGCAGACTTTGAGGTCGTTTTTGTTATTGATTCCTTCAGCTGTTAGCAGTTACTTGAGACTTAAGGATAAAATCCAAATGCCAGTTTCTGTACTGGCATTTTATTGCCTGGTAAGCATTTATGGCATGTCATATATCTTAGTGTTATTAAACAGTGTTTTGCTCTCAGTCTTGAGTTAACTAATTAACTGTATTTTTTGGAAGAAGAAGCAGGGAGAAGTGAGCAAATCAGCCAGTGCTGACAGTACAACAGAGGGAACTCCTGCAGATGGCTTCACAGTCCTGTCCACAAAAAGTCTGTTTCTTGGCCAGAAGGTATGTTTATACATTTTTATAAATGAATACCTATTTTCAGTGCTGTTTAGGGAACAGCCCCTCCCACCACCCCCTTTTCCCCCAAAAAAGTCTAGGTACAATTGGTATTTCCCTACTGAGCACATGCGGGGGTGTGTGAGATTAGTTTTTGAAGAAAGAAATTCTCTAAAACAACTTATAGAACACTTTAAAAATACAAGAATGAGTCTTTATATGCCTACGTAATTAAATATTCAAATAGAAGGAAAGCCTGTGTGCTTGTAATCTATCTCATCTCGTTCACAGACGGCATAATTGGTACAGCTGATCTTTTGCCGAAGGTGAAATTATTTTAAGAATGAAGTGGCTCTTTTGAAGGGCATCCCTCTTCATTCCCCTTGTGAAGGATTTACATTTTTTAATCAAAACCTACTTTAGACATTTGATTATAGTAGCTGTTTTGTGTTTTGTTCTGCTTTGTGTTTTTTTTGTTGTTGTTGTTTTTTTAAAGTTAATGCTGTGTAATAATGAATGATGCTTTAATGAAAAGCTATAAGTCAATGATCCTTTTTTCCCTGTGAATATGCTTTGGGACATGGGGTGGTTTAGTACAAATACTTACCTGTTTAAAGAGACAACTCATTTAAAGAGACAATTCAATAAATTAATTTGGTCTTTTATCTTGAAATCTGCCTTTAGTTTGCCATACAAAATTTTATTAAGTAAAACTGCATCTTTCTTCTATCATTCGGTAATCAGATCATTGTGTTGGAAGCCATAAAAGACGAACCATTTTTGTCCATTGTGGAACGTATCCTCTGGCTCGTTTTTATTTCATGTTGAGGTTGTTCTCCATTTACCTTTCCACAACTTGCTTACTAAGTTTAAAATGCATGAAAGTAACATTATTTCTTGCAAGACTTCTTGTTTTCCCCAGTTAATTTTACAGCTAGAGCCAGATTGCTGATTTGGTAGTTTTTTTATATTTTGGTAGGCATTTTGCTGTTTGAGTACTTCTACAGGGGGGGTGGTTTAGAACATATTTTTAAAAACATTTTGATGACTAAATTGGAACCTGAAACTTATAAACCAAGTTACTGGTTCAAGAAGGCAAGTAAGAAAGAGTTTTATACCTGACTTTGAGCTTCTTTTAGTTAGTTACCATAGGAAACCTGTAATCAGAACTAATGTGTTCTAACGAGACTGGCCTACAAATCAATGGGGCTTTGCTGTTGGGCACAGAGGAAGAAAATTGTGAACTCGAGGACTGCTTTAAGCAGTGGTGAGCACAGCCAGTGTCTGTCAGAGGGCTTTCCAGTGAGTACTGTGTGCTGGGAAATGGACTTTCTGGCTTTCTCATTCACTTGTAAAGACATGGGGTGCTATGTGCCCATCCTCATACTGGTTCTTTGTCTGTTAGCCCCACATTTTTTCCATTGATGTGAGAGGGGCCAGGTAGTATTTCTAACACAGTACATGTAAATAAGAGAAAAATGAAAACCAGTTTGGCTCCTGTGAGGGAATAGTCCAAATGAAATGGATTATTTTTTCAGGGGTGGGAAATGCATAGAAGTTGTTGAGATATTTCTAGCACAGATTATATTTTGCTTTTGACTCCACGAGATAAACCCTCTTTAGGAGCAGCAAATGATTAGTATAAAAATCTATGCAAAGTAGGCTATGTCTAAAAAATATACAAATTTTCTGTATCTTATTATGTGTGAGTTAAAAGTTAAATTCTTGTTTGTTCTGACTCACCCCAAAACAGCATGTTTAGACCAACCTGAGGTCTTTCAAGCATCCATGTTAAGACTGAAAATAGGAAAGCCTACAATGCAAAAAACTTCACACTGCAGTGATCAAAAACATTGCATTTAGCATAAAAACAGAAATACACCCCTGTTCTGCCAGCTCATTCCTAGAAATGTTTTTAAAGTATTCTACAGAAATTATTTTCCAAACATGCATTTTCCAAATCAAAATATCTTTGATTTTCTTCTGTTTAAAAAAAAAGGCAAAATTAAAACAAAGTCTGTTAATTCTGATGCTTAACAGAAAAAAAATCTGTTTAGTTGTAGTTGTCTTAAATTAGTACCACAAGATTTTCATAAATACAATGAAAAAAATTTTCTTCAGTAGCTGGCCTAGACAAGTGTTGTGGTTCGATTCCTTAGGCTTGTGCATGTTAGGTATTTTCAAAGCACATGAAGCCAAAAGGTATTTGATTGCCTGTTTGGAGGAGGACCTCTCTTCCATTTAAGATAGCCTCACTCTTAAAGAGCTTTTTGAAGAAAGGAAAACCTGGAGGCCTGGCAATATGACTCCTGGCTTCTGGAGCTGGCTGATTTTGAGATGCTGTGAATCACCTCATCTTTCTGTTGTCTTCTTCATTTGTGAAACAGAGACCCAACTACACTCTTTACATGGACGGCAGGAAAGCTTAAAATGTTAAAACATTTTGAGCTGTTCAGCTGGAACGCAAAAATGTTCATATTGATCACAGCTATTTAATTTGTCTTGAATTTGTACATACAGATTTTCAGTATACTTTAATGTTCTGTGTTAATAGAAATGTAAGCTACAGTGCAAACACAGACACCTAAAACAAACAAAATCAGTGGCTTTTGAACTTGATATCCTTGAACACTTTTACAGCATGTCTCTGAATCTGAATGGTCTGCAGAACCACTATCTGCTAGAACAGGAGATAATTTTTTAGATGTGGAGAAAGAAGAAAATAATCTCATTCTTAGTAGCATGTAATTCAGAGCTTAAAGCAAATACCTTTTTTCTTGTCCTCACATTTGCAGAAGGGAAAAGGAAAGGTTTTACTTGCAAGAATGGCTCTTTGTACATCTAATATCCCCAGATTTAATTAATGAAAAACACAATGGAGAATATTGCTAACCTGAGTATTGTTCAATTTTAAAATATACTGTTACTGCTTTAAATCTTAAGACAACTGCTGACTTTCAGCTAGAAATTCCTGGAGATTGGGAAATGGCTAAGAACCCTGCAGTTATACTTGCAGAACTGTGTTAGTTCAACACTATACAATATTAAAATCCAGTTAATATTTAAATGATTGCACATCCTACAAATGACATCCCAGTGGAAATGTGATATTCTGCACATTAACTAGTTTAATTTTCCTGAGACAGTTACGGAGCAAAGGCAGAGTTATAAGTCCTCAAGCCTATGCATCAGTGTTTGGATTTTCAGAAAGATCTCAGCTTGTTGATCTGCAAAAGGCATCTTAATTTTCTGTATGAAACTCAAATAAGAAAGTTCCAAGAATTTAATGGTAATTCTGTCTGAATTAAGAAATGCAAGGCTTAGCTCAGTAGAAAGTACTCATGTATGTGCCAAGTGCCATCTGCATTTTATCTAGCATTTAATGTAAATGTTACCTAAAGTTATGCCCATTATTTATTGCACATGTATGAGCAAGTTGTCATATGTTTTTTTTAGAGTGGCCCTTTAGGGATTCATTTCTTCTGTCTAAAATTAATGCTTCATACTGCTGAGTAGTAAATTGAGCAATTACTCAATGGAGTATTTAAACCTATAGGAAAACTTCTGGTTTTTACTCTACTATTTGACAGTCGGCTAACAGTGCATTGAACAGTAAATGCAAAACTCAGCAAAATAAGGCGTAGCTGCCAACACATGTCATCAGTTATGGGCAGCTTTTTAAGCATTTTGTTATTCCTGTTAAGTTGAAGCTTTAATTGCCAACTGGTTGCTTTGCAAATCCCATATATGAGTAGGTGCAGAGATAGTTTAAAAGTCTGAAAGCAAGGTGGTAGTCAGCCAAGAAATCTGAGGCAAAAACTTTTAGAATATAGGGCGTTAGGGATCAGAAAGTCACTTATAAAATGAATGAAACGTGCTTAGGAACATACTAAAATTTCCACAAAACAGTCTTTTGGTGTGTGCATGTATTTTGTTGATTGTTTTTTATTATTATTTCAAAATTCATAGTTCCTTTAACATTTTGGTTTGAGTTGATTTGACTTTTTTTTTTTTTTAAACAGCAGTTGCTTGTAGTCAAACTCAAGACTCAAACTCGAGTATGAATAACTCACCAAGTGTGAAGTAGTAAAGGATTGTAAGCTATTTGGAAAGCAAGCTTTCTTAGATTTGTTACACTCACATACAGACCCATACTTAAACCAGGGCTGAATTACACTGATTTTTAGCCCAAATCACCTTATATTAAGGGAACATAGTTTTCTCAAGCAACATATGCAAGTTGTATGATATTGCAGACTTAAGAAGAAAAGGAAGGTCAATTCATGTAATCATATGAATGTAATGAAAATAATTTTATCCATAAAACTTAAATCGATGTACGTAGGCCTCCTTAAATGGCCATTCATTTGTATTGGTTTCATGAATTGGTTTGTATTCCCTATTAATAAACTCACCCATGGAGAAGATATAAAAAGTTTACAGAACGTGGATTACAATCCACAAGATGAAATTCAGTTATTGATGAGATTAAATGCCACACCTGAATGTCTGTGTTATGCTTCGTATGTTGAATCCAGTGGGCTTTGGATTAGAAGGAAAGCCTGACTTAGTTTCAGTTGTCTTCAGGACTTGCATAAATAAATGAGAACTTTCCCTGTTGTAGTTGCTTTATTTATTTTCCAATCACCTATTGAAACAATGATTTTAAATGCATATGCATGATGTAAATCTAAGCATGATTTATGATAGAAACAGTCTATTTCCATATACTGAAGAGTCTGGATTTTTTTTCTCTGTAAAGTGCAAAGTTTTGCAGCTCGTAAAACTGGTGAATGTGAAATCAGACTTCCCAGGGTTGGCTGCAGAGCAGTGGTCCAGACCCCAGGTTATAAGCCTCCTTACATATCTGTCAGCCTACTGCAGTTTTTACTGTTGCTGACTGTGGCATTTACATCAGATTGTCTCAAATCATGGAGTTGTTTCTGTGACGTGGGTCACAGGAAACACTCGAACCGTCAGCAGCGAGGAAATGGTGCCATTACTTTACACCTCAGCACCAGTTACCACTGATGGTCTGTACGTTTCCTTGGCTTCTTATCTGTAAATCTTGCTCAGAATGTGATGGTAGAAGTTGAAATCTCTCACATTTCATTAATTCTTCTGAGAACACATGGTGTGAATGTGAGTTTAATCTCTAGGCATCTATGCTAACTTGCTCGCCATACTGTAAGCCCATAAGAAATCCTTCAGATACCGTAACAAATAGCAATTGAGAGGCGTGTTTAAAATGCAGGGGTGTTCCTTGGAGTTAATGGGCATTAATGGATGGGATTACAATTTCTATTTTCATAAATAAAAGGAAGGCAACTAAAATAATAACTAGAAGTGGTAAGCACATAAGCATGCCTGTTTGCAGTACCTTGCTGGTCACAAAGCCAGCAGAAGTGGGCATGTGAAATCTGAAGGACTGCAGCACAGAGTATGGGGACCACTAGCATGGGAAGCAACAGAAGTGTGGCCCCTTCTTAGGGCAGAGTTAGCTCTGGAGACAAGAGCTTGCTTCCCTCAAAACATGTTCCTGTTTCCTAGCTTAAATAAGGAGAAGCGGTATCTTCTTACCAGTTTCAGTCACAGCACATGCATGTGAAGTTATTAGGGTGTCTTTCATCTATCCTTTCAGGAAAAACAGCCTTTTATAATGCCAAGATAACAATACCAGATAGAAGACAGCCTAAAGCTGAGGCAGAGCCTTGTTAGTAGGTACATTTACTTCCTCCTGGTGGGAGCAATGTTTGAGTCTTGCGTTTGAATATATTTTTTTGGATAACAACCCTCCTTATGACCTGCCTTTTATTTTGCATATTTGTTTGCAGTGATGCTATCTCCATCTGTGTTGCAAAGCTCACTTTTCTGCAGCTTCTCTGTGATTTCCCAGCTGTCCTGTTATTTCCCACCTCATGCTTTTCTTTTCAGCTGAACCTTATTCACAGTGAAATCAGTAATTTAGCCGGCTTCGAGGTGGAGGCCATTATCAATCCTACCAATGCTGACATTGACCTTAAAGATGACCTAGGTAAATGGGGCATGGGTTGACACAACTAACGGTCACATGGAAATTATGGAACCCAGAATTTACTCTGTAGGGCTTCATACGTTGAATAAGAACCAAATTCAAATCTTCCAAGTTCTCTTTTGTTGAAGAACTATATTCGAAAGACATTTTTACTGAATCTGAAAACTTGCAGCTATTGCTAATCTTCAAGCTGAATTCAGTTAAAACAAATTAAATTCTTTTCCATAATGACCATATGTGACTGTTAGCTATTTTGGGGGGTTTCTTATGTGGCTTCTTTGAGGACTAAAATACTTTTTTTTTTGTCAGGTTGTTTTCAAAATAAGCAGTTTCTCCATTCTAACTGCAATCTGTGTTTTTTTGGTTTTGTTTTTTTAAATAATCCGAGTAGGCATAACATTATTTAAAGAGGACTGATTAAATAATTAACTATCCTCGATTTTTTTTCTACCATGATTTCATGCTTGATTCAGTCAAATTATGTTTCCATTGTGTTTAAATTACTCCCTGTCACATTCGCATTCAGCTGAAAACAAAAACTGATATTATACCAGCACTGAACTTGCAGATATTTTCATCGATGGTGTACTTTTGAACATCTATCTTGTTACAAATTGTAAACCGAATCCTTCTTCAACTGTCTGTTCTTCAGCAAATGTCAAAGAAAAATTAACTTCCCTGGACTATGCACTGCCTTCCCGTTATTTGATTATACCTACTGCTGTCTTTTTTTTTAAACTTCCTTAATGGAATGCAACCCATAATTCTCCTACTACTGCATTTCCTATG
Source organism: Nettapus auritus (assembly GCA_011076525.1). Taxonomy (NCBI): domain Eukaryota; kingdom Metazoa; phylum Chordata; class Aves; order Anseriformes; family Anatidae; genus Nettapus; species Nettapus auritus. The sequence continues at coordinate 16,133,116 of CM021777.1, forward strand.
GGAATGTTCTTATGTAATGAAATAAGAAAAAGACTTAAGAAGGCTAATTTTTAACTCGGTCTTTCTCTGAGATATGTATATTTTTACGTGTCTCAGCCTTTACAACACATAATTAGAGATTATGCCTTGCCTTTAAAATACAGGATCAATCACTTACATGTTTTCAATCATATTCACTAAAACCCTGCAAACACGTGGTTTCTTCCATATGAAGGAGACTGTCATTTTTAGAAATGCAATGGTAACTTGCTATTCATATGAAGATGAGCACTTGTCAGCTTATTGATGCTGACAAAATGGAGAAACTAGTTATTTTGTTTGGCTTGATGATCCTGAATTTCTTTTTTTAAACAGATTCCGTATTTTAGTGTCATGCTCTGTGGGGAACTAGTTGTTCTAGGTTTCTGCAAAGTGAAATGGGGAATTAGCTGATCTTAAAGCTTTGGAAATGATCTCATTTGATTGCTCTGACTTGTCATTTTAACATTGATTTGATCATGTCGTACTCAATATTCCTCCTCCTGTTCCCTACACCCCTTTCTCTACACACACCTGCACACACAACTCAGCATACTCCTTTGGCGCAAGGTTTGGAGATGTAAAGGTAGGCAATATGGACGTTGGTACATGTGTAAATGTAGAGCCTGTGCTGGGTCTCTGTCCAACGTGGTTGATATACATCTGTTTACCTGTTGTAGTTGCAAGTTGTACAGGCTGACATTGCCACGATCGACAGTGATGCTGTCGTTCACCCGACAAACTCTGACTTCTACACCGGTGGTGAAGTAGGTAATGGAAAGTTCAGTGCTGCGGAGTTTGTATGTGTGTGCATGGTCAATCAGCAGCCACAAGCTTGTCGTAGCTATGCAGATTTGCATTTATTTCTCACTTCCAGCAGTCCTGATGGATAAGAAAAAGTAATTAATTATTGCAAACTCAGTAGGCATTTCTGATTTGTATCACCAAATCAGATTTTCAGAAGTATCAGTAGAACGCACTATCAAAATTTGAAGTGCAAGAACAGTATATGTGCAATGCAGGCATGTGAGCAAGGAAAATGAATTACCACATTGTTTGTTTGGCATGTTAAATGCCTGTTTTGAATACAGTTTGAGTCTCGATCTTTAGATTTCTGGCCACTTCCAGTACGCTTTCTCCATGCCAAGTTTCAGATGTTCACATCTGACATGCTGGATCTAGCCCACCTGTATTTTCTGAACTCTTTTAAGATGGATTAGTTTTTTTCAGGCTTTAACTTACAGACCAAATACCTTTGTAGCCCTGCTCAATGGTCCTTACAAGCACATGGCTAGAGATGCAACACACGTTTTTCATATGGTCGGTCATCTAAGCTGCACTGATGATCGTAATAGCGCATGACAGACATCTTAAATTGTACCTCTGGTTTGCTCAGGGTAACTCCTGTCTTGGTAGTACCCTTCTCTATTATAAAGGATTTCATAACCAGGCAGCAACACTTTAACTGAACTGCTGTAGTAATGTGAGAAGGCAAATCAGAATTTGGGCCGAATATAGCAGTTGCTGATAAGGGTGATGACACACCATGCTTTTTAAAAACCAATAATGGTCACATTATCCCAGCCTCTGTTTTACATCTCATCTTGACCTTGTCACCGCTATGCAAAGGGTCTCCCTTTGTGCTGGAGACCCTGCTTCAGTGCTGGCTTGAAGGGCACTTGTCCTACACAGCTGCTGTTTCTGAAGGAGCTACTTTCTGAGTAACACGCAGAAAAATGTAGTTCTGTGTAGCCTGTCGGAGCGGGAACAGCTGTGACTTGGCTGGCTAAACATGCAGAGACATTAAAAGACAAGTGTCATAATACCCTGTATCTAAAGAATGTGCTTCTAAAGTCTGTCAGACTCATTTAGCTAATGTGCTCGGCTCCTGCCCTTTGACAAAGAACTGCTTAAGAAGCTACCCTACAAAGAAAATTGTCTCTCAAAGCCGCACTGCTCATACCTTAGCGTAGGTTCCTGTTGCCTCTGACTGCTGTAAGAAAGAATAGAAGTGCACAAATGCCTAGCTTCCAGTGATTAACTTTTACCCATCTAAATTTTTTTTTAATTTTTTTGTTGTTTTTTTTTCCCTAACAATTTAAATGTACTGGGGGCTTATCCTGAGAATTTTAGAGCCTAAATTTCTGCTAACGCTGTTTTCAACACTGATACCAATGCCTGCTTGGAAAGCATGAGATAATGACCTTATTCTCATGGGAGTGGCACATATTTATGCCTGTGAGCAAATAAGCTACTAACCTTGAAGCTGTGAAGCAAGACTTCCATCAAGAAACTTGCTAATGTAGTGGAAAATGATTACATACAGTATGTCCTTTCCAAGATGAAGCTAATTTACGACATAGTTCTGAAATATAATTTCAGTATAGACCATTACTATTAAGCAGAAGAAGAACGTATTTAGGAGTAAATGCAGAAAGCATCACTGATTCATACCACATACTACTCTTGCTCTTCTTTGCACTGTATCTCTGAGAAGAGTGCTCTGTGAAATAAACTGACAAGGTTGTTCATTGCTTTTAATTATAAATTAATTCCCAGTAGAAGGGGAAAATCTGGTCTTCCTGGATTGAATTAAACAAAACTAGGCTAAATTCCATTAAACGTACAGCAGCTTTGCAATGGCAAAGAGATGACCTAGTTAATAGATCTTTTCTGTTCCTAAGTTCTATACAAGGCTTAATTACGTTTTGCCTTGAAACAAGAGAAATTAAGGATTATGAATGTCAGGGGGTTTAGGACTGATTGAGTTCATGGATTCATGGGGAATATAACTGGAATACATACACTAGTGAGTAGAGTAATGATACAGAAATACATACACAAGAATATAACTAGGATGGCAAAGTGCTTCTTTCCCTCACTGTCAGAGTGATTTCACAAGTCCCTGGTGTCAGCCACACCAGGTAAATAAGTTCAGCCAAGGGCGCTGTGTGTCGTGCTGCCCTCTGCAGAAGCCAGTGCCCTTCGAAGCCCCTCCGTCCCGCGGGATCTCTGTTCAGAGCACGCTCTCCTAGGACACCTTGCTGCTACTGATAAAGCCATTACTGTCTTGTCTAAGAGATTTGCTGGGCGGTGCCTCCCGCTCTGTTGCACAGGTAGCTTTGAGTTTCAGAAACAATCGCAGTGAGGAATTTGTCTAAATAAACTTAGGCTAAAGTATTTACACAAATGAGCTTAAAAAAGTACATGGAGCAAGGCGTACTCTGGCACGCACAGTCTGACCTTGCCATCCGACTTTTGGCAAACACCAATTGTGAATTGGTTATGAAGAAAGCAAAACATGAGATGTTTTTAAACTATCCTCAGCTTTTGTACCCCAAAAGCAATAAACTGCCAATAGCAAAATAGAGGTAGGGTCACGCGGTCAGTTTTTGAATGAACAAATGCCTTGTTTTCAAGAAACAAAAATATTCCTGTTGGAAGAAATCCAGCAATGGTGTCAAAGCAAAAGCTTCTGGCAGTCCTCTTAGTTCTTAGAGCCATGGCTCTGTACCTTAAACTGAATCTTGGAGGAGGGGCTCTGCTTCCCTGAGCATACAATATGTGCACTTCCATCAGAAAATGCGGTTTTTTTCTTTCTTCATCAGTGAAAGTAAGGGGTTTCACCAAATGAATGTCTAGATCTTTAGAGATCCTATTCTGAATTTTTGGAAATCAGTTCTCAAAGTAATGTCTCAAATAAGAGCCTTTATGATACCACTGCTTTTTACTTATTTACCTGTATAATTAATATGCAAAATTATTTGGGATGCTTATGTAGTTAGGAAAATGCTTTCTTGGGCTGTTTTTATTATATTAATACCTAAAACTAGAGCTGCAAAATAAGATCTAAACCATTTAGTGATGGACTGCCTTTGTAAACGGCGTACCTTTTGGTTGCCCTGATAACACTGCACAGCTCTTCTCTTCCCAAAATGACTTTGTCCAGCTCCTTAGCTGTAGTTAGAGAAGTTCATTGGAGGAATATGTTCCTTAGAGATTCTCCTTATTTCTGAGGCTCTTCCTCTTGGTTAAAGGTGGCTCAACAAGCTGGGCAGTTACCAAGTAAAGCAGCCCGCTGCACTCACGAGACTGTTTCATTCCTGGTGCCACCTGTTGGGGTCAGGGACCAAGATCAGGTGAGTCTCAAATTCTTATTGTGGCAAATGGCTCTTTAAAACCATTTATAAGAGAGAGGGGAAATGAACCTTGAAGGCAGGAATTATGAACCTTCAACCACTCTTGAGCTAGCACATTCTTTTGCGACATTTCACACTGACAGATGTTTATGATAAGGAAGGAGATAAGGATGTCATGTCAGATGTTTTGACATGAAAATCACAGTCTGAGAATGTTAGCAAGGGATTCAGACGTGAGGCTTTTGGGTTCGTAGGGTTGTCTTTTTTGGTTTTTCATTTTTGTTGTTGTTGTTGTTGTTTTTAATGACTAGCTAATTCTGAAGTCCCAAAAGGTTTAGATCTTACTTTGCAGTCCCCAAAAAACGTTTGGGCAGAAAAATCTAGCCTGATGTAATTGCAAATAATGATGAGTCATGTGTCTGCTGTGGAAACCTGGGATCAGAGGAGTAAAATAACCATTCTCTGTTCAGGGAGCACTTTGGAAAAGAAAGGCGGCAAGGAATTCGTGGAAGCTGTCATTGAGCTTCGGAAAAAGAACGGGCCCTTGGACATAGCTGGAGGTGAGGCTCTGCGCTTCGGAAACCTGAGGGAAAAAAAACATTGGGGTCATGAGCTTCAACATCTGTGGCAGTCCTCATTGCAGTTGGCCAAGCTCATTCAAGCACACCACTTGGGTTCATGTTGTCCCCAGGCAACTCTGCTGGGTTACACGGTACTTGTACTCTCCAGAGTTAAAATACACACAGTGCATCTTAAGTAACCATTACCAAAGCAGCCAGGAAATGGTGTGGTGATGTAACGTTACAAGTAAAAACAGGCTGTTGAAGGATACACACATACGCAAAGAATGTTGATTATTAAGGGCACAGGTCATAAAAGCAATTAATTGGATGCTTATTTTTCAGAACGCTTGAGTCCAACTCTGTTAAACATCTGCTTTGCTAAAAAGCCACTGACTTTCACTGAATTTAAGCATGTGCTCAAAGTTAAGCATCTGTTGTGTAATTGGTCTAAACAGTGCCAAAATCATCACTGTAGAAGCTTATGATTTTTTGATGCCTAGTTATCAAGATTTATGTAATATCTGAGAAAAATCTACTATAGGAGTACTGACGTTTGGTAATGACAATTTGACACCATCTGTGATATCGCTGATACATGTTGTTCATATAGAATGCTGGTCCTGCCATCTGTGTTTATGCTATAAAAATAAATAGAGTGCATGCAGTTTTGTAAACGAATTTTGACTAAAGCTGAGGGGGAGACGTAAGACTTGAGCTATGGCAGGAAAAAATATGACTGTTTACTTCTGGTGCTTAATACAAATTTCTTCCTTGCTTTTTAAAAAATTTAATAAGTTTTTATTGGAATCGTTATACAAAAATACATAGAATCGATTATTCTTTTTATTTTTTATTCACTTGCTTATGAATGCTATTCCTTATCAACCTATTAACGAGTTCCAAGCTGTGCTAAGAATTAGATTGCAATTTGGAGAGAAAAAATTTTCTTCTCAAACATCAATGCATCCCTCAGATCTGGCAGCCTGACCCTGTAGGGAGCTCCCTGCTACCCCAGCAGAAACTGGACTGCTGGAGAAGAACTGACACGAATCGATTTCTCAGTTATATGGATATCCGTTTTTCAGATTTCCCAATTACATGGGTATCCATTTTAATATAATAACCAGGATCCTTACCTGAAATATAACTGTAAATAGCATCGAATGTGGCCGTGATTCTTTCTGTTCATTTCTATACCAAAAGCAGAACTTTCCCTTTCAGAGCATTTGCATTTGAAGTAAGGGATGGCTACTTTGGGTAATTAATGGTTGTCTTCAACGAAATCCTTATGGGTTAATTAATGGCTGCCCTAGAATACACTCTCTGTCTGAGAAGCATTATAGTTGGTGATGCGTATCAATACAGTATTTTATTCGTTCAGTGTGAAGACATTATCAGCATTTCACATCTGACTAGAGATATGTCAGCTGCTTTTATTAGATTTTTCTTGGATTTACGATGTAGTCTGAAGCTGCCAACGTTTTAGTTGCATTTAAGGACAAATTAAAGTTGCCTAACACTGAGGTTATTCAACATGTTGAGAATTTACAAACCCGTACGGACATAAATCCTTGTGCTTCCATTGTCCTTTAAAGTGTACTCTCCTGATTAACCTCCTGTCAGAATGCCACATGACAAAGTCTATTTTCTCTCTTCTTCAGCTGCTGCAGGATAGCATCCATATGTGATGATAGTGCTCCAGGAGTTACTTCTACTATCTTTAAATTACAAAATGCCTCATAAACATTCCAGAGTGGAGTAGAGGATTTCTAGCCTCTAAGCACCTTTGCAAAACTGATTTTTAAAAATTAAAAAATGATATTTTTCTTATCTCTTTTAGAACAAACTCCCATTTTATTCCCGTGCTTCTGTGGCCTTATATGATTATATCCCAAAGCCTCCTACTGGGCTGACTCTTTGTGAAGGTTTGGTGCGTGTCCTTGTGAGACCAGCTAGGTTTATTCCTTCCATGAGCTTGTGAATAAGATGTTTTAGTTTCATCTCTATTTTTAAACAACCAAAATTTGCAAGTACTTATCTGCAGCCACAGAGCTGTGAGGTCAGAAATGGCAGGGATCTCAGCCGGCTTTGTGGCAGGCAGAGCACAGCTTGCTGCCCTGCGATGGGAAGCGGTGAACCCAGGATGCGTTCTGTTACCGAGACAGGGACGGCTCTGGTGACTGTACATAGTCTGTAGGCATCCCTCTTGTGTTTTTGTAATCCCCACGTGTCCCTGATAATATCCTGGTGATAATATATGATTAGTATGGTACAAGTTCTCCATTTCTTTATACATCCAAGGCCTCACCTGTTGGCATATAAACAGGGTGACGCAAACTTCCTAAATCTGTAAATGCATCCTGTCCAACTGTCAAAAATGTGACAAAAGAGTTAACTAAGAGAGGCATTGTTTAAGCGGTCTTGGATGACCCGTGCACATAAAAGCTTGAATAAAACCAGGCCCAAAATTTTCAAATCATATAAAATCTTTTTTTACAGTTACTCAGAAGCTAAGATGGAAATAAAGCAAATACTTGAATTCAACCCTTTTCCAGCCTTCCTTATCAGTTTGCAGAAGAGTAATAGCTCTGAAGTAATCCAATTTAGCTTCGGTGTGATCAGAAGTTAGCTAAACAAGCTGTGTGTTTAGCAGGAGTAGCTGAAGGTCACACAAGTCATAACACCGACAGTGCAGCATCCTGGGATTTACTGTAGCTCCTCAATAAATTCTGAACCGAAGCATGATCATCACTTGAACAGGTTTATGTCCTAGCTTATTGCTGCCTTTCTCCTCCGACATTATAGAAGTTTGCACAGTCCCTGGCAGGAATGTGTTTCCTTTGATGTCAGTCATGAATTCTTGCTCTCTCTAAAATAAGCTCTATTATAACTATGATTTATAAATTACCACAGCAAAGTACAGCTGGAAGTGGAAAAGTCTCTGTAATCATGTTGTTATATTTTAAGGCTGTGTGATTTGTAATCTAAAACATTCACAGGGGCTGAAGGAATGTCTGTCAATTGTTTGCTATTTTAATCACATATGCATTCTTTTAATCCTAATGAGAGGAAGGCAATTATGTTTCACTTTCATTTCTTACTAGCTGTTGTCAGTGCTGGCCACGGATTGCCTGCAAAATTTGTGATCCACTGTAATAGCCCAGGATGGGGCTCAGACAAATGCGAGGAGCTGCTGGAAAAGACAGTGAAGAACTGCTTGGCCCTGGCTGATGAAAAGAAGCTGAAATCAATTGCGTTTCCTTCAATTGGCAGCGGCAGGTAAGGCTGTTACATAAACATGATAGTTGATGCAGGCTACGTTTCCTAAGTGCCATCTCCTATGTACCTGTCCCTTCTCATGTACAAAACTCACTTCTACAATGCTAACTCAATTCTTGCTCGTTTGGATCAGTTCCCTGAATGCAATGTTTCTTCTGGGTTCCTTCAAGCTGCACATGGAGTCTGTAGCGTTCTGAGTAGTAGTTAAACTTCACCATGTCTAGCAGTGATCCCTGCAGACCTTTGAAGCACACAAATAGATTAAAGAGCATAAAAATAACTTTTTAAGGGCATATTAAAAGCCTTTTTTCAGGCTATTAATTTATTCATTTAAGTTGGGGATATGGAGGAAAGCACGAAGAAAAGTGGTCTCTTTTACCTTGTTTTAGTGCATGTCATAGGATGGCCAGAAGACATAGAATCATAGAAAAGTCTGGGTTAGCAAGGACCTTAAAGATTATCCAGTTCCAACCCCCTGCCCAGGACAGGGACACCTCCCACCATCCCAGTCTGCTTCAAGCCCCATTCAGCCTGGCCTTGAACACCTCCAGGGATGGAGCAACCACAGCTTCTCTGGGCAACGTGTTCCAGTGCCTCACCGCCCTCATAGTAAAGGATTTGTTACTCTTATCTAATCTAAATCTACCCTCTTTTAGTTTAAAGCCCTTCCTCCTTGTCCTATCACTACACTCCCTGATAAAGAGTCCTTTACACGTCTTAGTATTTGTTTAAGCAGTAGTCTTGAAGTGCCTTGATTCTCTGGATTTGCAAAGTCACTTCAAGCTTTCACCCAAAGTCTGTAAGCTGAACTCCACACAGTTTATGTCACGGGACTCTCTCAGAGGAAAAAAAAAAATAATAATAAAGTTTTAAAAGTCTTTGTCAAGATTTTTGAAAGCCAGGGTATAAAGTTAAGGTCCTCTAGATTTGTACAGGATGCTCATTGCCTTTGCTGGATAATGTTTTTAAGAATCTAAATATGGACTTGCATTTTAACTTAAGGCTCTTGCGTTTGGAGAGGATAGGGAGGTTTGGAGCACTTGGCCCTTGGTGGCTCAGAACGAAGCCCAAATCTGTGCTGAATCCCACAGTGGTGTATTTAACTCTGAACAGCTGCCACTTTTGAAATTGCCATGAAAGAATTTGGCTGATCTTCACCGAGAATCTTCTTCCCATTGTGCAATGTTGCAACATTAGGTTAATTCCTGCATCTTCTTTGTAGGGCAGAAAGCACTATTTTAGCTCTTGGGTGAATGACAATGAAGAAATAGAAGTTTTATTAGGATAATAAATATAAGTGACTTGCATCAGACGCAGCTCCAAATCAGGTGGTTTTGTATGGGTGGCATTTTAAGGAGGTAACTTGAGCAAGCTTTATGGAATGATAGAGCAATATAGAGGAGGATTGATGCTGACCTGGTGAATTAGCTGTCGGATAAAGCAAGGCTAAAAAAATACCTTCCACTGAGCCCTTTCTTTTCTGGAGAGCTCCCAGCGAAGAACCTTTCCAAACCATTGCTGCAAAGTAGTTGAGTAGTGTTGGAAGATGATGAAACCCTGAATAATCATGTGCTGTTATGAAATCTGGTTACTGACAGGCAAGATCTGTGGCTGTGTTCTCAGCTTGGCATATGCGTGTTGCTCTTACTCAAGCCAGTTGAAGTGGTGCTTGGAAAAGATGGAGAGGAATCAACAGGCATTGAGAAATGTATGAGGTTGTATATTTTCCCTCTCCTTTTTAATTAGAGTTATTCAAGCATAAATGAACTTTGGAGAAAACAGAATATATTCTGACAATACTCTTTACTTGTTTTTATAAAGTCAGAAGTGTTAAAAGAAGTAAAGCTTTTAAAGAAAGCGAATGCCAAAGACACCACATGTATGCAGCTGTTCTAGTACAGACATCTGTCAAGCAGACATCACCCAATAAACCCACATAAACAGTTTCATTCTCTTTTATAGTTGAGGAATGGGATTACATGAGGGCAGTTCAAATAAATCATGGAGGAAAATAAAATAGCATGCTTGTAGTGTTCGGTGGGCCAGATGCTCAGCTACAGCCAACTTGTGGAAAGCACAAATTGGGTGCTGCACAAAGGTAGCCTGGAGTTCACTCTGGTAGGGCCAGCAGGAGAACAGGGAAAGAAGAGTTTGGGATTGAAAATAAAATCATCCTCAAAGTAGGGATTTCGTTCTGAGGCTCCAACTTTGATCTAATTGACACTAGCTTGGCTAAAGCCTCAAGCCACCTTTTCACAAGAATTTAACTCAGACCAGTAGATCAATGCAAGAGGCTTCTGTTTCTTCTTGCAGCCCACACGTGGCCGTCGGTCAGCATCCTACTTCTGATTTTTCCTCTGTCTCTTTCCCTTCTTTAGCGAGTGGTCCTAAACAGCTCATTTTCATCAGCTTCCGTGCGTGCATGCCTCCGTTTGATCAGGCTGCTCTTCTTTCATTTGCCATCACAACCACTTTGCAGGGACATGATTTTGATGCTGGCCTGTTCAGGAGCAAAATTCCTCAAAGCTCTGTTCGCTATGTGCCAGGATGCAGCACTGCTAAGTAACCAGCAAGGGATCAGATGCGGAGGCGCCCTGACTCCAGGCCCCTTTCTCTGTGTAAGCCAACAGCAGGAATTAGCTCCGATGTCAAAACCGTGCTGCCAGTCGATTACCTTATCACACAGCTGGTTCTGCCTGAGCGGCTCAGTTGTCTTTGGAAGAGTACAAGTGTTTTCACACTGCTTTTTCCTTTTTTTCTCTTCTTCAGTGAGAGAACAAAATAGGCATTTTCAGCAAAGAAAGAAACAGCATGATGTGCTATTCCATGTCATCATCTCTGAACTATCACAAGCACTGTCCTCAGGCAGCAGGTGTAATACCCCGTTACAGGCAGCACTACCCCAGAATCCCTCCTACTGTATATTTTATGGTCAGGTAATGTGCAGTCAGCGGTCCGTGACACAGGCAATTGCCTTTCTCGTTTTGTGTCTTGCAGCATGTAATGAGAGGGAGACTACAACAGTGTTTTATTAGCAGAGGTTGGTTCTTCAGCAAGCAAATGCTGTCATGTTGCATCTGTTAACACCAGAGGTGAATTTAGCCCAGCTCCTTTGAATTGCTGAGGAAACTCAGAAACTCACCTACCTGTGTGATGTTTAAATTATCAATAATATTTCCCAATATTATAGGACAGTGTAACACACTTTTGTTGGCTTAAATGAAAGAATATGTTAAATGTTACCAACCTTTTTGAATAAAAAAAAAGATGGAAGCTTGTCAAACTTAGAACTGTTAGGTCACCATCCATCTCTGCCACTCTGTATTGAACATTCACGTGAAAGTGGTTTTAGTGTCTCCTTATCATCCTGTGCCTAAGAAAGATTTGCATAAATGCACACTTTATTACATGGAGTGTTGACTATCGTGTATCTGTAAGTGCATGTCAGTCAACCAAATGATGTTCAACAGCCTCTTCAAACTCTGTTGGGTTCTGCTCTTAACAGAAGGGTGACATCCCATCACCTTCAGACTGATTACTTCCGTGTACTTTACTGCAGCTTGGGGATTGCTCAGACTTTGACGAGGGCAAAACCACCCGCTGGGTGGGCAGAAGTACTGCCTGCGTAATACAGCAGCAAAGCGTAGCCCACATTCCAGTACCAGGTGTAATGTGGGGCTTTTGCTGTGACCTGTAAAACTTTTTCATAGTTGAGGTCATGGCTTTGTTCAGACTGCTCTGCTTGTGCTTAACCTGTTCTAACATTAGATGAAACTCAGGAGCTACAAGAGAGAAATGAGGAAAGAAAACCGTAAGCAGCGTTCCTAGGCTAGGTACTCCTGAAATTCGGCCACACACAGTTTAGTCATCTGAGAAAGCAGCAAGGTTTTTCTGTTTTCTCCTCTCACGCTGCTGTTTCTATTCCAAGTTCCAGGTCCCTTTTTATTTCTCCTCAGTGGTTGGTTTACTTTCACGACGGGTTTGACTCTGCAACTCTAAGGTATATGCAGTTTCCTGAACGCTTCAGGCTGACGGGGCCATTGGTTTCCTTGTCTGTTAAATGAGAATAATTGAGCCTTCGGATGGTGAAAGGTTCAACACATTAACGTGTGTGGACTCTGTGTTTGTGTATTGGGAATGCTTTCTTCTGTTTGAACGTTTTACATCGTGCTTAAACAAACAACTTTGTAGCTTCTAATTGAGACTGTAAACACTAGCTCTGTAGCTTTATTTACTGTGCTGAATTAGGAAAAAGCTGAGCATTCCCTGCAAGGTTATACCATCAAAAGCTTGTTCAGCAGGTCCTGATTTCCTTTCTTTTTTTTCTGTTTCTCTTACTAGAAACGGTTTCCCAAAGCAAACGGCTGCCCAGCTGATCCTGAAAGCCATCTCCAGCTATTTTGTGTCAACAATGTCCTCTTCAATCAAGACGGTGTACTTTGTGCTCTTCGACAGTGAGAGTATAGGGATATATGTGCAGGAAATGGCCAAACTAGATGCCAACTAAGCATAGAAAGCTACAGTACCAGCTCCCTTCTACCCAACTTCTTCCCAAAATCCTTAACTCATTGTGAAGCAGAACATCCCTTATTTTAAATTCTGCTCATCTAGGGAAATAAAGGTGGGTTTTTTTTTGGATTTGTTTTAGTTTTATTTTGTTTTTTACTTTCCAAAATGTTTTATGTTGGCACTGATAGTTGGCATTACTGCTGTTAATGCACTGTATACCAGGCATCGTCTGAACTTAGTGTAATCTAGGAGATTTTATAGTTTTATTTTAATGAAGTATGGTTGAAGCAGAAAGCTGTTAGGAATATGTAGTCTTTTACTTGTGAAAGAAACAGGCTGACCCTATTTTGTAACTGTGTTGTGGTGCTTTATCAATACGTTGAGTGGCGTTCCTTTCATTTTTTAAAAGAACAGATGCTATAAACCTAAGTTGTGTTTGTTTATTGTCTTAATGATAAATCTGGAAGAAAAGATACAGAAACCCTGTTGTTCTTAATTATATTTACAATTTTGAAATTGTGTGAATTTAGTAAAATGTTTGAACTGTTGCTGGCGGTGTACTTGAATTAATTTTTCTCTTAAGTCTCTATTTTATGAATTCTGAAAAGGTAGCTGTGAGAAGGATAATGAAACACCAGATCTGAACTGGCAGCCTGGAAACTTGTTCGAAGATACTGGGCATCTTACATGTACTGGCTGGATGACTACATGCTCAGTGACATTCACAACTGAACTTTCTGCAGTGAGCATTCAGACTTTCCTGTTGGTGTTTCAAATCCTCCTGTTCAGAATCTGACTTAATTGGCTGTTTATTTCAAGAGGTCCAAGCCTTTTATATCAAGTAAGGCCTAGTTGTTGTTTTGTTTGGTTTTTTTTTGAACTAGTTCCAATCATTGAATATTGGCTTGTTTGAAGCCATTTGTATTTTTTTTTCCAAATCTTTATGAGCCCAGTTTGTACTGGTTGCCATATAGTTTGCACAGCTGAAATCCATACCAACATAAACCTTACGGAAGCCACTTGTTTTTGTACTTCGAGAAAGAAGAGGTTACATGTTCAAAAGCTATTGCATATGAATGCTCTCTCTGAAGAGGAAGCTCTTCCTTTGAAGTCTTTAGCCTACTTTCTATATAGTAGGCATACGTTTTCGATTTCTACAGAAAACTTCATTTGCTGATGAAAGAGTGCTTCACATCCATCCTGGGTTGATCCACAGCAACGAGTGGATGAAATTTGACTGACTGTTAGCAGTAAGCTCAGGACTCCATATATGTATCCTGAATATCATATTAAAAACATGTAGTTTAAGCTCCTGCAAGAGTTTGGTTTTTTGCGCAGAATTCAGAATACTTGCAGCTTCAAGTGGAGTGCTCCAGAGGAACAAGACTGACAATACCAGAAGGCAAAATTTAAAATAAGTGCTGTTCTAAACATGTACACAAAGTTAAGAGGAATAGAGAGTAAGTTAACTCTGTGCAAACACAACATGTTTGACCATACTATGAATGCGAACTTAATTTTTAAATGGCCGAAATGCATCTGGTATCAGTCTTTAATGGCAGCAGTGTAAGTGGCAATAAAAAAGATGCAGTACTTTAGTATTTAATTGTGAAAGGGGTGCTGCACTTTCCACAAATTTCACTAGGTGTCACTAAAAGGATTGAAGAGTAGACAAAAGCATGGATTAGGGTCATAAGGAAACACTTGGTATGAAAAGGGCCCTGAGTTTCTAAGCACAGAAGGGGATTTTTAATACAGGAGGAGCGTACACATCAAACCAACTGTGTACCTAACAAATTACAGCTTCTCGGTCTCTTTGCTCTGTAGAATTTACTGTAACATGTAAAGTCTTACATTTAAGTCCCAAAATCTTTTATGTCGGTAACGTGTATTTTCAAAATAGTTAAAAGTACAACACTCAACAGTATTTAACAAATATTTTAGACTGTTACACAAAATGAAGGGAAGATAACTTCCATCTTTCAAGTAAGAAAATCCTGAAGCAAACTGTAATGCAATTCAAATGACATGGACTTGTTTCTCCTGGCTTCAAATCTTTTCTGCTTATTCAGCCACTGGCACCACGAATAGCTCCACTGCTCCCATTGGATTGTTCCCATTGGATTGCCTGTGACATGCAGTTTTCCTTGTTTGACTCCAGGTCCTTTTGCAAATGAAGACCCATGAGCAGCTCCCACCTGGTGAGGATCTGAGCTCTCAGCATCACATCCCACAACAGGAACAGTTACAGTGCTTCTTACAGTGCCTTGAATAAGGAGAACACCATGCTCACAGTGGGCAAGGCCACAACCTGAGAGCTTTCAGGAAGTTTGTTCTCATTATAACTGAAGCATCATCTTTTGCTCCTGTTTAAAATCGCTGGCAATTTTGAAGCTAGCCTCATAGGTAGCATCACTGTATTATCCTTTTGTGCAAATACCAGAGCTTCCTCTTCCATCCTATCGTCCATTCAAAAGTTCATAAAGCCTCGGTGTTTGCAGCAAATACTGTGATTCCATTGCTTTGACCCAGCCTGCTCTGAAAGCAACCTTGAACTGCTGACCAGCTAGCTGGTCCCTACCGCACTTGGAGCAGGGGAAGTTTGCCTAGAGGAGGAGTTGGTGGTCTCTGACACAGCCCTGCCTCCCAGCAAGCACTCACCCACGTTTCCCACAGCCTGAAGAATGCTGCTCTGAGGTCCTGAAATCCAGCAGGCTTTGTCAGGAAAGCAGAAGCCAAAGATCCTGGAATGAGCTTGAACTCGGCCACATGGTGCAGCCCGAGTAGATTATGGCATATAGTCAAGAACCTGAAAAGCAACATATCTGGTTACATGCATAACAACAAAGGCAGAGGAAATTCCTGCTAACATGTATTGCGACCAAGATGATACCACTTTGGGAATCTTCCTAGCATTTTGTTTGTTAAGTGTGCAAGCTCCATGCAAAAATAATCACACTTCAGGAGGGCCACATACAGAAAGTCTCAGTCAAAGTGCCTTTACAGCTTGTTCTTCTCTTGGTAAGACCTTTAGGGATCTTACCTGAAAACAACAGTTAAAATCAGTGTCCTCTCTTTATCAATTTCAATACTTTAAAAGGTTAAAAGCATTTTGTCGCCAGTAGCAATTTCAATCAACTGCTTCAAATCTTGCTCTCCACTACTACTCTGCTTTTAGTCCACCGACTTTTTCCACTGTGGAAGAGAATTCATTGTAATACTGTTCTTCGGGTGCATCAAAAGTTGTGTAACTTTAGCAGTTAGCTCTGATTTTGCGGGCTATCATACTCCCAAAGCTTTTCTCATCCTAAGTTGACAGCCTGTGTGATTAGTTAAGCAGGTATAATTACCCTACCACATTCACGGTCAGGTTGCCAGGCTAGGTTTTAGAAGCAATTAGCTGCTGACGGAAGTGTTACTTTGCCCTAGAGAGGAAGTAAGCAAAAATGCAAATTTGGGGTCTTTCCCCTGCCCCCCCCAAAAGGAATAACTCACAGTCATGCTGGAGCTCTTCTGCCTCTTTTTGGGTCCTTGCTTCCTGAAGTCCAGCCCCCCTCCCACCCCACCCTGAAATGGAAGCAATGAAAACATTTGTGTAACCTTTAGTTTTCTAAAACAGTTGGAGGGGGGCAGATTGAGGAACAGCAGCACAGATGTGTCTTCTGGATGATTAGCGCAGTGATGGACAGGTTAGACTTTGGGTCTCATGTTACATTCCATGAGAATCAGCCCTCCCTACCTCATGATTAATTTAAGATTCACTAACAGAACTTGCTGCATTTACTTCAGCTCCTTTCTGGATCTCAACTTTTCAGAATTTGGATGGAATTTTGGCAGATTTGGAGGTACAAGCAGGCTCCTAGCACTCACATCCTGCCCACAACCCTGACTGAAATCTTCCTACTGCTCTTGGACATGCCCTGGACAAAGGAGTGGGTATGCCCCAAGCTACTTCAGCTCATCCTTCCCTGCAGCAGAGAAGGGGCATCAGTTAAAGTAAGGTGGCCAAGCAAAGGCTGATCCCAATAAATCTGGGTGATGGGAGGCACTGAAATGTGCTGGGCATTTCTTGCCAAATGCTGCTTATGTACAAGCTTATCATAATTACAAAATATCATTCTATGACTCATTAGGAACAGCATCAGCATGATTATAAGCGCTATATGAAAATAATATATTGTTAGCTAGAAGGGAGACCTTCTAATCCTTCAGCATTCAGACATGCCATGGTGAAGTCAGCAAAGTATTTGGGCAAGCACAAGGAAAGCTGGAAAATGACTCACCCGGCCTGAGCAGAGCACTTTCAGAAATGCTTTTCTCAATAAAAAGGAGGCAGGAACTTTGTTTCTCTCCAGACTCATCTGATGAATCTGAGAGGCTAAGAATTCAGAGAGAGTACACCAAAAGGTAAGATAAAGCATGGAACAGAGGTGCACAGGCTGAAACAGCGAGAAGACTCCTTGTTAGCCAAACAAGCAGAAGTTTGCAGAAAAACAAGGCTCCAATTTCCCTGCGTTAACACCAAGTTTTTGTGAGCTCCCTTCCCCTTGATCCTAGCTAAAATTGGGTTTTCTAGCCTGAAAAACAGCATTGACAGGAGCTGCAGGTGCCCGGGCACTGGAAGATCAGGTCTGTAGCCCGTGGTAACTAGTGACATACCGTGCTCCACGGTGGTTTTACAGAGGACGGTAATACCTAAAGCTGCAGTGGCAACCCAGAGGGAGCAGCATAATTGATAGGCCTGAAGAGTGCAGGTAAGTAGAAGGATTGTGTTTATATCCCTGGCGTGAAACCCAATGGGAACCAGGCTATTGCACACTGGCTAAAGTGCTTGAAAATTGCCACCAATTCCTTTCTGTATTGAGTTCTTCAGAGATTTAGTTCATTCCTCCATCGAATCCTACTTAATGCCTCCACAACTCATGTTTAACCATTATCACTAGCACCCAGCTCATAAACGCTTCCTCCTTGTCAGACACCACGGACAGGAATCAAGGGGAGATGATGCTGCTGTTTCCTAATACGAAGCGAGGAGCGACAACGCTTCACAGCGGAGCCTACGAAATCCCAACTCTTCCCCACTTTCTCACCAGCATGGCTAACAGAAGAAATCTGATATTTCTGCACCTTGAAATGACTAGCCTTCTCAGGCTTAGGAGAATAAATTAAAGTTGAGCCAAAGTATGCCTCAGCTGCAGCGATGGGCAGATTGATTTGCTTTCCATCTGGGAGATTAAATTCCACTGCCAAAAAAATGGCACCGGCATAATTAGCTGTCAGTCAAGCTGCAAAGAGACAGACTATGTGGGATAATTGAAAGCCCTGCAGCTTCTCATTACATACTACAGTAGCCCTATTTGCAAATTTCCACCTTGAGGAGGTTCCCTGAACATTGTCAGGATTGTACTTACTCCTCCTGGCGCATTCTTCTGAAGTGAAACAGGAATATTGTGCAGGGATGGATTAATTTTAAGTAATTCTCGCTTAACCTAAGTTGGCTATAATATATTTGTCAACAGCTCCTGACAGCTCCACTAGGCCTTAATTGCGAGCAAATCCAAACAACCAGAAGGAAGTGGTAGCTCTTCAGCTCCGCTTATGCCCAGGAGATGCCTTTCTAGGCCTAAAAATCGCCTAAAAGCCACCTCCCTTCTTTCATTTTCTCTCCACACAATATCCCTCCCTCACAGTTTCTCTTATTATCTCTCATAATGCACCTATCAGCCTGCAGGGTTACAAATATGTGCGTTTCATTTAAAATAATCAACTTTTCCCCTCTCCCATTTCATGAAGCTCAGGCGTGGTTCAGCAATGGCTGAGCATACAGAAAATATTTAGGAGAGAGAGAGAGATGGTGACGTTGATGGCTGCAGGCTCCTCTTGGTAAGACAGCGAGAGGCAAAAAGGGCCCTAAGAGTAAAATACATTACGGTCCTCATCCTAAAAATGCAGGGAGTATGCAAAGTATTTGACTTCTGAGTCTAAAAGCAGCCCGTACTGACTGCAATCCCCTTTTCAAGTGAGCATCTCTACTTTGTCACCCTTCACCAGTAACTGCCCAACTCACCAATAAAGCAAAACAATTAGGCTCACACTTGCCAATTCCCCACTTTTTAACAGGAAACCATAACTGCCAGCTCTGCTGAAGGCTTCAGCCATCCTTCACTCCCCAAGAGAGGAGGCAGCACTGTGCCACTGGCCCTACAGCCAGGCATTATCTGATCACGTCTGCACTAATGTGCTTTGATGCTAACCTAACCGACGTGGGAGGGGATGGATGAGATTTTGTGGGCTTTGCCTGCTTTTGGCAGTTTTCAAGTCCTCCACACAGAACGGTTACTGCTTCCCACAGAAGAGGGAGCCAGTGTCACACCTCCCACATGGCTCTGAAAGCTCTGAGCTAATAAAGCCCAGCCTAATACACTAATAACTCTTCTTAAACCAGAGCTTTCATTATAGAGAGTAATTTATGTTCATCTTTAAGAGCACCACAAGCCTGAGCCCTCTTACAGGCTCAGATTTGCCTTTCGCCTCCCTGGAGCCAGGAGTATTTCCAGACCTGCTGGGGACTCACTGGTGTGAACTGGGAGACAGATGGGACAGAACAGGTAGTTCAAGAAGTGCTGAGGCTGAACTAACTGCCTCACTGCTGTGATGTGGTGGGAGACTGGCTTGGCACAGAACAGCAAGGCCGAAACTACAGAAAACAGTATGAAACTATTTGTGATTGTTTCAGAAGTATATCAAGAACTCTATCAGAAGTATAAACACAAGCTACTCCTGTGTCTAGAGGGAGCAGGTTGGGATTTAGCACGCAGTCGGGTCTCATGCTGGCTTATCCTCACGCAGGTTAGGAAAGGAAAAAATTGTCCCTCTTGTCTGGGTACAATGGGCCTTTATGATTTATTAGACAGTCCTCCTTTTTTGCCTCAATTACTCACTTCAAAAGGGGGTGGAAATGGGACATTCCTAGCCCTAATACTAAATGCATGTAGTCAATAAAAAGAGAAAAAACACTGAAAAATGTTTAAAGGGAGGGTGCTTAAGTTATTGCAACCCTTGGGAGCATTAATGTATGTGCCAACAAGTTACTGTATGCGGCTTTAACATGCTTATTTATTCTGCTGTGCAATAAAACTCTGTCTTAAACAGTGCCAAAACCTGTTTGCCATGGCAACCCCTCATCACACATGTGTTCCAGTACTACTTACAAGCACCTTCTTAAAGAGAAATACACAGCAGGATGAATGGCTCGTGACCTCCAGGGCATTTTACAAAGTTTTAAGCACCCAAGTAAATATTACTTTGGACTGAAATATTTCTCCCAGGTATTTTTTTTCCCTTCCTCCTTTTTGAGTAACTCTTTAAGCAGTGAAACGAAGCCTGTTCCTTGCTCACTTCCCTCCAAGTGGGGTTCTAAGGACTTGGACAAAGCACAGAGAAACAGCTTTTACCTGGCAGGTCTCAGGTGCTGCCTCTTAGCAGGGGAGGCATGGCAGGAATCAGCTGGTCTTCTGCAGTTTCAGGGGCACCACAACTGTTCCTGGAGTAATTAGTAATCCTTTGTATTGGCACAAGAAAATAGATGCTTCCCTCCTCCCACTCGCACTAAGTGCTTGCTCAGTCTAGCCACTGGCCTTTAAATCCAAGCGTGCACATGTTCGTAATAAAGCCACCCAAAGTTAGTGTTACACTTACCGGCTCTGAGAGTGCCCAGCCCAGGAAAGGGGTTGACTCTGGGTCCTTTTTCCACTGCTTAACTTACTGCTGTGCCTTCAAACTGGTGAGACGAGCTCATTTCCTCCACTGGGGGGAAGATGCATCCTAGGAGAAAGTTACCTGAAGCGGGGTAGGTTTAGCAGGATGTGCTGTACCATCCCCAAATGCAGGCCTCTGCAGCATGGGGATCCCTGGAGGAAACCGGCTCCCTTGGGTGGCTTCCTCCACCGTGTCTGCCCACAGCTACACACAGCTCTACATAGAGGAACAGTTCCACAGCCTCTCTGGGTACAAGCTCCCGCTGGCTCAGCATGCAAAGCCTGATTGATAATGGCTCTTTTTTCTTATTATTATTGCCTGTTTGTTCTGCCAATGCTTCTTCTGCTCATGAGCAGCATATTTTGTATTTCCCAAACTCATCACAGGCCAGCACACTAGGATGCTGCACCTTTACTCCACCTGTTTAGGGACAGCCAGGCTGACTGCTCAGGAGGCTGAGGAGGTCAGATGCTGCTGGAGGAGCCTCACCATCAGCTGCAAGGACCTCACTCATCTTCCCAGCCTGACAAAGCCGCTCAGCCCCCAAGGAAAACTCCCAGGAGATCCGCACCACCACCGGAGCACTGCCAGGTGGGAGGGAGAGAGCCGGTCCCAGGAAGGCAAAGGGAACCTTACCAGAAACACTCGCAGTGACATTGCCTCTTGTCATCAGGTCCAGGGGAAAGACCTTTCCAGCACCCAGGAGCGAAATCCTAGAAAGTACTGAAATACAGTCATTTGAAAAACAAATAGATGTATATACAGCAAGGAAAGAAAACAGTGTATTCTTAATGCTCCATTATTAACGGTACTCAGTAAGGGATTTTCTGCTTTGCTGGAGCATGTAACAGGCTTAAATAAGAATCCCTATCAGAACATAACTTTGTAATTATGCAGATAACATTTTGCTGTTGCAACAACAACATAAGTCCTCAAGCTCCATTGGTTACACATTTCTTTGGGTAACAGAGATGTCTCTCAGCTCGTGCTTCAGCAAGACCACAAGTGTCACCTTGACAAACGAGCAGCCATTTAAGACTCCAGGCATTTAGTTGTGCTGTCCTGTGTTCTCAGGGAGAGAGAGGTTCAGCTACTGGTTCCTGGCACAATTCCTGAAGAGTTGTGCCAGGGATGAATGTTGATCTTCTAGCCCCATGAGCAGCATTAGTTAACCATTTCCAGCCTCATCAGTAGCAAACCTCAGCACTAGCTGAGGTGCATCCTTACAAAGCTCAGCAGGCAGTACTCACAGTGAAAGCCTCCAGGAGCTCCCAGCAGAGAGAAAAAAAGTATTTTTGTGGTGCTTGTAGTGAAATTTTCCTGTTTTCACCATGTTTGTTTGTAGAAAGCCTCGAAAGATAGCTCTGTCTGGGGACTGTTTCCAAACACTTCTGTGTTTCTCTTCATCTCCCCAAAATAACATCACCACTCCTGGGGGGCGTGAAAGCAGATGAAATATTCTATTTTTTTCCTCACTGATTGACTATGTTTATGATCTCAGTGACCAACACAGAATATAAATGTCCCCGCAAACGTGATTTCCAGGACATAACCCAACATTTCCCAGTGTGCAGAAATGAAGTGCAAGAGTTCTGTACAGTAAGTGATTCCTTCTGGTAAGCTGCGACCTGCTCCTGTGCGATTGCAGTGGATGTGTTTTACTGCCCTGGCAGTGGGATCGATCCCTTCCACAGTAAGTCTTGTAAACAGATCCATTCTTTGCCGGAGAGCTGATTTTTGATCAGCTCCGTGTGAGTCAAAAATTGTGCTGAAATGTCTGATTACGAACACTTCTGTCATGTCTTACAGATTCCCAAATCCCAACTGGAAAACATCTTGATATAATACCGTGTCATCAGTTTAAAAGAACATATAAAGTTAGGTTTATTGAGCTGCAATCTCGCAGTGCATTTGCAAAATTCAGAAAATATGTTAATGTGTTATATCTCCTAAAAGTAGTCACTGAAAACACACTGATCTACTTGTGCATGTGTTTAAAATTATTCCTGCACATTACTGTGCCCAAATAACTGTTAGAAAAATTTCCAAGCTAGTGTGTGTATGTTTAGTTTTACTCAAATTCCCATAAATGCATAAGAAATCTCTGCTGCCTAGAGACTCGAGAACGTAGTTTTAACTGGAATCAAATATCACGAGTGATACCTATTACTGCATCCTACCCGCCTATTCCATTGTAACTTGGAGGCATCGTAATATTTCGTGTCATTACATAGTGCTGCAGGCATGAAAACTCTCCAGGCTGATTAACATCTTGCCATTCCTCACAGTAAAGCACCTAATCCATCGGAAAGGACTGCTTGCTCTCGGCTGATCACTCATTTGTCTCATTGAAACCCTATGACTCCATTTTAAGAGCTTTTTTATAGACTCGTATAAAGGAGAAAGTGAACTTTTTAACATGTTTGCACTCCACTAAGTCAATACACATAAAAAGAAGTACAACTGGGGTTCCTACATAGATATATGGCCCAGAAGTGCTAAGCTGGTAAAGAGATCCAGCTACTAGTCAGGGAGGAGGTTAACATGATTGCCTTTTCTTCACATTGCTAACTGCCTCCTAGAAGCAAGGGGCATCCAGAAACCTAACAGGAGGATGAGCCAGGTCCTAGACTCCCCAGACAGAGGTTTTACCCAGTAAATTCGTGTGGCTTTTTGCCAGAAGAGTACATCTTACTCTGGTTATTGTTGCTTATCTGTCCTTTCAAGGCCAGTCCAAATCAACAGCATTTATAGTTGCTACATACAGAACATGAAGACTGTGGTGGGTGTTAGAAACCAAGCCCTCTTTGAATGGACACATGCACACCCCTTTAGCAGAGTCCCATAGCACCATTAGTGTTTCTATAGGACCTTATTGTCCTATAGAAGTGTGCAATGTCTAGATGATGAGTAGCTTGTCCCAACAAGTCTATATTGCAAATACCCGGTACTTGTCCAGATCTTTCCCACATCAGTACAGAGATGAGTCAAGGGAGGGAGAAATTAAAGCAGCTTCTCTCCACTGGTGTCGTTCAAGGCACTTGGCCTTTCACTCCAATGCCTGCAAGATGGTAAGAGAGAAACTTAGAGGAAGCAGAACAGAAGATTCTCAGCAGCTGCAAGATGCAGCAAATGAAAGGAACATGTTTTTAAATAGAAACCATCAGTACCAGTACAGCTGTCAACTGCACTTTGCCCAAAAAGGGAATTTTTATTAAGCTCTGTAAAAGCTTCTAAATCTGGAACTTTAAAAGCATTTTTCTCTATATAAAATGAAAGCTCACAATGGCATATCTTCATTGAAAGCCAACGTTAGAGCAAGAGCTTCACCAAGAGAACAGCTGAGATGAATGCTGTTATTAATTATCATTTAAACTTCTACTTCAACAGCCTTTCACAAACTGTAAAGTTGATCAGGATCTCCCAGCCAGATGGCTAATGAAATGCCGTCAGCCAGCCTTTCCCACAGGTGATCTCCTTCATACTTTGTAACTTCCAAGACATCCACGTTACCAACAAAGTTTAACAATGATTTAATCTGAAGTTAACAACCCCGGCACAGTACCATTGATTGCTCAGGTTGCATGAATCGGAGTGGCATTTGGGAAGCAATGAAATAAATACAGAAAAGCTCAAAGGACAGTCTGAGGCCATTATCTCAGGCCATGTAAATCAATGCAGTTCTGGACTGTCTCTACATCTGAGAAAGATTTTGCTTCTTGAATCCTGTGCTGAGCTGTGCAGCCAGGAAGCAGGGACCTCTGTGGGGTCAGAGGATGACCATAACTGTATTAAGAGACCAACTGCTGAGGAAAGTGACCTGGAGAATTGGGTACTTACACAAACTTGGATCTTGAAGTTCTCAGTGGCACCTTCTCCATGTTGTAAGACATGGATAAAAACACAACCCTCCTCTCACAATATAAAAAACGTTTAGAATTTTAAAGCATTAGATTAGAATGAGTTACAGCAAGAAGGACTAACTAATTAAGACACATCCACTACTTATTTCCCTCTACTGGACAGAAAACCTGGGAGCCACCAAATGCACTGCTGAACTTCGCCAACCAATAAACAAAACTTCTTGTCATGGGCAAATTTACTGTGGAAGATCTGAGGTGAACAGTGAAAGACAGACAATAACAGCTACAGCAATGCAGGCTGTGCCCAGTGCCCACTGCGGTCAAACATTCTGAAGTCAGCTCTCAGGTACAGAAGTGGTTTCAGAGCAGCGGCCATTCAGAGCATGTTCCCTACGCCTACACCTAAAGCTTCACATGGAAATCTTGATTTATGTACCCAAATAGCACCAAATTGACCTCATCACCCAGGGATTAAGGTAATCTTGCAATAATTGCAAGCTTCCTATATAACTGGAAATATTGATTTGTGCTGTTTAAAGGGGAAAAAGTTTTAGAAAATTCTGCTTCCACAGGATCTGCAAACCCAACAGCAAGCTAGTCCGCTTTTAATTCCCAAAGTCTTAAAAGGATGTCAAAAAAGAGAACATCTTTGGGCAAGTGAATATGGTACAGCAGATAATGTAAGTGAAGTGTTTAAGTGTTTCTACTGTAACTCATAATGTACTTGGGAAGACCTGGTGGAAGTTTAGCTATCACAAGCAATTTGACAATTTGAAATATGGCATACCCAAAATAACATCTGGGACACAACAAGCAGTCTAAGCAGCAAATACAATGTTTGCCCATATGTTATGAGCCTGAACATGTGGAATAACATAATGAGAGTTTGAAATGCTTTAAAGTTTAACTACATTACCTCACTCAGTGCCCTGTTAACTAGGTCTAATTTTAATCAGCCAACTGTCTTAATCTAGTTTCAGCAGAATTATCTTCTAGGGATGGTGGGAACTCCATGTCACTGGCACATTACATTTATTCAAGGACCAGCATTCCTGGAGTGCTTCTCATTCTAAGTGGCTTTGTTTCAGAAACAACGGATAGTATAATTTTATCTGGCCCTGATGACAGTCTTGGGATTGATTTCACCATACTCTCACAATGACAGGTTTCTCAGAGATCTATGAGTTTCTAGGTTGTCCATTTCAGCAGGATGACCACAACTCTGCTCACAACTTGAAGAGCCCATAGGAGACAGGACATCCTGAACACAACTCTCAAGCCAAAATATGTGGACCTTTCCATATTGGTACAATCCAACAAGAGATCTCTAACTCCCCTTATCTCTAAATGGCAAGATCTCCAAGCAGCTCTATTCCTTTTTTTCCTTTAAAATTAAAAGGACAACCTGTTTTTTTTTTTTTTTAATTAAAAAAGCCAATGCCTTCCTGCGAGATACACAAAAGGGAAGGGGAACCATAGCCAAGTGAACAGGATCCGCTCTCTGATATGCAGTTTGTGCATGGTTAATGGATGTTGGGCATTAATATTTCTTACCCTTTTGTCTGTGTTCACTGTAATAGAAACCCCTGTCTAGACTGAGTGGCTACTACAAGTAATCCCAGTAATATCCAGTAAAATCACTCTGAAATGCGATAGCTATAGTTATCAAGGAGCACCAGGATTAACTTGATTGATTGAACAATGGACTTCTGGTTTTTAACATGATCTATATGTGTCCCAAAATCAAAAAATATACATATGGTTGTAAACCCTTCAATTCAGGGCAACTTATCATAGTCTGTAAATGTACTGACACACCCTAAAAGGAGAGAGATTAGTGCTGCTTCAAAATGAAAGGATAAATGGCAACGGCCATAAAGAAATACTTTCACTTAACCAGCCACTGCTTCTGCAAGGACAGGACACATCAACCTCTCTGCTGGCAGCCAGGGAACAAACAATACATACTTGCCTCAATCTTTCCTTAAAAGTCCTCTTCTGAAAAGACAACACAGCTGATGATGTTTGAGGTAAGTTCAACCAAGAGAGACATCTCCTCCTGGAGCAGCCTCTGCAGTAACTCAAACTACTCTGCCATGGGACAAGGAGAGCTGGAGCCCACCAGGAGGGATAAGATTACTACCACTGCACTTGATGAATTTAAATGGGTGGTAAAGTTTCTGGGTCCAGGTGTAGAGTGTCATCTACCTCCACTATGAGCACATGGTGGTTTTTTTGCTAACCTGGGTCTGTAAGGACACACCTGATACCTTTGCTTTGAGCTGAGATAATCTGGGGTGCTTATGGCTGACCTTCCTGAAGACTGATTTATAACAATTAATAATTAGTCAGAGTTGCAAGACCTGGAACTAGAACTCCTGCATCCATGTCTAGCTCAGCCCACAGTCCTCTTCAGAAGTTTAGTCAAATCCCTGAATTCTTTTATAGGCTAGTGTGAGCCTGGAAATGAGAAATAGAGAATTTCTGTCTAGCAAAACAGAGCTAACAGTAACTGAATGTACAATTGGGTAGAGGATGGATCACTTCTCCCACTTGGAAAGCATCAACCTTTAGAAAAGTTACATGTTAGATCATATTCTTTCGAGGAACCACCACTTAAAAGTGGAATTTTATATTAGGAATTCACAATTAATTCCCACTGACTTAAAAGGGAATTATGTTGATACAGTTGCAGCAGCACATGGATGTGTGAAAGGTGACAAGAGTTAAGCACCTAGCTAATGAGAGCTTCTGTACTGTGACAGTCTCTTCAGGAACAGCTTTAGAATGGCCTAGTGAAAAGATGGGCTCTTCCTCTCATCCATAGCATGCTAACAGACGTCAAAGTTGTAAAGAAATTGAATACTACCAACCTTAGAGAAATCTTCATTCTTTCATATTATTTCTGTCTCAGTCACACCACGACATAAAATGCCTGGTCACTAAGCTTTCAAGCTCTATCACATGCTGCAGCAAAATAACAAACACCCTTCCCAACCTCTCTGCCTTCCTTTTTATACTGTGCCTATGACTCATGCTTCCTTGGGTTCCTGCATGAAAAATGGCAGAACAGGTGTTTAGTGTTTGTTTGAAAAAAAAAAAAATAAAAAAAATAAAAAAATTAAAAGAGCTCTCACTGCATTGCTAATTGTTGAGCAGTTCACACTTACTCACCTGGGACAAGTCTGCTGTAATGAGGCCTCTTGTTCCCTTTGTTTCTGCAAGCAATCTGATTTGAATGCGGCAGAGCAGGAAAGGGAGCTCTATGGAAATTCACCCATTCATTTATTTTTAACTTTTCCAGTGGAAATGTTTTCGTTTCCAGAATCTGGGGCTGTACCTATTGCCTAGCCTTCCTCAAAATCTGACGGAATCTGATGTTTAAAATGAGCAAGAGATACTTGATTTAAGTCCCTTCCCTTCCACCAGCTGGTGTGGAGCTTTCACAGCTCCTTAGGTGAGGATAAATTTCCATGTCTAGCAAAACATGGGCAAAGAACTCTGTGCTGACCTGACTTTGAACCTTTTGCTGAGCCATTCTCAGTGCAGGAAAATATTTATTTTATTACAGCTCTGCAGAACTCATCCCAGCCCAGATACTCAGATTAAGACCAAATGTGTTGAGCTTGCGTTAGGTGAAGTCATGAGAGATTTGTGTTTGGGATTTTATCTGTATTTATTTAGTAGATGTTACCAATGCTGAAATGGCACAAAATAAAAGAATTGCAATCATAACAGTTCTCATGGCATCTTTCAGGTTCTTCTGGGGACTTCATAAAGGGGATAGCCCTATCCTGTGTCAAACGCTGTTTCTGAAGGATTATGTAACACCAGTCTCTCCAAATCCTGAGAAATTCCTTTTACAACAAATTTCATGAGGCTCTCCTAGCTGGCTGAGCAACTTCAAGTCTTGGAGCCTTGGCTTACATCAGCTCTCTGCACATCACAGGGCCTGCAGACATCTCCAGGTCCTGCTCAGCAACACCGCTATCCCAATAGCAACTGAGAGGTGGAGGAGGGAACCTCTGCCCAGCCAGAAGTGGAAAAATGTTGAGCTATAGAGAAGTCATAGCAGACATGTGTCTCTAGGCACGGCCCAGATTTGATCTTGGGAATCCTGAAATATGATAGAAGGGACCATCTGACCTGTACTGAGGCTTAATTCTGAGATGTACAGTCAGACACCCACGAAACACTCATAAGTTTCTGATTTTCACTGCATTAATGGCTGTTCCGATATCAGCGAAAAAACTGAACACTCCTGGGACTAGACACTGATGAAACCGTTTAAGAGTTTTCTCACCAAAATTTCTAAGTAATCCATGTTCTCATGGTAACAGCAAAATCCCTGTTAAAATATAGTTGCAAATATCCTGTTTCTTTTTATGGCCGAGCTGATATATCAGACCTGAGATACGAGATATACGATATTTCCATTACAACCATAATGTCTCCTTGGGACCTATACGGTGTCACTGCATATTACCAGACTTCAAGAGCAATCCTGAATACAAAGACTTTATTTACTAAAATATCACATGTACCAGTTCCTGATTCTTCTATTGTAATACGAGGATAATGAAAAATAATGAGAAATAAAAGCTAATCCCAATATTTTAAAGCCTAAATGTAATTTTCAAATTTAGATGGTATAGTAGGGAAAAACAGAGGAAAATAGTGTGAAATATTTCAGAAGTTTTTTTTATCTGACCATGATCACAGGGGAAATGCCAAATGAATAACCTGAAGTTTTATTAGCATCTCTGGGCTTGTTTCTGTGACTGTGTGAAAGAAACCTTTATAAAGGAAGTGTTATCTGAAGACATCCCCCAGGTTTTAATACCATTTTCGGAAAGTGTAACCATATATCAGTAATACAGAATCCGAGATCTGCTGCAGCATTATCTATCTGATCTGTTTGGAAGTAGCCTGAGATGCAGGGAAGGGTGGCGAGATGCAGATGTTATCAATTAGGCAAAGAAGTTAACCAAACAACTTCAAACCGCAGCAGTTGTTCCAGCGAGAAGCCTTGAAGGGGGCATTTAGCTGTTGCCGTGTGCTCGCTCCTTTTGTATGCGCTGATAGGAAGCCCGTCAGACCACAGCTGTGAAATCCCAGCTTTGGCAACCAGATCCCCCCCTGCAAATCCAGGAGGAAGGAGGCAAGACTGGAACTGAAAGGGCTGCCTAGTCCTCAAGGCAAAAAATAAAATAAAATAAATTAAAATACAAACACAGCTAAAGCACAACAGGTCTTAAAAAATGGCATTTGGTAGACGAAGTGAATGATAAGGAAAAGTAAAACTGCTTCTGGCAGGGCAGAACCAGCGGTGACACAAAGCTTATGTGAATTGCTGTTAAAAATAAATCCTTCAAGTCGTGACAAATAAAGAAAATGTTTGGGAACAGATGGACAAGGCTAGAAATAGAGCGGAAATGTGTTTGTTCTGTGCCCTGAAATGCCACCACCTGTCTGAGCTGGGGTAGACCAGGATATGTGGGGTTTTGTACAGACTTCTTTATCTTCTGACTCTGCTGAATCCTTGGCACTAGCCATTGGTTGCTACCTAGTACAGCCAAACTAAGGTCCAAGGAAAATCAGAGATTTGTTTTATTTTCTACTGAAAAAAAAAAAAAAAAAAAAAAAAAAAAGGCAAGCAGATGTTCAGAGCACAGGAGACAGAAGTCCTTCCTTCCCTCCCAGCTGCTGGACTCCCAGTCCTGTCTCACTCCCTGGTAGTGCAGCTTCTGACCATCCCAGCACACCTTTATGTCCTAACCTGGTTATTGAAGGCTAGCCTTCAGATACCTGGGGCTGACGTGGTTGTGCTCTCAATCCTGAAGGCACTCCAGGGAGACAAAAATGTACCACAGTGTTCAGCACGCAAGGCTCTTTGTGACAATCCCACAATGCAGAGCATCCCACAGGGGTCATGGGCTACAGGGTTGGGAGCACCAGGAGGCCAGAAGTGAGGATCGCTGAGTAATTGCGCTTATCACATTTGATTAAAAGTCCATTTTATTCAGAAGAGTGCAGCCAGAGGTTTATAAGGCAAAACATGCTGTAGAGAGCGTGTGTTGCTGGGGCTTGAAAGAAATAACAGCAATACATTCCCTGATGTTGAAGTGACAGGAGAGAAACAGTAAAAAGTTGCTGTACCTGCAGTTTTTCAGCGTGCTCTACTAAACGCAGAGGGCAAAGGGGACTGGAGGAGGCTGCTTCATTGCCTTGGAGCACAGACACATCCCTTTTCTGCCATGAGTCCTGCGTGATACGGCCACTAGCCCAGAGCTGCTGCCATTTGTGGTGTGTCGTTTGGCTGTAGCCTTTTCTAAGGTACAACACTTACACCATTGAGCTCGTTTCCAAGTGCTTGCACCAGCATATGGGCAGTCTGAGCAGGGTCTGAGTCATGAGGTTGGGAGGCACCTGGTACGCCAGTCCTTATATAAAATCGGACTGAAAGAGGCCTCCTGGGTCACCGAGCCTTGTCTCCTGCTATCACAGGCACCGTGTCGGATAATCTCCTTCATAAACACAGCAGCAGCTGGGGGAGAGAAGCCTGGAATGGCTGAGGATGCTGAATGTGAGGTGTTACAGGGTCCGGAGTCAGGGGGATTTGGAGTATGCAAAAAATGCAGCTTTGTGCTGTTTAGAGGAGCAAAATAATATTTTATTAACAAAGCTGGAAAGTCAGATATCCAGGGAAACACCCGAGACCTTAATTATGCCAGAGAGGCATCGGGGTAATGCACTATTTGCTTTCTAATCCTGGCCCTGAGTTCAGAGAACTATTTTTTTTTCTGTTTCAACATTTGGTTGAACACAACACGCCAGCAACAGAGAAAAAAAAAAAAAAAAAAAAAAAAAAAGGCCAAAAATAAAAATAAAAAGCACTGGTTTCCACTCCTGCAAGTACCGTGTCTGTTTTAAATCATGAGAAAGGGAGACTTCTAATGAGGCTGATTCATATAATGATGTATTTTACAAGCTATTCTCAGCAGATTCACTGCAAGATGTCATTCTTTATGTACCATGAGAGATATACGAGCACACAAGCTTGCAGAGGGTGGGGAAGTCTCTGAAGAACTGTCCAGTTTTGCACCTTGTGCCGAAGGAGGGAGAATTGGAAGT
This sequence comes from Nettapus auritus, assembly GCA_011076525.1. Lineage (NCBI taxonomy): Eukaryota > Metazoa > Chordata > Aves > Anseriformes > Anatidae > Nettapus > Nettapus auritus. Next base: position 16,164,379 of record CM021777.1, read on the forward strand.
TCACACAGGCTATTGCTTCCAAACCCTCCAGACCTCGGGTCAGCTGTGAACTCCACTCCAATAAATGCGAACATTACAAGACTTGTGTCTTAAAACTTATTTCCAAGGAAGTCTCTCATTTTATTGCAACATGAATAAGAGACTCTAAGGTAATATTTACTTTGTTTTACATTTCATAAAAAAAAAAAAAAAAAAAAAAAAAAACTGTAATTTCATGGAGGCTCTAGCAGGAATACCTCTTTCCATTCAAGCGGAAGAAATCATGTTCAGGACCTTTCCCGAGGGCTCGAGAAAAGCACGTTAACATGGAAACTCCCACTCCGCTTTATTTGTGAGTTACTCTTGCAGGAGGATGAGGCTGGAATTGAGAGAAGCTATAACTGGACTAACTGGCCAAAGCCTGTGACATTAAGGGGCAGGCAAGGATGCTGAGAGGATAATCCCAGAGATGCAGCTCTCCAGCTGATGAAAATCAGAAGAGCCAGATAATCACTGAGAGAGCTTCCCAACTAGAAAGAAGGTAATTGCAGAGGCTTTCAGAAAAAGGGCGCAGTAGTTTGTCCAAGTCTGTCTGTCACTCCCGTCATTGCTGCCTTTCCCAGCACTGTCTTTTAAGATGCTGGAGGAGGGGCTGAAGCCCTTTTAATGAAATGAAAGGATGAACGGGAGGCCTGTCCAGAACAGCAGCGGAAAGAGAAAAGTCACATGCAGGGAGCCCAGTGCATGGCGAAACCAGAGCTGCAGCCTGCTCCAGAGCTGCTGAGGCACAGATGTCTTCAGGAACCCTCCACGGGGAGCCCCAGAGAGCTGTGGCCAGGTGAGAGCGTGAGCTACATCCACGTGTGGCTGCAGGGTGAGGCTATGGGGCCATGCCAGTGCCCAGCTACACGCCAACCCACAACGACGGCCCCACAACGACGGCCCCTGACCGCTCACCGCAGGACGGGCAGCCTCCGACCGGTGAGTCCCACCTGGCCCGGGCTTCTCCACCCCAGTGGCACAGCCTCAGGTCTGTTCTGTGCTTCTCCTCGCGAGCCTGCTGCCTGCTGCATTGAAGGGGCCCTGCTTTAGGCTTGTTCTCAGCGCCGATGTAGCAACCTGATTTCTGGCAAGGGGAGCTGGCTGCCTCTCCCCTGCTGGGCTGCCAATATACCTCCTCTTTCTGGCCCGAGGGGCCACCAGAGAGCGATACGGGCTGTTGCCAAATCTGTCTGCCTGGGAACAAGGGACCCGGCCTGGAGCCCGAGCCCAGAGCTTAGCGGTTCCCTGCTGCTAGCCCACAGACCAGCCCTGATGGATTTCTTAAAGGCTGGGTTTCTTAAAGACTTTACTTACTAATTTTCTTAATTTTTTGTGGCCTCGTCAGTGACTTTGCCATAACGCTGGGGTCAGCCACCAGCTGCTGCCTATTCCCACGGTATAACCTGCCCGCTTCACCATCTTTCCTTAAATGTAATATGTGGTGCATTTGTGTCTGGTACTTTCTCTTGTTTCTGCAATTGAAATTTTATCCGTTCGTGGAGTGCCCGAAATTCTGCAGAGACACTTGGCCTGAATACTCATTTCATTGTTGAAAGCCAATACTGCTTTAACAGATGCAGTAAAATGGTGAGAATCTAAAGTTCACTTTTCTGCTTTAAATACCACAGATGAAAGAAGTCTACTCCACATAACCGAATGCCTCTCTTGCTTGCTGGCACATTAGCTTTAAAGGTGTTCTGGTAGTTTTCAGCCCTCTGTTTTACCTAAATGCTTTTGTCCAGATCCTCAGCTGGAGTAGATGGATGCAGCTACACAGCAGTCAGCAGAACTGTGCTGATTTATACCACCAGGCAGACTTTTATGTGTAGATGGCCTTAGAAAGTAATCACCAGGCTCCCTCAAGCTGATTCCACATGACTTGCAACTGCAGTTTTGACTCAATGCTGTTCCCGAAGCTTTGGCTCCCCGTGCAGCACGTTCCCTCTGGGTAGGCATCTGTCCGCGGTACAGACGAGTCCAGAGCAGCACCAGTGGCAAACTCCCAGCCTCCACTTGAAGTAGTCTTCATCCTTAGACATGGTTAACTCTGTAATTATTGTATTGCCTTGGACAATTTCAAACAACATCTCATAATGGCACAGAGACCTCCAGACCAAGCTGTCAAATTATTTTCCTTGCAACGACTTTAAAAACACATTTCCTCACCTCCGAGGAACACAGAGCGACCCAAAGCACCGGCAGTGTGCACTCTGTCTAAACCCAATGTCTTCAGGTTCTCTTTCAATATCATTTCTGCCTGTGAGTTAGAGCAGTGCCGACCAGTTCCCTTCTGCTTTTGCAGCCTCTGAACACCCTGCGGAGATGTGAGGCTCTGTTTAGTGTACAGAAGTCACAGCTCTGAGTTACATGGCTATCTTCAGTCAGCAACACAGGTCCTCTGTTCTCCGCCGACCTTACAAGTTTGTCACCATTTGAAAACAATTATTTTCCTCTGACTTGGCATTTTGGCTGCTACCCAGCTGCTTGCGGCCACTTTGGGATTTATCGTTTGAGCCCCTCAAAGGAATAGTTATCTTGAAAGTTGAAAATATTTCCAAAAGCCTAAAATGTATCCTTCAGCCAAGTGTGGTTTCAGAATTGCTTCATATGGATCTAACTGATTCATTTGCTTGTAGTGAAATGATTGCAGGAATAACTAGAGACTGGGCCAGAGGGAAGAGGCTGATTGTCTCCTACCACCGGGGACTCTAAAATAGTTGTATAATTTACTTCCTCTGAGATGTTCTACATAGCAGACAAATGTGCATCTGATCTTCGACATGGAATAACTTATAAATAAATGCTATAGAATAAATTAATTTGGTTAGTAGGCAAAGCTAATAAAAACTTAAAATGTTTAAAAGAGAAGGAGAGAGGAAGATCCAATGATTTTGACCAGCTTCAGTTCCCAATGATGTGTTTAGTGCCCACAGGGAATCCTTACGCACCTGGACACAAAGGTCCTGACAATGACAGCAAGTCTTCCACCATGCACCGTGCAAGTGGGGAATCTCAGCATCCCTGTATGCTGTATAGTGCTGGTGGAATGTAATCCAAACGGGTATATGGATCCCAACTTTCCTGGCTAGCATTTAGCTGTAGGGAAGCCCAAGCAAGCCCCTAAACTCTGAACAGGGGGAACAGTGTGTGCAGAAGAAATGAGATTCCAGATGTGGAATTGGCACCATTTCCCTAGCTGAAACTTTCCAGGTCTTGGTCTAAAAGGTGACTACCTGACAGAGAAAAATAGAAATAAAACAAATGATCTCAAAGTGTTTTCCATCTTGCAGTTAGGTCTCAGTCTCTGTAGTCAAGCCATCTTTGAACCATTCACAAACATACTAGCCAAAATAAATAAATAAATGTATAAATAAATAAATAAATTCATGTTTCTGATGTGAAGAACTCTTCCTTCCTGGGGCTTTCCTCCAGCACCTCATTCTCTTCTTATTTTATAACTATGGAAGGTAAAAATGCTCAACTAGGTTTTGAATTTGTACTTGGATTACGTGCTGTGTCATACAGGAGGAGACTCCAAGTGGCACTGTTTGCAGTCTTCTTAGCAAACACTCCTCTACAGATCACAGAAAGATCTGGATGGCAAAAAGAAAAAGAAGTGAATCCATGCACCTTGATACTGTCAACAGAATGTCAGTATTTTTGTTAATGACTTTAGTGAGATGAACTGAAGGGTCAGGGTGACTTGTGCCATTGTTCTGCCGGTGAGGGTCATGCTTGGTGTTGAAGAGCAACACCAATTGACCAGTCAAAAAGCATAACAGGAAATCTACACAAGGTCCTGCACGGACAGAGATTTGGGTACGTACATAATTATTTCCAATGTAAATAAAATCAATGAGTAACCACACTAGGTCCAGAGAGGATTTTCTAAGCTCATGAGTCTATTCACTTGTGATTAAATGAGACTTTTCTCCTTCCATTCACTAACATAACATCCTTGTAACTATTACAGCAGAAGTGATATATCAAGGTCACCTTTAAATAGGCATTTAGTAGCCTATATTACATTATAACAGGTGGACATGAGTACAAAAGCCAGCACCACTTGACAATAAGCTTCCGGCTGCTTCCAGCCAGCCGTGGATTGTGGTCTGGGAAAATGCTCACAAAGGAAAATCGATCAGCAACAGGACAGGGATGTGATATAATCTGACATCTCTGCTTTCTACAAAGCACACAGACTTGTACAAGCAGACGTGTCAAGTGATGGAACTGAGCCTGCCTGTTTTACAAAAGTTATCCTACATTGATGCTAGCCTTGGCCACACTTCACAATAATTCCTGGCATTCCCTTTTACTATTTCTCAGCACATCAGTTCCTCGATGATCTCACTGGAAAGCTCTTCTTGCAGGATGTGCTGTCCTGCCCAGACTTGGTTTTTACTTATGCCAGTGCTACCTGCATATATTGATCCATTGCGAGCATCCACAGCTCCTTGGGATTTCCTTCCTATCTGAGAGACCACAATTAGAAACTCTTAATGAACTACAGTGGTTACATCTGATCCTTTAAAGAAAAGTGAAACTATGAGTAGGTTAAGAGTTGGAAAGAAAATTCCTAACATCTGGAGTCCAACAAACTTTAGAGTAAAATACAATAAATTTGTTTAGTGAGTGGCAGCAGTACTTGGTAGGAATGCAATAGTGAAGCACAGCATTTACCAAAGCTGTGCTTTGCCTCACAGCTTTATCAGCCAGATTTCTCTGCAGAGCTTGACTACATCATCCTCTGAAAAGCTCACATAAAAATGCAGTTTTTCTAAGTATATATATATTATAAAATTTATATTATGTATTATGTATAAATGTAATATTCATAAATTTTATAATACATATTTATAAATATATATTTATATAACAAACATAAACCATCTAAATATGCTTATTTTTGTAAGGGGTCCTTTAAAAATAGTTCATAAATTTATGAGCCAGCATATGCCGCAAGAAATACAACAAAATAGAAGAAAGTGACACGTTTTAGCGCAGTTTATCTACCAGCTCAATCCTCCCGTCTTGTACAAAGTATTTCACATAAAGGCAGCCAGTAAAGTCCTGCTGGGGTTAAGGTGTTCTTTCGGAAACATGGGGTGATGTTTCAGCTGCTTTATTAGCCCATGGCTGAGCTGGTATCCACACTCCTGACAAAGCAGCCAGGATTTAGAGAAGTACATATGCAGACCTGCTGAATCCCCACTTCTGGAGGAGGGAAGGCGGTCTCCCTGCACCCAGGTGAACATTGAGGCATCTTGCAGAGTGCCCTGTGCTCCATGCACAGGAGGAAACAGCCTTAAGAGCAGCAGCTACAAAATGGAGGCCCTGAAACCCTGGTGTATCATCACTGCCACAGCTTAGCCAAGTTCACACCTGAAACGCTGCCACACACCAAAAGCGTCTTCGGGGAACAGAAGTCAGGAAGGAACCTGCAGGCTGTTCAGTGCAGCTTCTGGAAGCACTCTGCATGCGCAGGTTTTAGCTGAGCAGCGGGACCAAAACATTGCAATATTGTCTAGGAGATATCTGCAACGCCCAGGGGAGTTACCGTAAAATCCTGGTGACTTAGATATTTGTATAACTGAGAGCCAGACATCCTTCAGAAGCATGCTTACTGCTTCCCTCAGGCCAAGGTACTGGTGCAAACACACCAGATGCTGCCTGATGAGGCAACCGCCTTTCCCCTTCGTACCAGTTTTGCAGCAGGGTCCCTGCCCCTTGGCTTCTGTTGCGATCTGCCCTCAGTTGTGGCTGTGCAAGAAGAGGTGCAGGTCCAAACCCAGGTATTATCACACTCTTCTCCAGAGTGCTCTGCTCTGTGAAAATTGCAGTGCTTCTGCCACTGTGTTCGTAGCTTGCTCATCCTTTTAGAGAAACAGGCTGCAAACGGATGGTGAGTTCATTGTTATTGCAGAAGTGTCTTTTAAAGATGCTCCCCTGGGGCTGCCTTGAAGCTTCTGCTTGACAGGTGTATGTAACATACCAGGATCCAGGGAGAAATCCCGTCTTGTCAGCTGAACTGAAATGAGTCAATGAACAGAAATGAGGTCTTCTTGTGAGAGAACAATGAGAACAGAATCGGGGGGTTCACACATGGATTAATTTACAACATCTCTAAGCATTTGCCATTCCAGTACTTGGAAATCCTGTCACATTCCTTGAGAAAGCATGAATTATAAATTCTTGCCGAAGACCTCACACATACAGATGTTTCGAGAGTTAGTAGCCAGCTTAGTTTTCTTTTTCTGTGTAACCAAAAAGAGAGCAGGGATTGCAGCATACCCCAATTAATCTCTTGCCTGATAGTGGCAGTACTGCCCCCTACACTGCTAAATGTTGTATTTGTCTTGCAGTAAGGTATTCTTCTGCACTTATGATATAACTAGATATAAGGAATTCTGAGCTTTGTTATTATTATTATTATTCAGGCAGACTTATGCATTAAATAAAGCCCATATCTCAAGGTACAGCCAATATTAGGCAAGTCAAACCAAAATATAATGTTAATAAATTCCTAGTTTGGCATCTAAAAAGATTTTACCTTTTTTTCCACCAAAATATACTGGAAGCAACTATACACCTCACAGCATTCTTACAGAAAACAAGAATGATTACACCACATGAGGTGCAATCAAAGCAGGAAGATATATTTATACAGCACACAGAAATGTACTGACATATCCAGAGATCAGGGTATTTTGCTGCTACACTGGGTTTAAAAATAGCAGTTCTGCTGCAGAGCACTGTAACTGTGTCAGATTTTCGGTTGGAACCATTTGACAGAAAGACAAGACAAGCAGAATGGGTATCTGCTTTAAACCTGAGACTGTACTGCACATTTCTCCAAGATTACTATCTCAAAGTCCTATGGGCTTGACAAAAAAGTGGTTAATATTTTAATTGATTACTTAATTTGGAAAGTCCTCCATTTCTCTAGACTACGTCTTAAATTAATTATTCACCAAATTAATAATTCACCAACTTTTCTACCTTGAGATAACCCAAGATGCTCTGTATCTTGTATAACTACAATTGAAAAATTGGCTGTACACAAACATATAAGATACTACAGTTAGTCTGAAAACATTTTTTTTTCTTGAAGTTTTGTGCTTCTTTGAAGAGCTACAGTCCTCCTCCAGCAGGCACATCACGGTGTCATTTTACCCTCCATGCACTGCACTCAGATGTACCAAAGAGAAACCAGAGGCACATTGGATTTTGCATCCGCAGTTGTCACAAGCCCAATTATGTGCACCAAGCTCAACACATTTATTGTTGCTGCATACGGTGTTGTGGTATTGTAATACAGGGAATAGACGTGACAATTTTTATTTCTTTTCTGGAGGTACATACCTCAGCCTGATTTCCTCCAGCCAGGCTGTGATAAGGAAGCATAACTCTTATAAAATCTGCCCCGTGCTGAACTGTCTGACTTCAAGATCCGTTTTTTGGTAACCATTTCTCTTGCTGCGACTACATCAGTAAGCAGTGATAACAGCTTTTTTCTCCAGGGCCACATTAAGCTGCTTCAGGGCAGCCTTTTTTATGTTCTCTTTCTCATGCCATTATGCACAGGCTTCATGTCCAAAAAAATCATCTGTCACATCCAGTTCCTGCAGCATTATTCTGACAAAAATCAGTCACTAAGAAAGTCCTTGATGTCAGAGGTTTCATCAAAGCAAAGTAATAAATATTGCAGCAGTCAGCTTGTCTTCAGAGTCCTGGTGGTTTTGCCAGAAATCTCACTTACTCCTTCAACACTGTGTTGTCAAAAGAATTTCGTTTGTTGGAGTTTCTCTTTCCTTCCACTGCCTTTTTTTTTTTTTTTTTTTTCCCTCCTCCCCTTTTCCTTTTCTTCTCTTCCCAAGGAAATGAGGGGCAAATACAAGTGAGATACCGTCCCATCTTTATCACTCCACCATCTGCAAATGGTTTCATTCTTCTGACAATTTCACATGCAACCTTATAAAAAGACCTGGCTCACTTATGCTGCTAACTTCAAAGATGTACAAAGCTGTGCTGAACCAGTCTGTGCTGGTGGGGCAGATAGTAAGAGGCTGCGTTTGATTTCCGTGAGAATCTCTCTCTGTCTCAAATGGGGAATAGGTGAGAAAGCATTTCTTCCAGTGGTAGAGCTCAATCCTTCTTCAAAATGAAGGCAGAGAAAAATTAGCAGCCAAGTGCTAAGTGAAGGGAAGAAACCCTAGAAGTAAGGAACGAACCTCAAAATTCCCCCCTCCATTCTGCGGAGAAGGCCATGAAAGCTCTTGGCAGCCCTGCAAATATTTCAATGGGATTTAATACTGTTCTCTCCTCCTTTTAATACTTTCTCCCTGCCAGAAGTTTTGTGAACCCCTTTTGGCAGGCTACCAAGCTCAAGTCAACTGCGTAGTGCCCGTCTGTACCCAAACCATCCTTTCTTTGGGATGGTGCTGTGGAAGTGCCAGATGTGAGGTGGCAGTGTCCAACCTCTCTGTCTTTCACCATTACCTCCTGTGGATCCCAAATAGTTGTGCAGTGCGCTCAACTGCTCCAGCTCCCGTTCAAAGTCAATGGGCCTTGGGAATGCCCCAGACCTCCGAGTCCTGCGCTCCATCTAGCCTGCTTCCCTGGAGTCAATGATTCAGCACAAAACTTCTGTTCCTGCCAGAAGGACAAACAGAGACAAATCTTTTCTGCATCCTTGTTGAAGGCACCTTTCTGAATTTTCCAGTGGCTGCTTTCTTCTCATGAGCATTTTGCTATTTTCTCTCTGTTAGGGAAGGCCATGACATTGTATTTTACCCCGTGGAAAATTCAAAAAAAAAAAAATAATAATAAAGCTATTTTTATTTTCATTTATATTTCCAGTTCATTCTAATATCAAGGGAATGTACATTAGCCCCTTTTCTTTCAAACTGGCTTTTAAATGAAAACATGTTTTTCCCTATGATGAAGACATGGCTTTCTGTTCGCTTGAGCACTGCTGTTTTTGTTTGAAGTCCTTCTGATGAGAGTTACTTTGACTTTCTCTTAGTGGAGATCCCCCATGTAGCAAGGCAAAACCTTGCCTGAAATGAAGAAAACAAATCTTTGATTTTTGTCCTTTGACCAAAAAAAATAAAAATAAAATAAAAATAAAAATAAAATAAAAATAAAATCCTTACTTTTTTAATGTTAAAAAACAATTATTTAATAAAAGAGGAGAAAGTCTTGGATATTTCTCTCTGGCTCTGTGCTCAAATTGAAGGTTTTTAAAATTCTCTTTGACTGTTCACAAGCCCAGAGGATTTCTTTTTTATTTTTTAAGCCTCTCTAGAAAGTGCAGCTTTTTCTCTAGGGACAAGTTCTAAAAGAAACAAATCAAATATGAGGAATTTTAGTAGGCAGTCCACTCTCTGGCTCATTCCTTTGTCTCTCTCCTGTCAAGACACTTCGACTCCGCATCCCCCACATATCTCAGCCTTTCGAGGCATTTATAAATTATAGAAGTATTTATTATTGTGGGGAAAATATGATCATTCACTGAACTCATTGTGAACTTTGCACACATGCTTACGGCTTTTGTCCACAGATCTTTTTCCTAGGAGGCAGCCCCCTTGGTTAAAGTCCACAGGCTGAGATGCTGGCAGGTGATTTCAGGCTTATACTGGAGAACCCAGAGCAAGAACAAAATGCTAGCATGCCTACTGTAACCTCCTCTTTTCTAACCCAAATTTGAAACTTTCCTTCATTTTTTTTTACAGTTTATCATATAGATATAGCAAGCATGATGTCAGTGTGTAAATCTCTGGAAAAAGCCTACCTGTCATTCCGCATAGTTTTATGGGGAAAATGTTTGAAGCTTTTCAATTCCTAGTGCTGCTAAAATAAATGTCAAACAGGAAGGGACGTGAACAATTTTGAACACAACTTAACTGTAAGTTTCCCTTTTTCTGGTAAATAATAGAAGGATCATCTAGCAGATAATATTTAACGGGGCTCTTGTTATTGCTCTGTTCTTGCAATACTATCAAACAGGACAGTTTAATGTAGAAGAGGATTTAGAATGTCCAGGCATAGAAGAGATTGATAATTCCTAATCCAGGGGATCTGCTCCACTGCTGACTGTGGAAATACATGACAACGCCATGATTCTTTTCATACTCTTCCTTGTAGCTGGAAAGAACAAAGTTCCTCTCCGTGTGTGTGTGTTTTTGTTGCAGCAAAGACATTTCACGGATATAGACACTCTGGATTTAAACTCAAGCCCCCAGAGAAGGCCACTTAATCCTGAGAAACACCTACAGAAGCCCCCTTAAAGACTCCTCACTTACTACGTCTTGTGTGATAACTTCCATTAACGCTACCAGGGACCCATACTCTGCTGGATCACTAGATGATCTGCTCTCCACGAGGCCAGAAATGAATGCGTTTAATAAGGATTAACCCATACTGGCACTAGGGAGCAATAAATATCATAGCGCCAGCATTTGTAACGCTATAGTTATCATTGTGTCAGCATTTCTGTTATAAACCAGGGTTGGGGTGGATTAGAACTCAGCCATAAAATTTTCTCCAGGCTGAAACTTGGCATAAAAAAGTCTATGATTGTTTTCTTTTTTTTTTAACCTTAGGAAAAAAATTCTCTTCAGTCTATTTTAAGTTGTAAAAAGCAAGAATATGAAACTCTTCCTAAATTCTTGAAAATGGCATCTAGGCCTCTGGGAATGAAGAAAGACTCTGGCTGTGACTGCATTACAGAGTGAGTTTTCATTGGGGTATCAGAAGTTCAGGGATTAAAGACATTTTTTGGTATTTCTTGAAAGCCAAAAGCTTTGTCATATTATATCAAAGAGCTCAATTCTTTAAAGTCGGGGTTTTGAAAATATTTTTTGCTCTGCATCTTGCCTCAAAAAAATGGGTAGTTTTAAACTACCAGTACCTCCAAACCACACTGTACCTTGACCAAACCCCACACAAATAGCCTCACTACACTCCCTCATTGTGCTAGGCCGTGGTGGCTGAGAGGGCAGACTGGGGGAACTGAAATCAGGTTGCTTTGAGGTTTTATTCTGTGCTCAGACCTGACTTTTCTGGCAGAATTAGTCCCCTCTCAGAAATCAGACACATGACTGAGGGGATCAATGTGAAAGAAAGACATCCTGATGCTGCTGGTACTGGGAAGCACGGAGGACGAGGAGGCACAGACGTCTGCTGTGGGATGTCATGCGTGGGTCTGAGCCAGCTCGCAGCTGCAGACACTCCTCGCTGCTCCGTGCTTCCCGCTGTACGACAGCGCTGTGCAAGTTGTGCTGTTACTGGGAGAGCTGCTGTTTGGAGAAAAACATGATTTACTCCGCAGTGTCCAAAGACATACTATCAAAAGGGTCACCAATGTTTTGTGTAGACCTCAGGAGGAGAACATGGATTAATTTGTTCCCTCAAAATCAGTTTTTCTTTTAGGAAGAGCAGTGCTATTTGGTTTCTCGTGCAGTCTGAGTTATAACATTGAGTTCCAGTTTCCCTTAAGGCTTAAGTTCAGCCTTAAGAAGCTGAACTTCATCCTCCTTCTACTAGGATGGTTTTATTTTAGTTACCAAATATTTGAGGTTAAAGTGAATAGTTCATCTTTAATGGGATTATCTCTTTCAGTGTTTGCTTTCATTACAGTTTGAATTGCTCTGAGCATGAGAATCTAACCTCACCAAAAGCATATTTTTGTAATTTGATACAAACTAAATTTAACCTTTGACTCTCATCTATAAAGACGTTATTTTTTTCCATCGAGAAGTAGAATGTTAGATTAAAGATCTGGCAGTTTCAATTTCCAGGTTGCTAACCTTCCTCTGATTGGGTCCCAAAATGTGGAAAGCTGTGTATTTAGTAAAGGTATTTAATATTAATTGTAACAGTCAAGATGGTTTTATACTTGCTACTTATAATATCTGAATGGAGATACTCGACAGACTTTTTAAAGGGAGAACAATTTTATTGACCTATACTGCACAATACAGTGGACCTCTTTTAACAGAGGTATTTGAAATAAAATCTTTCTTTTGAGATACTTTAGCAGCTCATCATAGTTCTTTTGTTATAATAATAATGATAATAATAATTTTATCAAAGTGCTTTGGAATATTAAGTCTTAGAAAAAGTAACTTCAAGTTCTCTCTCCTGAGGATTGGCTTTAAATGGGATACAGAAAGGTAAACAAATTCTCTGTATTATTCTGTATTTCCCCCCCTAAACCCTCAGGGAGATTGGAGGGGAGGGGTTGCTTTCTAGAAAAACTATATGTTGTTGTTTCCTGCTGGAAGAATCCTTCTAAATACGTGGAATTTGTCTCTTCTGCTTTGATGAAATGAAGCGTTGAAACTTTTACTGAGAAAGTTTTATAGATATTTGTCAGAAAGTTTTTGTTTTGGTTTGTTTTTAAGAAAAAATATTTAAGTGTGAATGAAAAATTATTATGTCTCCAGTCCTGCAAAAGATAGATCATAAGTGGATCAACTGTCAAAGCTCTGGCGAAGTCAATGATACTTCTTCACTGCATTTCTGCCGTAATGAAGTAACGGGGGAAATGGCTCATCGCATACGTCAGGGCACAAAGGGGAACATGGGAGCATTTATTTATTTATTTCACATAGGAAAATTCAATACGAATTCAACAGAATCCTTCCAGCAGTTATACTTTTTATGACTATATTTTTTCTACAATTCACAGGAAAGCCCGCGTGTTCGTGTACTTACTCAGGTTCCATAAATAAGGCTGATTTAGGTATAAAAATTACACTCTGTCAAATCTGTTTTATACTCTGTTAAATCAGGGGAGCAAGCAAGAGAAAAAGAAACCTGCCTTACATTTTGGCTCTGCAGTCGTCAAAGAAGGATACTGCAACTAAAATTCAAATTGTAACACATACAGCACTAATAAATGGTCAGCTTAGAAGCATTTCCTGTTTATACGCTGTGTTAATAAGCATCCATCACCCATGTCACATATACGGGATACCAAATTCAAATGTCAAACAAAATGTAAGAGGTCACACATTTTCCTTTGCTAACTAAAAGTGTAATTCATAAATATTATTGCTACCAAACTCTCCATCTACAGCACTTGTTTAGAAATATGCACATGTAATATAAATTGTGATTAAGTTAAATGGGTATATTATTTCCTGTTTTAAGGGCGAACAGCAGCATGAATTATGTTTTACTCAATAGGCATTTCAATAAAAACCTATGGACTAACAAGCTGCTATCATACAGTTCAGCTGCGCAGACTAACATGAGAAGGGTCTTATGATCCACAACTGATATTTAAGCTGTTTCTCTGTCTGTTATTTCTGCTGGTGCAGAGAAAAATATTTCCTTAACTCAAAACCTCTTTCCATTTTTTGTTATAAGAAAAAAAAAATAAAATTAAATTAAATTAAATTTAAAAAAAAAAAAAAAGCACAATTTGGTTGTTGGGGCTTTCCATATGCAAAATAAGATAAATGTAATCAGCTAGCCTCAATCTTTTTATTTTTACTGACTTAAGAAATGTAGGATTTAAGTAAGTCTGTCCATGAAAATAATCAACACATCTCAATTTTGAAATTACTCATTTTAGTTTGTAGAAATCAAACCCTCAAGGAACAAAATAAAACAAAGATTTTGGAAGTGGCTTAAACACATTTTGAAAATGGAAATGTGTCTTCTGTGTCTTCTAGTCATTAGATTTTGTAGAATTCTCTGGCTAGACTTCTGTTGTGTCTCTCATTGCTTGATACTGTATTTCCAGTTATTTTGAAGCATTTTAGGGTCTGAGGTCACCTTAAAGAGTTACAAAGATTTAGCCAGGCTTTAATGAGGCTTACACAACTTTACCATAACTGTTAATATATATATATATAAATAATTAGATTAGATTTAAATGAATTTGAATTTTAAAAATGTAAAGTATGATATTAGAGGTAATCATGCTGTACTGACAAAATATTCTCCTTTCAGGAGAATAGAAATTAGAGATCTTTCTCATGAACAAAATCAATGAAGTCATTAAAAGGGAATTAAAAATATACTATTGCCATACTATACAAATGCCATTGTTACGTAAAAATTGACAGTCATTTAACTGTTCTGATTGCAATTATACATTAGGAACAAAGGCATATTTTGCTAAAGAAATTTCTTAGGTTGGATGTAAAGAGGGTTATTCCCACTGAGGAGCTGCACAGCCTGAGATAAGCAAGCCCCGTTACTGCTTGTCTTGAAGAACTGCCTACAAAACTTGGTTGCAAATACTGTCAAATCAAAGGCTTTCAAGGCAAATAAGAATGCCACACATTCCCAAGTTATCTACAACTCTTTTTTTAAAGCTTTGGTAGAAAAGAGAATTTACCAAGTTGCTGGAGTCTGGTGTTCTTTTAAAAGCTTGTAAAATGGGAGTCTGAATATTTTGTTTTATTAGAAGGAACATAGTGCACAGCAAACGCAAAGAAGATTACTAAAAAGGAAGGGGTGCTAAATCTTTTAAGATACTCAGAAACGAAAATAAGTTCCATATTCTGAAAATGGTAGGAAACCAGACATATAGCAGCACTGTGTATTAATATAATTCAGACTGTTTTACAGTAGTATAAAATCTTTGATGTGTCCCTGTTAATGAAGTGAAGGAGACACCAAGGCAGATACTATCAAAAAGGATAGTATCGTTCCATTTAAGCATTCCAGTGGAGGAAAGAGAGTCTTATTCACTGCAGTTCCAATGCTCATAAATAACTAATTGTGTTAATCTTACTCTCTCTGGTTTGGTCACTGATTTTCAGTAGTTGAAAACCTAATTGAGTCAATGCATTGTCATTGCTATGTATCACTGAGTGATTTCCTTGAAAGCAGTCACAAAATACAAAAGAATTCCCAAATCTGTGTTTATAAATCCCTGTATTGAGTTTGTGTGGCTGTGAGGTTATGCTGCTTTTCCACAACTGTTTAGATAGCTTTTTGGTATTCCTGAAAAATCCCCAGAGGCAATTTCCAAGACAAGGTCTGCTTTTTCACCTTCCTGCATGGACCAACGTTGTCTTTCCATCTCCAGAGTGGAAAGGGAAAGCCCCAGATGATGCAAGGAGCAGCCTCTGGCAGGCAGCTCCAAAGCAAAGAGATACTGGGCAGAAGGCTCTGGAGGAGATCCGGAGAAAAAGGCATCCTGTTTTGAGGCACCAGGCCTTTCTGGGTCCCGGGGCGGGGGGGGGGCGGGGGGGCGGGCGGGAGCTTGCAAAGCAGCCCTACAGCTCTGTCCATGAGGGGAGAAAATACAATGGTGGTGGGAAGAGAAGGGCAGCAAGCACTGCCCTCTTGCCTGGATGATGTATGGGAAAGTCCACAAGGAAAACCAGCCTCAGTTTAGGAACCCCTACATGTTCAAAGGAAAGCTTTTCTGAGTAAAGACAATGCCCTTACATGAGTGAAGATCAAGCCCTTCCTAATCTTTTGTTGCAATAGACAAATGACTTAATAACTGTCCACATGTTCTCCACATAAGCTTTTTTAAAATAACTGACAAAGTTAGTAGAACTGGTATCTCTAAATGTTGACAATAGAGATGAGAATAAGGAAGAACACATTTTCTTTTCTCTCCAAAAGGAGGAGTAATTGCTTTTTTTTCCTTTCCTTGCATAAGCAGTGCATTTCCTTGGGAGATATAAATTGCCTTGAAGATGTAGAAATAGCGCATAGGTATGCTTTTCTGCTCCAGAAGTGCCCTGTGCATGTTCCAGCTGATCCCAGGTAGCTGGTTCCTCCACTGAAGGAGGCAGAAGTCCTTAACTGC
The DNA here is from genome assembly GCA_011076525.1 of Nettapus auritus. Classification (NCBI taxonomy): domain Eukaryota; kingdom Metazoa; phylum Chordata; class Aves; order Anseriformes; family Anatidae; genus Nettapus; species Nettapus auritus. The sequence continues at coordinate 16,180,190 of CM021777.1, forward strand.
TACGTTTCCATTTACTTTGTGTTCCCATCTGTGAAAATTTACAGCTAAAAGGAGATGATACAACATCGAGCCATAGGTACAAAACCATGATTTTTTCAAGAGCCTGAGGCAAGGATTTGGGAAGTTAACAATACCACAGACAATAGCAGGAAAAGAGAAAGTTCACATAAGAGCTGACCACCAATTAAGGCAAAGGGGATTTCTAACTTGTAAATTGTATTCCTTTTCAAAAATAAATAAATACATTAAAATTATGTGTTATCCACATGTACTTCCGACACAATTACCTCCAAAACAATTTATTTGGTATGGGTGTGACTGGCAGAGATCTCTCTACTGTTAACTTTCTCCGCTGAAGAACAGAGTCAGCAGCCCTTCAATTAAAAGCTGATTTGTGCACAAAAGATCCTGTGTGTGCTGAAAGGTGCAAGGTTCTGGGGACCAGGGTTACGCAATGGATGAAGGCTATCTAGAAAGTGTTGTCCTGTTTGCATCCCTTGTATTCAGTTTTTGACCCTCCCAAAATGCCCAGAAATTTATAGTTCTTCTTTTAATGCCTAAAACACCAAAATGTAAACAGTGAAGTGACTCTGTGTATGGCTGTCTAAAACAAATGTGTTTGGAAACAACATTTGAAGAGGTGGAGCAGAGCAGAACGGTCACGGACTGCAGTGAAAGTGACTCTAAATCCTCACAGAAAAATGTAGCTCTGATATGGTACTCTTTTAACCTTAAAAAAAAAAAAAAAAAAAAAAAAAAAAATCAGTTTTCAATGCATTTTCTTCTAGTTGCAAGTTGCTTAACATTTTGCATCTTCTCTGTGTGTGCACCATGGAGAGCAGGGCATGGGGAATTAGTTGTAATTCACAACCTGTGGCCTCCTTTAGAACCCCAAAACATATAGACAGAGAAAACAATGCACATACCAGCACCTCAATAGAGAATAGATGTAGTGGAAAACATGATTTGCACTTTGGATAAGGGCTTGGGAAATATTATTTCTCACCAGTGCGCCAATTATTTTTTTTATTTTTATTTTTATTATTATTATTTTTTCACAAGGTTGCGTATGGAGTACATGCCTCCTTAATTTGCAGGGGGTACTTTAACAAGATGTACCATGTGGGACAAGCCACAATCTGCAAGTATAAAGGTGATTAATAAATTATTATTAGCTACATTTGGGGGGTGAAGAGGGGAAAAAAAAAAAAAAAAAGAAAAAAAAAAGAAAGAAAGCTGATCAATCAGTTAGGAACTTGGCTTTCATGGTTACAATTGGCTTGGAGTTCAGTATACAGCTGTTGCAATGCACAAAGGCTGATCTGGAGCAAAACTGGAGAGAAGCCATCCCCAAAAAGGAGCAATTTCTTTCCTTTTTCCAGTAATGTTACAGCTCTTCCTTTGTGCCAGAGACAAATGATGCATTCTGATGGGAGGAAGGCTGTGGGACACTAATTTTATAGTAAAAGCCAAATGATATTTCTTCCTGTTTATAACTGCAGGCCTCTGGCTAGTCCCCTCAGCAATGCACCAACTCCTCCCAGGCACTGAGCATGCAAACAGCAGAGAGCTAAATCTGCATTAAACCCTTAGATGGCAAATGTAACACAATTGCCAGGTCACGAGAGAAATTTTATCCGTCCACAGTCAATTAAGTCAATTTAATTACCCAGCAATTCCATGTATAACATTTGGTCCTTGCTACCACTTGTTTTGTTCCTCTGACATTCAATCACGTATTTATCTCTGTTGCCAAAGGGACGCACCTGAGTTCAGATTTATGGAGCGCAGTTGCAAGAGAAGAGCAGCCCGATTGACTGTTGATTACTGCATTTCTGTTTAGCAACTAACAGGTTCAACCTGAATCAGTAACTTCAAGGGGAATTACAGAATGAAATCTCAATCCTTCCACCTGCCTAAATTGTTCAAAGTAACAGATTTTTCCCATTACCAGTGCAGGTTTTTCATGCACCTCTGAGGTATGTTGCATTATTTCTTTCCAGACAGCAACTGAGTGTTTCTCTAGACTGGATGGGTTTTAGATAGGTGAGGTGGCAGGTTTGGGTAATTAGGGCTTTTTTAATAGGAAAACGAGGTTGTGAAACAACACCAACTAGTGGGCTTCACAAATAGGTGTAGCCTTCTGGTTTCTGGCCCTGTTTATGAATGTTTAGAGCACTTTTGGTTCACATTTAAGGCAAATAGAGCTTCAGACGTTCAGTTATGTTAACGACATTGAAGTCTATTGTGTCCCTTGAACCTCAAGACACAGCAGCCTTTTAACTGCAACTTCCTGTGGCTCGTTTCCAGTACAGAAACATAAACATGTGAGGTCTGCTGACTCTCTATCTCCGTTTAGACTCTGGGAACTTGATAAATGCAAAACATTTGCTTACCTTATGAGAAGAGGAAGTCATGCTCTCTATTGCAAAATTTTGATGGCAGAAAGGAGGACTTGCTGCTGTAAACCAAGGAAAATAATGCTAGAAAACTGCATTTTCAGACAGATTGTGTGGATTATTTTTATGATTTCTGACTGTTTTGACTTGGCAAAGCAGGAGTCTAACAAAACAAGTGATGAAGGCTCCTGGCATGTGACTTCTCAAATATTTAGCAAGTATTTGTAACCTTTATTAAGTCAAGATGACTCATTCATCTTGAGTTGCTTACATGTATGTTTCATGTGCTATACTACGTAGACCAATAGAAAGTGTTAGTCATTTGTTTTATTACTTCAGGGTTATATTTCAGCAAAACTATCTAGTTTTGATGCTGTTTATTTTCAGAACAGCTCGGGGTGGATTTTGTAGGTCTGCAAAGCGCTGGCCTTTCTTTTTTTCTTGGCAAAGGAGACCTAAAAATGCGAAGTAGAATCTCAGTTTTCAGTTTAAAATTAAAAGGATAAGTTGCGTTTTCTTTTCTTTGGGGACCATGTTCTTGGAAATGTAACTCTGGTAAAGGCACAGCAACTACTTTTGCTGATACTCTTTCACCGCTCTTTGCGCAAGGCCTGGGCTTTTGCAGCCAGGAAAAAGAGAAAAGAGAAGAAAAGAGAAAAGAAAAACAAAACATAACCATTGGTATTTTGGGGAAAGTCTCCACATGTGATTAAGTCTAGAGAAGAGGCTGACAATGACACAGATATATGCCACAGGAGATGTGGGTATTTTCATCCTTTTCCTGACTTCAACATGTCCCACTCAAGGACGTTTACACCATCTCTTATAGCCATAGTAGGCACTGGTTGCCCAGAAGATCTGTACCAGCAACTGCTAGGTTTATGCACATTGCCCTGCAGTAAGTACTTGGAAAAATCACACCCAGGAGAGACTTACGGACCTCCTTGTCTGTAATCGTAACTGTGACATGTCACTGTGCAACCATTGGAGTAGGGGTTATGTCCAGCCCTGCTATGGCTACACAAACTCACTATGCCCACAACTGATAAAAGAAGCACTTATCACAAGCGAGTGACTTTTTTTTTTTTTTTTTTTTTTTCCCAGAAAAAGGGGTCAGCCCACTGTGTAGATTGTGGCATAATCTAATGAGCTGTTTAACAGTCTGACAAAGGGATCAGATTGAGCTAGTGAACCATGATTAAGTCTCACAAGCCACAAGGCAATAATTTGGGAAATAAGCATTCAACATATGACCTAAATCTAGCTGAGGTTTGTTCATCTAGCCAGATATTAGTATAAGCCAGTTCTTGAATTGCTGTCTGAAGCCAGAAAACCACACAGCTAGGTCCTGTTTAAAAATAAAAATAAAATAAAATCAAAGTATGTATTTCTGTGGAAAAAATGTTGTTCCAACTAGAGGAAATTCATGGACAGTGCTTTCCTTCTGCTAAAAACTTTGCCTTTTCACTGGAAAAAGGAAAACCTGGGCACTGACACATATCTGCTGAAAAGTACAAATGTTATGTTTTAGTTCCTGCCAACAAGATGTTGTTAATGGAAACATTTTTCTTCAGAAAATGTGATGAAAATAATCTTGCCCAGTATTTTATCAGCTCCATACATCACTAATCTCAATTTCTAAAATCTATGATACGTTTTTTTCATTCATTTCTTGGTCACATCAACAGTCATTTTTATTACTTTCTCTTCACATTGCAGACCAACAGCACATCTTCCAGGAAATAAAGTGGGGGACAATTAACTGTTTTCAGTGGACATGTCCTTTAAATCTTCAAAAGAGAATAACTGCAATGGCATGTGCGGGTTCTTGAACGGAATAGCTTATACATGTTGCAAGGTAAATACATGCAAATGGAAATAGATTTATGCTTCATAGCCAAATGCACTCAACAGTATCCAAAAGAACCCTGAGAACAACGTTGTAGAAGTATACTGTATCTGCAATAACAATCTACCTAATCTATTCTGGATGTCATAGGTTTCTGGCTGATGTTTCAGGGTGCTCTAAAGTTGCCAGTTGTGCAGTAAATCTGCTGGGTCATATTACTAGACATATCATACCATTCACAGTGCAAATGAGCCATCGGCAAAAGGTAAAAAAAGATTTTTTATTTAAAAAAAAAAAAAAAAAAAAAAAAAAAAAAAAAGACAATTATATGCAGGACTGCCCTATCTTCTTACTGCCGTGTGAATGAAAAATGAGTTATAATGGAGAACACATGGGCTACATAATGAAAGTCCTGGAAAGCCATTATGGTTCTGAAAAAGCTGGCTCACAAGCATTACATACCACTGCACCCACCATTCAGGAATGTAGAGCGCAACAACCAAATGCGCAACACCTCGAACCAGACACCACTCTTGCCTAGATTTTTTTTGGATGACAAAGAAGCAGTAATGTTGTCCAGTGCTTAAGGTACTTTGGGGGAAACCTTACTAGAATAACCTTCAGGCTGGCAGACAGGTATCAACACTGAGTGAAGAGTTGTCTGTTTTGAAGGCCCAAGGCAGCATAGCAATAATGGGGATGATCCTTCTCTTCATTAAAAACAGTTATTTTTGCATCAAATTCAGTAAAACATGGCTTAACCAATGCATGTATTTTTCAAAAGACATGATTTGAAGAGGAGGAGACATTTTTTCATTAGACCAAATAGTCTTGCTAAGACAACAGAGACGTTTGGGGGTACAAAAGCCCTTGTAGAACTAATCAACATCAAGTCCAACGTGGACTGGAAAAACCTTCTCTTTATAGTATATTTATATTAGTAATTTCATTACTAAGAGTACTAAGTTCCATTAATGATTTTTACAACATTTGAAAGTTTATCTTTTAGTTCTAGGTTTGATTTTTCCAGCTTTGGTCTTGAGCCAGGGACTTCTGTCTGCCAGCCTTAAACAGGTTTCTACTTATGATATTTAAAGATTGGTAGTACAACCCTGTAGTTCACTTCCTCTGATGTATTTTTCTTTCCACTTATCAGGTTTTCCACCCTTTTTTAATCAGTGTCTTCTTCTGTACAGAAAAAGAAGTCCTAGCTTTCCCTTTTTGGAGATCAAACTTAATACAGCTCAGGCTGCATATAAATGTATTTAGAAAATGCATATGAAAAGTCTAGTGGGATTCTAAGGAAACCTGTAAAGCTCTGCAATGAACACAAGCTAGAACGAGTTCCTGGAGCCTTCTAAAAGAAAACTTCTGCCTCATTAAAAATTAACATTTTAAAGTTAATCTCAGTTTGAGTGGTAAATACAGAATGAGCCAAGCAAAGGTAAGAAATAAATCAGATTCCACAAGGCATATCCTGGTCAGTCCATTGCCTGAGCAACTGTGGATTTATACTGTTGTAAATAACAGCAGAATTGTTCCCCTTATCAGGAGATTTAACTATATTGTGCCTTGCACTCTTGTTATTCTTTGGAAGGCCTTTATGTAACATTACTGGTTGCCTTGAAAAAATTGGGATTAACTTGGAAGACATATATTGCAAATTGGATTAGACTTCAAAGAGGTGTTGCCAAAGAGAACTTTTAAAAGGCTTTAAAAAATGAATTATACCAATACATGCTTTCTCTTTGAACATGGGGAATAATATTTTTTAAATACACTCAACAATTAACTTGCGTGGTACTCAAGCAAACCACACTGTGAGGTTTTCAAAGGACAAGGGATATTTTAGTATCCCTATCAACACCACTCATTTTTCCTCATCTTTCCTGTGTTTCCTGAAGGAAAGGCAGGCATTTTCTGTTAACAGCCCAGAATGTGCACACCAGCAATGGATATGGAGGCAGCCTCTCCTCCTAAGGCATGGAGCAAATGCTGAAATGAAGAAACAACCCAACAACTCAGCCAAAGGAGACAGTAAAAGTCAAACTTTTGCAAGACAAGTCAAAGCCCAGAGGGAGGAGCCCTGATCCAGCAAGGATGACTGAAATGGCCGAGCCTGTGGCTTGGTCAGATTGCTGTTTCCCATTTAGGTGTAAAATGGCTCCTTCATTTTTATCCTTTCCAGCCAGATTGTGGCTATGTGCTTCTCAGGCACTGCAAAATGAGCTCTGAAACAGCAAGTAGGATTTAAACTGGGAACACAGAAGAAGCAATAAGCTGATTTCTGGCCAGTGCCTTTTGGTCAGCATCTGCCCAAAACCCTGTGTGTGCCTTGGTCCAGAGGAGCTGGGGCAAGCAGTGAGGAGGGACGGCTTCACACAGCTCATAGCTCACCTTAAAGCTTTAATTCAAGCCTTTGAGTGGCTTTCTCCATCTCTGTTTAGTCCACCCTTCTTCACCCTTGTTTATTTATCATCAAGGCTTTCAAATAATTTGTTTTACTGCAGAGAAGGCTGGAGCAGTGACTGGTTAATGAAGTGCTTCTCCAGGCATGTTTGGTTGTTTGTAAAGGCATGTGAAACACACGGTAGAAGTGCCAAGCATCATTGTCATACAGACCTTGGCCTACTACCGATTTTCTATGGGGAAGAGTAAATACAGAGGGTAAAATGTCATTGTTTTTGTAGAACATAATAGCTCTTTCTTTTTCTCCTGAGAAGCCTGGGAACTCCAAACAAATTTTGGGGTAGTTTTATTAAACAAAAATATTCTTGCATTATGAGCTAATTTATATCTTTCCAGCCCAGCCCTGGAAAAGGTCAGTTTAACAAATCATTCTCTCAGGCACCGGGGAGGAGTTATGAGCTCACAGTAATCCTCCTAATTGTACTATACCTCAGTTTCTCATTTTGTTAATCACTGGAAAACAAATCCTGACCTTCAAAACTCATTATCAACCTGTTCCTTACTCTCCCTTTGGATACTCGCACTGTACACCTCTCTGGCTTAGGTGTCCTACATGTTGCCTTCTGTGTCTTTCTTACACACAATCACAACCAGTTTTCAAATATAGGTCAACTATAAATAACAGGGGTGCTGCTGCATATATGGATTAGCGCTGACAAAACAGCAGAACAGAATGAGCACCGGTGGCCAGCTACGCTCCTGCGGGGAGCTTTAAAATCCAGTCTGGCTTCCAGAAGATCTCTGCCAGTGGAAACTGCCCAGGCGCAACACTTCATCATTGTATCTGCTGCCTGGGTCAGCCCCACCCAGCTTTATTTTATTATTAGACAAAATTTTACAATTGGAAGCTCAGGTCAATTTTTCACAATCTGCAAATTTAAAAGAAAAAAAAATTGACCTGAGCAAAAAAAAAAAAAGCAGTTTGAATTTTCTCCAAACTTTACATGACCCTTCTCTCTTCCCTTCGGAGTAGATCTGGCAATTTTCAGGTCTAATGAATTTTCCAAGTCCCAGTAAAAGGGGAAGCTGCCTACAACCCTGCCTACAAGCTTCCAGGCCTGCTGGCTCCTCAAAGCTCAGCAGAGCTTTCCATTCTGGTGCCTCTTTGTGGTATGTGCAGTAAAGTTCTAAGCTTCTCCGGACTTTCTTTTTCCTCCTCTATTTTGCTTATACTCTGTCTCAAACACAAAAGAAAAAAAAAAAAAAAAAAAATTAGCAGTTGAGTTTGGCTGAAGAACAATGACATCTGTTCCAGTGTCAGGTGACTGCCATTTTTTGAGGGTTTTCTGACAAGAACATTGCTTAAGAGCATGACTAGATGAGAAACATGTCCCACATCCATCCTCTGGATTCTTGCTCTAAGACTGTGGAAGCTGCGAAAAATCCATTTTCTGCAGCTTCTTCAGAAGCTGGGATTTATTTTATAAGAACACTCAACTATTTTATCAGCTGTTTCAGATCAAGTATCCACTCATATCCAGAGGAGTAGTGGCTACTTCTCAGTTTCCTCTCCAGCCCTCTGGAATTATATTCTTAAGAAAGAAAATAACACTAGTCGCTGTTAACTAGCCATAGCCTGTATGTTTGAGTTAGTTCTACAGAGGCCATGAAATATCAACCTTTGCTGTTCTTTTGGTGTCTGCACATTACAACACATCATGTTCAAACAATATATACAAGAGTTAATTTAGAATGAGGTCAGAACACCATGACGGCAAGATTCAGAGGGATTTTCTGCCTCAGTACTCAAAATCGTTGCATGGGTTTATGGCATAGTTGCATTGTCATAGTCAAGTACAGAGAACAGTGGTGGTTGAATGTCTTACACTGGGATCTTGGGTTTTATAAGTCACCAGTGTGATCTGGCTTCATTCTGAGTTTGCTCTGTCTGAAGACTTGAGCACCTCAGTTAGACCCAGGTGCTGATTGTCCAGAAACTCATATGTATGCATTGACAAGAGGGAAATGTAGAGTGTTTAGAAGCAGATGGCTTTCCCTGTGTTCTCTAAAGCAGCCACAGACACTGTACAGTCATATGGACCCCTCTACTAAAATCCAGCTTTATGTGCATGGTATTTCCTAATGACATAATACCAGAAACAGCACAGATCTCCTCACCAGACCTGGCTATAGAGTTCTTCCCAGAGACTGTTCAGTCCAGGCTCTTTCTACCTAGAAGGCCTCTCCCACTTCCTGCATATGGAGGCTGAAATAGCCACCTGCAACAGAATTCACTGAACATCTCCCTAAAGAACCCACCATAATGTCACATGCTAAATGCTTAGAAGCTATCTTGGACATTAATGTTCACTTTCTGTATGTAAAAAGAAGGGCCGTGTTGCTATAAGTCCAAAACCAAACAAATCTCCTCAGTTTTGAACACAGAAGAAAAGGGCTGACCTCATTCATCTCCGGTTTCCTCAATTTTGTCTCATTTTTTTTAACAGCTTCTCAATAGGAAGGTAGAAGTCTGAATGGGCTGTTCCAAGACATCTGTGTACCTCCTCCTATAACTGAAAGACCTTAAAGTCTTTCCAAAATCTTGCCCTTGGCCCATCTTCTGTTGAGGAGTTGCCAATATCAGAAATCTGTCCTTGTCTGTCACTTATTGGAGGCTGGATGCCATGGAGGCAGTCATTTGTCCCCTAGTCTCCTCACCAACATCTGTTGCACCACCAGCCCTCAGCCCCCACCATATCACATGAACTACAGACTCCGCACCAGAGGATTTACACTGAGCTAGAGGCAGCCATGATTTATGTTGCAATACAAATTGCATCGTAAGTTATGCTTTCCTCAAAGGCAAGGGATGCTGACAAGAGCACCTGTTGTCCAGATTCTTCCCTTCTCCCCACACCAGTCTCCTTCAATGTCAAGTCATGCCCAGCATGGTTTAGCATTCAGGTCACAGGACTCTGCAAGCTGAAAACACTGGGGATAGTTGCTTAAACAAATTTTTGCAGGGGTACTTTAGTGATTCTTAGTACACAGGAATGAAGGACTCAAGTCAAAATTTGTAGAGACAAAATAATAATGGTTAGAGCTAGCCTGGCTGTCTAATCTGAATGTCCTTGATAAGAACAGAATTAGGAATAAGAAGTACCAAACCAACAAAAGACAGATTACTTGTGGCTTTTCTTATTTTAGCTTCTTTTTCTTATATGCTAGCACATGCTGATGTAGGTTAGAAAAGTCAACAAGGCAAGCATAACAAAGATCTTTCCAAAGTTTACATTGTTCACCTTCATACTTACTAAGGTTTTCAAACTCCAAAAGATAAAAGCTTTGTTTGTGCCAATACTGGTGACCAGTTCAAATCAATAAAATAGAGATGAGAAGTGGTCAGCCATTTAGGAAAATGAAACATTCTGTTTCAATGGATCATCTTTTCCGCTTTTCTCTACTTCTTTATGGGAGTGTTTAGTTCCCATCGTGATGTCCATGAAGACATGAAGGTTTTCTTTCATTTAATTGGTTTACATTTCACCTACATCACCTGTAATGTAATAAAAGTGAGATGGTCAGGTACGATGTTTCAGTGTTAGATTGGCCCTGCAAACAAGCACCAGCCATTCAAGATAGAATAAAAGAGGAAGTGGCATAACCATCTGGTAGAGCTTCCACACAAAGCCCTCCTTTCCTTCATAATGTTCCCTGTGAATGTTTTGACTGGATCTTTTTTTCTTTTTTTCTTTTTTTTTTTTTTAATTTGGCTTTCCATGCAAACCCAGTCACTTGAATTGACTCTACTTCCAGAACTGCCCATTGTGGTTATAACACATGCCCAAAGCAGTCATTTAGAGTTTTTTGGTGCAGCTGGTGAAAAATGCCCCGAGTATGTTGAACTTTGCCATGCACACATACTTCTGTGTCTTGTCTATGGCACCCAGAAGGACATGACAGAAAAGCAGAAGTTAGCTCCTTTGTAACATGCCTGTTGTTGCGATGCACAAAGACTCATATCTTTGAGAGGAACCATAGGAAAAGGTGTGTCGTATTTGTTCAAAAATTAATTATTGATGTCAGTCAAACTCCTCAGCCTTGAAGGTGTGAAGGGGAAACGTTAAACCTGTGCAAAGGTCAGATGTACTAGGACCTGCCTATTCAATGAAAGGAACTAAGGCAGAATGATGAATTGCCAATGAATTCCTGTGTGTTCAAGCAAGTAACAAACTATTAACCTGTAAAACTGAACATTGCAATACAGGAATTCAGATTTGGGATAGAGTTTTCAAGGAAATATCTAAGCAGAAATTTTTGTGAGATTCATATTAGATCTGTTGAATTCTTCCTCTGTATTTTAATCTTAGACTCTGTAATCGGGCACCAAAAAACATGCAAAAGAAAGAGAAATTGTTCAAAGAAACAGAGGGGCTCCTTGGCTGTACATGAAGGTGGAAAGCACGGGAATCTTTTGCCAGAGTTTTGGTCTACCAATTTTACTTTTGGTTAAAGCTGATACCTAGATTCCCCAAGGCTTTCACTGAGTTATACAAAGACCAAGTGCAACTAAGCCCACTAAATTACACAGCCACACTCTGTCTGATATGGACGGAACAGCAAATAAAAAATATATATAATAATAATAATAATGTCCTTCAAAAACCTTGAGGCCAACACTTTTTCAATGGTCCATGAGGACTCCCAGTCTCCCCCAGTTCTTGGGATGCAGATTCTTTCATGAATCTGATTTTTCTGCTACAGAATTGGAGTGCTTGTTATGAGAAGACTCGGAGGCTGAAGTTATACACAGCCAGCTGCAATGCTTGCATGGGATCTATAGTCCCAGCTCACAGAGAGTTTTTAATTTAATGATTTTACAGGCCTGGTGCTCCCACACTTACTTGGATATGAACAGGCACTCACTCCCTTAGCAAGATGGGAACCTAAACCAGACCAGACTTTTATTGTTCAGGTCCTTAAAAGTTGTTCTCTCTATTTGCTTTCCTTAGTAATCCATGAGTGTTGAACATCTGGGACTCATCATCTGTTTTCTGACAACAATGAAGAGTCTCATATTTTGAGCAAGCCCAGCAAAGCTCAATGTCCCTCCCAGTAGGTTACTAGACTGAGTCAAAAGAACCCAGTGGATGGTCCCCTGAGTTTCTGGACATCCAGCTTCATATGGGTAAGCTCTACCTGATTTGGATGGGAAGTCACATCAATTTCAGTCTCTCCTACATGGTTTTTGTACACAACTGCCAACACTAATTTGACCAAGGACATCAGCTCATGCTATGACACTCAAAAAAGCCAGGAGGCATTCCATTTCTATGATAAAAATAAATTTTCAAGATACTTTTTGGAAATATGCATACATTTTAAAAATAAAGCACACCAAAGAAAGTAAAAAAAAAGCCTCTGCTAGTTTATGATACCAATTTCAGTTCAAAGTGAATTCAGACCTATGACTTTCATTATTTCTGCATTGGAACTTGACAGACCTCACTCTTCTCATACTGTTATATGTGCAAGGTCCACCTGTGTGGATGGGGAATGGGTGTGCAGACAGCACACTCAACACAGTCCTTGAGGGTACTCTCTGCATGCAGTGCTGACACAGGGAATCTCTGTAAGGCAGGGATGCTAATGCAAAAACAGGCCTGCAGGATTTGAAGG
>CM021777.1:16192925-16206823 GCA_011076525.1 Nettapus auritus
AAAGAAAAGAAAAGAAAAGAAAAGAAAAGAAAAGAAGAAAAATTTGTGTTCTCATTAAGGTCAGCAGGATTGGCCTGCCTGAGAACTGAAATAACTTAGATAACTTAGTGCATTGCAGCTAGATTTAGATTGCAGGCATAGGGGAATACTAAGACCCAAGCTTGTATTTCACATACTTCACAGGTTCTGAAGATTATGAAGATCAACTTTGAATTGCAGTTGTAGTCCACAGCAGACCTAACCAGACAGATGCAAACACACCTGAGTAATGCAACTTCAACTTGGAGTTTAAGACGAATAAGTAACCTGAGTCAAATTCATTCACATGGGTTTTTGAAGGCTGCAGTTCTCTGCTGGAGTAGCTAAGGCTCCAGAGCAAAGTGCTGACACTCCTACCAGAAAGACAATTCAGCTGGCTACAGACATCAGCGACCATATTTGCATCTGTCATCACAAATATATTTCGGTTTTAGATGGGAGGAGAAAAGAAAACAAACACAACATTTTCTGGTTAAACAGAAACAGAGTATGGTATCGCCGAGGCTTTCTAAAGGAGAGTTTATTTAATTTATTCTTCTGTACACACAGCTAGTTTGCTAGGATATTATAACTCAACTCATTTCTCTGGTGACCCATGGCAACCTCTGGATCAAAAGGATTACTCGTGACTCATAACTTACCTTGGCTAAATATAAATATAGGGCTTTAGGTTAAGTAAGCTAGGCCTTAATCAATAAAACATTTAAAGTGACAGTACAAGGAGGGATTTCAAAAGTTGTGCTATTTTAATATTAACTCCTAATACCGGAGTTTCTGGAGCTGTTCTTTCCCGGTTTTAACGGAGATGCCCCACACCATGGATTTTCCGTGCATTTTGTGCGCACGCATACAGCTGCACACAGTTTGAATGTTCTCCTGTTCCATAGCGGACTTATGCTCATTTTTCCCCACAGGAAATCCAAGCAATTGCCCCTGTGTAGAATACCACAATTAGCTGACCATAATTGCATCCTTAATGAGCTTGTACATGTTTTGAGTACCAGCTTCTCAGATGTGGCCACCTAAATGGGTATCTAAATCTCACTTTTGGGTGGTGAGGTTGAGAAAAAACGTATGAAAGTCTTATTTCATATACTTAAATTGGACCGTTTAAATGCCCAGTACTTGCTTAAGTGCCTGTATTTCAATTTCAGATCTTAAGTGCAAATCTGCCAGCCCTGTGGGCTAATGTTGGCAACTGGAGGTTGGGAAAATAGAAATTGAATAAAATATGACCCTTCTAAAAGAAGACTGGAAACTTTCCAAATAACTACAAGGATGTAAAGATTACCAAATTGTTTCTTCCAAGCCCGGGAAATCTGCAGGGTCATTCCTGCTTATAGCCACAGTGGCTGGTTGAGGGAAGTGGATGATCTTGGCCAGCCCAATCTGAGCCCTGTGCCTCCAGCTGAGCACAGGGCAGGATCCACACTACCTACTCCCAAAGCAATGCAGCTTCTACAACCCATACCTCCTCCTTTCTCTTGCTGGGTGAATTCATGGGTGTTTGTTACAGCAGGTCGGAAAGCTGTGCTGGTACCACTCAGTACAGCCACCCCAAGGGTGCTGGAGCTGTACACAATGACAAAAAGCTGAAGTCTTAGATACCCAAAGTTTTCTTGTGTTTTTAGTACAGCTTAGCAATGCCATGGCAAGGAATGAAATGTAGCGACCTCACTAATATCCACTTTAATACATAGATGGATGGGAAAAGGGGCATATTCCAAGTGTATAGGCACCAAAAGATCAGACTTGGTATGAGATCAAATGATTTTCTGACTGGGCAGGAAGTCAAAATATTGATAAGAAGCTGGCTTTATCTATAATTATTTTAATATTATTGTCTAGCTGGCATCTTACAAACAAGCATAAACTGTGCTGTCTGTGGTCTGTAGTTGCACTGATTTCAGTAGAGATTGTGTGGACTAACAAGCCTTCCTCAGAGCATGTACGGTCCAATTTATGAATAAGCGGAACTACTCATTTCAGTTATTAAATCGCTGCATTTTTTCCTTTCCAAGGAAAAGAGCAAAATTTGTATCTGGCTTTTATTCTTGCCTGGAGTAATGGAAAAGAACAGATTAATTGCAGCTTTAAAAACCCTTCCATGAGTTCTTCAGTATGAATTATTTTATATAATTCACAGAGAAGGTGACATGATTTACATCAACATATACAGTTAAATTGTCCTGTATTGTAAACCATTAGCAAAGAGGGATGAAGGGCTTATGAAGAGGAGTGGAGAGACTACAGTGTTATGACAGAATGAAAAATTTCTGGACATGCAAGAAGACATCACATTGTTTCCATTGGAAGATAGTTGTGTATGTTTCCTACAGCAACTATAAGATCTTTGGCCTGTGCACCGTAGACTATACTTTGTTTATTTTTATTATATACCAGAAACTTTTGTACTAAAGAGCAGAGCAGATTGCACTTCAACTCTTAAAGTTAGGAGGGGTCCACTACGGAGACATGTGGCAGAGGGATGTGACTCACAGCAGATTGGCCTTATCCAGTCTGAATCATTCCTCCAACTCCTCAACAGTGCAAGAAGAACAATTTTTACACCCAGGCTGGTGCTTGAAGAGACCTGAGGCACAGTTGCCCCATGTCTTCATTCCCAAGTGAACAAAATGCATCCTCAGTGCCCGCAACTTGGGCCCCAAAGCCAGAGCTGCCAGGACACGCATCGCCTGACAGACCACTTTGTCTGCTGCAATCCCTAGGGAAAAGAGTTTTTTCCTATCCACTACAGGGCTCTGATATTTTCTTTATCTTGGTGGTGGCTTCAGCCTTGCCTATTTATCACTGTTTTTTTTCTAGTGCCAAACATGCCTGAAGAAAAATAGTCAATCCATCTCTTAATCATTGCTGCAACTGTGTTTCAAGAAACATTCTTGTTTTCTAAAATGTGTTTGATTTTTTTTTCCCCTGGAGACCCCTTTAACTTTCCTTTCTAATCTCCTAACAATCTGGAATGAGGTCTTTAGTAGTTCTGCTTGTTGTGAAACAGCTTTGGGAGATAATTCCAAGTCCATGTTAACCACACTTCAAATAATCTTTGTATGACTGTGATGCAAACCTATAATCTCTCAAAGCAAGTTTATAACCATTTTAACAACCAAGACTGATGGAGGTTATTGCAGGATGGGCAGGGAGAGAGGGGTGAAGAACTGACCAAGGAAGCACAGTTCAGTTTGTCTTCCAAACAGCTCCATATCTCTTACAGCTTTACAAGGATGAAGTGACCGATGAACAAACAAGGGGGCCTAATCTCAAATAAAGAAAGGGGGGTCCCATTCTGACCAGCAGCCTTCTTCTGGAAGGTCATATAAGCACATAGTTGTTTCTTTGCAGTGAAGCAAATGATTGAGTTTCATAGGACTCAGAACCTTCAAACATAAATGAAACATACCCTTGGGATAATGAATTTAACAAGCTGTGAGGTCTGAATGCATGCACGTAGCAGCTGTGTGCTGTCCTTGGGGATGTCAATGGTGAGTGAAAAGAGAGGTAAAAAATTTGTATTTTAAAACCGAAGAATATATTGCATGAAACTGTTCCCCAGTCAAAGTCCACTTCTGACTACCCTCTTTGGATCTGCCTTTTTGTAAAAGAAACACTACACATACCAGGGACAGGATACAGACTGGGATTTGCAAATAAGATGGTTTCAACAACCTTTCAAAGGAATCTACAAAAACACAGCAAAATATACAGAAATGTACAGTGGCAGAACAGCTTCAAGAAGAAGACAAAAGCTTCTAAATATAATTTTTGACTGCTTTCTGTTTACTCAATTGCTTTTAATTAAGCCTCGTTTGGCTTGGAGAGTCAGGCAAATTTAGAGAACAAAAAGGGAAGCAAGAAATCCAGCCCCTCAACCCTATGCTCACTAGCTGAATTTTCACAGCTTTAAAACACAGTCTTCCTCCATGGGGCGCAATGCTTCTGTCTGAACCTGCCTGGGAGAATTTATTATCCCTGTGTGCAAGTCTTTGAAACCATGATTTTAACGGTAATAATTTCTAAGCAGTGAAATTCATGAGAGGCTGTAATATAATGCCAGGTCTATCCTATTATGGTTTTAATTGGAATATACATTTTATGTGTTATTAGAGAAATGTTACTGTCCTCCTTATGCTTAATACTATATGAATACCTAAAGCCCTCTAATGACCATGTAATTTATTGTCCCTATAGTTATGGCATTAAGCTACAAGTCACCTAATACTTGCAAACATTGTAAACTCCAATTACAGCTACACCAGTGATCCCTCTGTCAACTGAGCTAAAAATGACTGAATGATAAGGTTAAGCACCAGGCCACGTAACGCAGTTATCTGGAGCTCAGCACCTGTACTACAGAGAAATGTCCAATAAACTATGGTTAAATAGTCTTACTTTGTTATCAGATATAAGTATAGCAAATAAAACCAGCTCCCAGAATGATGTTGATCACTACGATTCCCCCAATCTTTTATGTATTTGTCAGCTTTATCCTAATTTACTGCTAACAGTCGATCGCTGATTCTCAAGAACCTGGAAGATTTCTCAGGCACCAGAGTGGGTTCTGGCTACCCCAACAGAAATCTTGGAGGTCCCCAAAAAATTGAACACAGCTTCCATGCAAGGTGGAATATTCTCTTCAAATGCCCACAGCTATTTGAGAAAGTAGCAAACTCAAGCAACAGAATTCAGACATTTGGGGACAGGTTAAGCAATTTTTGACTTATAAGTGACAAGTAACCATTTTGGGGTAACCTTTACCTAGAAAGCGAGGTAACCTTCAGCAACAACTGTAAATCACCAGAATACAAAAGCAGGTCTTATCTGGCAACTTCAACAAGGTGTCAATTATTCACTCAGCACAGAGAAGTGCATCCCTTTTTGTTCCATCAATAAATAGGGCTCAAGTCAGTAAAATACATCCTGGCAGGTGACCCCTAAGATGCCAGAGCTTCTATTGTCCCTTTAAGATCTCCAGCATCCCAGTCAGCTGCATATTCAAAGTTGTGTTCTGGATGTGCTTTCCATGGCATACGCATTGGCATTCTTGTGGTTGTCGAGTGTAAATATGTGTGTTGCATTCCTATCAGCCTATGAAAAAGCAATGCAAAAAGATACTGTAAAGAAAAAAAAAAAAAAAAAAAAAAGCACCAAAAGCACCTCCCAGAATGGAAGATCTCAGATATAATAATCAGGGAAATAACTAGTGCCAGAATACATTTGCAATCTTGTTTCTTCATTGGCTTTTTCTAAACAGGAAAGGTATAAGTCTAATCTTTAGACCATAAAAAATAAAATAATAATAATAATAAAAAACATGCATAAACCAAACTGCCTATTTACATTTTTTTGTCTGGAAACAAAAGGAGCTATTTAATTTGGTCCCCTCTCTGAGCAGTTCTGCTCCCCATAATTTTTGAGAGGCTACCGGATACCTAGCTCCTAAGTTAGATTTTCAAAATTTGATATTTCAAAAGCAGGCCGAGTTGAAATTCAGCTACGAATTTCCCCCCAGAAAGAGAGGACAACTTAAAAAGTGTCCTGGGCAGATGGCCATCCCTCATTCAGATGCACTACACCGCATTCAGATGCTCTGCATTGTACCTCCCGGGTACTGTACATGGGCCACAGACGCTGTAATTTTGAGTGAAGCCATAAATGAAACAGAAACATGCGACCTATCCTGGGGACATTCCGTTTCTATGTAATAAAGCCTTTCCTAAATGGTCTATTTCAAATATTCTTGAGATGTACCATTAGGCTGAGGCTGACTCTATCCATATTATTATGTTTAGTTTCCTTTTCAAAGGTGGAGTTGTGTGAGAACTATCACTTACTTCATTGAAGGTAGTATCATGTTTACCTCCAGAGCCATTCATGCTGCCCAATTTTCTATTTGCTTCACAGTCCCATAGTGTACAAAATGGCGGAACACTGGAAGGTCTTCCCTAGCCTAGGTGATTCTGGGGAAAAACACTGTAAAAACCCAGGTTGGTCTGTCTCATTTCCTATAAGACATAAATTATACGTGTGCATAGATGTTCTCACAGACTGTAATTTGTATTTTTTGGAGAGTTTTAAGCCACACAAGAGGCACTAGTTAAAGAGAATTCCAGCACCAGTTGCACTGAGAATATTACAAATGTTAGTGGAAATTGTCTCCTGGCTGATCCGTGATGTCTGTGTAATTCCTCTGGCTAAGCATTGCTTTTGAAAGAATACATGTAGCAAATCGAATGCATAAAATGGATAAATCACCTTTCCTCATTCATGATGTGTGATTGCTCACCTAAACCACCGAACGTTTCTGCAGGCCAGAGACGCAAAGTAAAGCTTACTAAAGAGGAAAACGACAAATTATGCATTTCAGCTACACATTTTTAAAAGGAATGAGCACTCAAACTACATTTTGTAACACGTTTCAGGTCTGTGTGGCTTCATACATTTCCCATGACCATCCAAATATTCATGAAGAATTAATAACATGGTCCTGCCTTTAGCAAGTTCCATTCATTCTTATTTGTATCTGGCTATAATCAGCACTGAGACCCCAAATATTGGACGACTGCATTTGATTCTTGAGTTCTTTTCTTTTTGTTTATGTCAAAGCAAATTAGCTGGAAGGAGCCTGACGAGGAAATCGACCAAACTGTGGAAGGTCGAGAGGGCATTTCACTGAAATGTAATATAATAAGTACAATTTAAACAATGACAAATCCCATTCACCTCTTTTGTTTTTGTGAAATGTTTAGAATTATTTTTAACCGTCTTTTTAATAAATAAAATTGTTCTATTAGTTTGTCATACATTTGGATTTCATTAATTTTAGAACATTTTCCAGGCATCTAAAATTAAACAGATGTCATCGGGCTCATTTAGACCTCAAATAACCCTTGCAACAAAACCAATTATTCAAGGGTCAGCTGGAAGTTGGAATTTTATAAAAATAATAATAAAAAAAAAGTTTAAAAGTTAAAAAAGAAAGTAAAGAAGAAAAAGAAGAAGAAACAATGCCAATTCTCTGTCCACACAACTCCTAGTGCAAAAGCTGAAGATCTGTTTTATTATTAAGGAAAAGGGTGGAGCCAAAGACTGAAAGTTCAGGAAAGCTGATTTATTCCCTGAATGCCCTAAATGTTCCCTTCCAGTGGGGAATAGTCAAGAAGTCTTTCTTCCAGCTTTCTTGCTCTATCATGGGGATGAGAGGAGAAAGGTTTGTGTTTTTTTTCTGAAAGTTGGTCCAGTTGTTCAAAGAAATTTTCAAAACATCATGATCAGGTCTAGGAAAGTGGAATCCAAAGAAACACAGCAGAATAGGCAAAGGCAGAACCTGGTAGTCCAAACTACAATTCCATACTCTAAACAACACTTCCACCTACTGTAAGAAAGGGGGTTTAATTTTGCCTTGTAAGCACAAATTGTAATTTATGGGGGAAGTTTTAGGCAGTGGGAAAAAAAAGATTTGCTCTACTAGCCTCTTTGAAATGTCCACCCCTTCAACCAGGACTCAGCTCCATGAACAGCTGACCTGATGTCTGGCACAAAGGGGTAAAAGGAAAAGTAAGTAAAAGTCTGCAACAGGAGAGCTGGGGGAGAGGGAAGAGGCTGACATCAAGCCTCAAGGACGGGTTGGAGACTGGCTGGAGAACGTGCTGCAGGAGTGTTCCCCAGCAGATATCTCAGGGGGCAACGCTGAGCCAGTAGAAGTTGCTTGGGAGAAATAAATGGCTTCTGTTATTCCTACAGAAAGGGAAGCATAAAAACATGGTAGAAAGCCAATTGCTTTCCCTTTTCCCTCACCTTGCCAAAGAGGGAACCAGGTTCCCAGCTCTGTAAGCATCTCCAGATTTACAGGGGAGTGTCTGCGATCAGACGCTAAAACTCCAACCATTGTGATTTCTTTGCTGAAAATTAGGAGCTGGGTTTTACTTTGCTGAGCAGGAGGGAAAATGAAAATTGCTTTTCCTTTGTAACCTGAGAGGCTTAGCCGAGTTCTCCTGCCAGACGGCAGAGATCTGCAGTGGCCCCTGCCCTAAACTATACCATCCTACTTAGCTGCCAGGATCGCTGGATGGAGCCCTAGAAAAAAAAAAAAGATGAATAATGTATTGTATGAAAACTTTATTACCATGACTTTAAAATCCCACTGCTAGAGGTTGAAGATCTCTCTGAAATACTATCAGGCACAATGGAAAGGGAGTAGAGGGCTGACATCTTAAAAGGTATTTAATCATTGGTCTCTGAAAATCATAGGGGGTTTTGTAGTCCTTTTTTTCTCTGTGAATACAGTTGGTGTAATTCCCCACTTAAGCTAGCCTCGACTTTCTACAAATTACAACAGATGATTTATAAAAACACTCCTTATTCCCTTGACCTATTTTCTGCCTGCTCTCACCTCCATGGTTGTATCCTGTGCTCTTGGTCAGCTGTGCAGACGCTGCCGTGTGCTTTTGGTACTGCAGCTGGTGGTACACAAAATTTCTCCCTGCCCTAGTGGGGTTTGCAAAGCCAAGGGACCCAAACTGATGGCATTGGTGCTGAGCCGGTCTAATCCCCCTGCCAGGAGAGCCAGCGGGCTTGATTCAAGAAGCCAAGGGGATGGTCATGATATCTGTGGTAGGAACATAAAGGGAACCGAGTGAATATGCCAGCAATAAGGCAAATGTTGTCCTAGTGCAAGCAGCACCCTCGTTCCCTGTATTTTACTGCTGACATGCTCTGGGGCACTGGTGTCTCGTGACCCTAAGGAGAACAAGTGGGTTCAGGTGGTCCTTGGCCAAGGGCTTATCCCCAAGATTAAATCATGGCCAGCACTGCTCCTGGGCTGAGGTTATTTCAGGTCTACTCAGCCACAAGGAGTTACAGTGGAAAGTCAAAATGCTACAATAATAATAATAATTGCCTCTTTGGAGCTGCTCCTTCATCATACAAATCAAGAAAAAAAATATTTGGGGATTTCTTTTTATCTTCTTCTTCTTTCTTTTTTTTTCCTTTTTTTTTTTTCTTTTTTTTCTTTTTTTTTTTTCTTTTTTTCTTCCCAAAGGGCCAGTGAAGATTGCACAGACAGGGCTCCCCATGTCTTTGCTGGGCTATGCCAGGCTACAAAGCCCAGGGGAACCCTTCCACCAAGAGCCCAGAGGAAGGCATCAGAGCACCAGCTCAGCTCCTGCACTCAGCACTAGAGGCAGAGGAGGCTTTGCTTAGCATGGCTGTGGTCGAGCTATCAACCCAGTGCTTGTAAATAACCTCAGATAACAGATGGCAGCAAACCCACGACTGCTGTGAAGTTGTACTAAATTTTCCTAGCAGTAAGATTCCCAGAGCTGCCAGGACTTAATTTCAGTTAATGCAGCAGATGCTGCTGTGGAGAGAGATGCGCTGCAGACACTTCATCCTTCACAGAAAACAAATGTGCTTCTTCAGACTTCAGTTTTTTTGGTCCTTTTAATTGGTTTGCTTTGTTTTTTACATTTTCTTCCTCTTTTTCTTAGTGCATTCCAGGTTTAAAAAACAAAGGCTGCTCATGGTGGAGGAGCAATAGCGGCTTTCATATTTAATAACTCTTAAATCTTGCTCAACATGTGGCAATTGTTAGGTAGATTTGAGCTGCAATTAAAGAGGCACCCTTCTTTCTCTTCAGCAACAATATAGGCTCTTAATCCGACTAAAACCATCATATTTTAAGAGCTGAGATCATCCTGAGGCAAATGGTATCAAACTTAACATGGATCTGGTTTTCATAGGGAAGTTTAAAAGTTAAAGTTCACTTTCCTAAAAGTCCTCCATTAAGGAGCCGGCAGCTCGGAGCGCTCTTTTCAAGTATCCACAGGTACCTCTCTCCTACAAAACAACATCTGGGGGACGGAGGGGAAAGGATAATTACCGAAATTCCTTTGTGAAGCCCCTTTTTCTTTAAGAGCCGGAGTTGGGACTCTAAATAGAAGCGAGGTGAGGGGGGTTTTGTTGCCTGATTATAGATTTGACTGCAGATAAAAGTACTATTTGTGTGACTCAGCCCTCGCAGTGCTCACAGGTCTGATTCGGACAACTGATAAAGACTGGGAAAGACAGGAATAAACAGTGATAAAACAGTGGAGCACGGGTTGGCCTCGAACCAAAGCACATGTTTAATAAAACCTTCAAGGTTCATGGGGAGATAGTTCTGTTTCCCCTTGTGGTGCCGAGGTGGCTGTCATGGCCCGTAAGGGACTGGGCATGTCCCACAGGAGAGCATGGGGCTCTGGACATGGCTCATGGCTCTGGTTCTTCAGATGCCACATGAGGAAACAGCTGCCAGAGGACCAAAGGTGGGCTAAAAGCTGACAGAGATGGCCAGGCAGGTCAAATAAACACCCTGACAGAGGGAGGTCCCCTGATACAGCCGGTGGGCTCCCTCTTCCTTTCTTTTTCTCCATTTTTGTTGGCCTTACACTGCAGAGCAATATTAGCAGAAGACACAAGCCCTTGTCCACGTGTCCTGCCTTCATCTGTGCAAAGGTGAGAGACCCACCATGACAGCAACAGCGTCTGTCAGAGGATCTGTGCCAGGAGGTAGCTATTAAAATTCACTAGTCATGCTGCTAAACCCCTCCATCCTCCTTTGAAAAGGTAATCCTGGGAAGGAAAGGTTGGAGAAATGAGAACACCGAGGGATTTCCCTCATTTATAATACCTGCAAATGACTTGAATGGAAATACCTCCGCAAACTTTGATAGTTTGTGAAGGGCACAAAATTGGAGAGGGAACAAATAACGAGGAACAAGGGATTTGAATCCACTGGTTGCCTGGGCTAGTGAATGGAAAATGCAGTTTAATGTAGAGAAACATAAAATAATAAGTCTGGGGCCAGCGAAGCAGCCAGGAGGATATTATACCGAATGGTGATGCATCATATTGACCAGTGAAGGGATTTAGAGGTCACTGCAGAAAAAAGTCCTTGAAGACTCAAACTTGGGATATGGCTAAAATGAAGATACCTGCAGGGAAGCAGCAAAGGGAAGGGATAGAGCCTTTTTCCACTGATATTAGGACTTTGCTGTAACTGATGACACTATCCTGCCCAGCAGCACAGCACGGGGGTGCTGGTGTGACACACTGAGCCTTGTGTCACTGCAGCCACCCCCAGGGCTTGTCCTGACTAGGCACAGAGGAGAAGGCAGGCCGAAGGTGGCCACCACTTGCAGGTACAGCATGGGGAAACTGCGAAGGCTCGCTCCAGAGCTTAGTAATGCTGGTAGGCTTGAATGCAGGAGCCAAAAGCTCTGGCTTATTTGCTCACCTTGTGCCTTGCTTTTGGCTCTGCCAAGCAAAAGTGCCAAAGCAGTGAAAGCTGGGGCCACAGCAGGCAGGGCAGGTTTGCCCATCAGAGCACAGAAGAGCAGACGAATCCTACAGCTACCTGGGGCACAGGGAAAATGTGTTTGTACCCATACGACCCCACTGACATGTCTGCAATGACCTGTCAGAAATGAAATGAGATAGTGAAGATAAGCAAAAGTGATAACGCAATTCATATTCTTCCCCATCTCCCTAATGGGCAGGCTCATATAGTTATTTTCCTTCTCCTTCCTCCGCCAGAGTGTTTCAGCCTTCTTCTCTCAGCAGCTTTCCTGCAAAACCATCAGCCAAAACAAATGTTATAAGCTGCTCCCCTCCCAACCGATTCCCTCTTTGACCCTATACCTCCCCCATTCCTTTCATACCTCCTGAGTTGCAGGTACAAGGCCCCATGAACCCCTTGGCGATGTGCTCGGGAGTACCCCAGTCCCCAGAGGTGACAGCTCAGGGCATTGGGGCATTGATGTGGCTATGCACAATGGAAAACAGCAAGCACATTTAGCATCAGCCTGAATCAGCAGTTCAGACACACAAGCACGCACACAGCCAGCCTTGCAAGATGGATTTGTCAGCAGTGGGGAAGTGTTTTATCAGCTCTTGGCTTGCTGGGCAAGTGCCTTACCTCTGCAGGCTGCTCCCGAGCTAGTTCTGGTTTTTCCCACCTGGGGGAGCAGCAGAGATTGCAAGCCAGGCTGGCAGCACAAGTCCTTCTGCCACGTGAAGGCGAGACTGATAAAATATGGTCAATGCCCTCAGGAGAAAGGCTGTGGTGGGGGAAGCAGGCACCAGGAGAAGCCCCCATTCCTCCCCCTCTGCAATCTCTTCCCTTCTTCTTCTCCAGCCTTCTCCACCGCCCCTGCCCTGCTGCAACCCCCAGATCCCTGCAGCGGACAGGGGATGGGATCTGCAGGGGTTGTGGGGTCTGGATGTGTGGGATGAGAGTGCCAGCTGAGCACTGACCCTGCACGGTACACGAGTAACAACCCTACAGGGTACACAAGCGCTGACACCACAGGGTACACGGGCACCGACCCCGCTGGGTACACGACATCTGGCAGTCACCAGCACCGCCTGCGCCTCGCTTGGCCTGCCTCTGGCTGTTTTTTTGTATAAATGGATAGGTAATCTGGACGTGTTCCAGCTGAATTAGTGCGCATGTGATGCTCAAAATGAACTTGGGGATAGAAACACATTACTGACTTATTATGCTGCCTAAAATACAGGACCTGGAATTGCTTCCAAGTTCCCAGTCCAGATGCATGTCCTGGCTGCCTCCCAGATCCATGGCAGGTGAGGCAGATGTCAGAGCTGCTTTCTTGTCCTGCTCCCACGTTTCCATGGGAAAGAAAAAAAATAAAAAAATTAAAATAAATGGGTGCACTGGCCCAAAGCCACAGCAGAGCCCCCAGACTAGCCAAGTAACATGGCCACAGCCCCCTGGTGCAGAGGCTCGCCCCTGTGTAACCCCCGAGGTCCGGATTTGACCATGCACATCGCATGGAAGGTTTAATACGTACCAGTTGATAACCTGTCAGTTTGATCTACGACAATTTCTTATTGAATAAATAAGATTTTCATGCTGTCAGTTCATTTCCTTTTCAGAGGCAGAGTGAATTGCATCCTGCACAAACATCAAGGAAAATAAAGCATTCTTTGGTGCCGTAATATCCCATCTCTGCCAGCTGCCTCAGGCAATACCCTCTTTCTGCTACTCACAATATTTGAAAGATATATACCAGCTCAATTCAGAATTCAGGTTTCCTTCTTTTTTTTTTTTCTTTTTTTTTTTTTTTTTTTTTTTTTTTTCCCCTATGTGTTTCTTTGTTGTGCTTGTGTTCCTAGGTTTGTATCTCCAGTCCTTTGCTACAGACCCCTATTTTCCAAAGCAGGCTGTAAAACAGGAATCGAGCAACACAGAAATGTGAGGCTTAATGAAATCTTCTGTACTCAGCTTTCAGAGATTTTCTAAAAACACTCAGAAAAGACTTGGGAAGCTGCAGATATTTTCTGCTCCTACTCCTGATGCCAGGAGAAGCTTAAAAACCAGCCCTGAAGGTGTTTTATTGTCTTAATAAACTCATTGCAATGGTAGAGCACAGATGAGTAGTTTTAGCCCGTGCTCTTCCATTAGTGTACAAACTGTTAAAAGACGAGAAAAAGTACAATAATAAACATGAGCGAGCTTGCTGCAGCTGTGCTTGTCAGCTCTAGACATTAGTGTGGCTAATTCCAATTGGGAACAGTTCCTGAGCTTGGTTATAAATTAATCCCAGCTCTGATAGTATGTAAAGATTTCTCTATGCATATGCTGAAATAAAACTTCCCAAACTGCTTGCAAATTCCCCTTCACATTTACTTTGGTGCCTGCACACCAACGCATTTCGGCTGCATATCCTTTTTGGACAGAGCGCAGCCTATTTTTCATTTTGATTAAATGATAGTAGAATAGGATAGGCTTCATCCAAAACAAAAAGTGACGCATAGGCGTGCAGTGAAACTGCAGATGTATG
>CM021777.1:16215147-16270245 GCA_011076525.1 Nettapus auritus
AAACGCTAAAAAAAACAAACAAATGTATGGAACTTTCTTCCGCTCCCCCCCCCAGCCCACTGTGGCGACAAGTTTTCTCCCCTTTTTTTAAAAAAAAAAAAAAAAAAAAAATTATTCTAAAAGCAGTGACATTTTTCGGCGTGATTTTTGCAAGAAGGGGGCACCTGGTGACTCCGAGAAAACTCTGCAATGCTTTGAGCTCTGCTTCCTTGCAGGATCAGGAGTTTTAATGAGCTCGCAGCAGCCTGATCCTGTTAGCACTCTCTCAAGTAAGTAACTGGCGATATTCCTGCATGACCAGAATTACTGGTCAAATTAAAAATTCACTCCAGCCTTTTGGAAGGATTCTGAATGTGATGCTGAGGTTTGCACAAGTTTCCTTAAAAACTTGCAACAAAGAGCCAGGAATTGGGATTGCTGGAAGAGCGAAGATCTTATAAAAGTGAGTAGGGGTGAAAGCACCACATCCGAGCACAAATTATATTAAGAGCTTATAAAATTTAACTGGGAGGGGTGTCCTTTCTGGAAGTATTTAAGCTGTTCCATAGCAGTGCGATCATTTATATCCCTGCAATGCAGTTTTTAAATCAACTGCAGAATTTTATACAAATCTCACTTTGACTCTCTTAAAATCTACAGGGATGCTTCACTGGGCATTCAAGAGAAACTTCCATATTAAAGATTTTCACTGGAGACAGGGTTTATTTTCTGGATCTGACAAACCCTTGGTTACTCGTGAATCCTCCTCGCGAGTAATCCTGTTAAGTCGCTCTGTGAAGGGTCAGCCCCGCTCGTACGGCCCTTGATTGCACGCAGCTCAACTTGAGGTCAGTAACTTGCACATGTAATGCTCCTTATACATACACACAATTTATAAGATTGGACCCTTCACCGAAGCTTAATTTTAAAGCAGCCACAGAAGGGTTGTATACAAAGCTGATGAAACCCACTTAAGGAACCAACTTTCTTCTGCTAGAAACAAATGAGAGCTGGAGCATGTGGAGTCAGGAAACTAAATCTGGCCATCAAAATTGGACATACAAAAGACATGTCAGTGTGGCATTTCCTACCCCATGAAGCCACTTTCCCCTCGATGCATGCTCTATAAATACAATAGAGCATTGACTGAATCTCAAACTCACCAGACTTCAATAAATTCTGAAAGTGTACGAAATTAAAATTGAAGCAAGGGACATGTAGAGTGTTAGTCCTTCTCAAAATAATAATTTAATAACTCTCCAAAAAGTATAGTGGTTTAGGAAAGGCAACCCAGATGGGAACATATAAAATAAAGCTATAAAGTTTCCTTCAAATGTATTTTAATCATTGTTAAATATTTACATTTAATAAGCACTCGTTTTTATTGCAAGAGAGATGTAATTACACTTATCATTCATGGAAAAATGGAGTTTTAACAGCCTGTACATTGATTTGCTAAGATGAAATAGTGTCCCAAAAATATGTCGTTCCCTCTCCCCTAGGAATATGTACCATATGTGAATGTAAAACAGATGAGGATTTTTTTTTTTTTATCAGTATGCAAACTATATCAGCTTTATTTCTCATCATCTCTGTTATATTCAACATAAATTTTTACGGCTGATGTTTTGCTAATTACAAGGACCTGATCAGGATGTCACAACCCTTACTAATAAGGCAATTTATTTAGTAAACACTATCAAGAGGAGCAGCAGTGCCGTGGTGTTGACACTGTGGAAGCTGCTGGTGGAGGCTCACACGCACATGGGGATATTTGCTTGTTAGAAAATTCTGCAAACTGCAGCGTCTGCCGGCTCCCATGGGGTCACCAACTTGTGGCCACGTCTGAGGCATCCGAGATGAGCAGAGCTGCTCACAGCACCAAAGCCCACAGCATCTCTGCAGGGACTGCATGTCCTCAGCACTGCCCCGTGTTCTGCCAGGCTGGGTCAAAGGAGGAGGACAGGAAAAGTCAATTAGGTGCAACGAATCACAGAAAATTGCCCCTCATTTTTATATTAACATTTTTTATCCGCTTCCCTTTTTTTTTTACATTCTTTCTTCCTCTTTTTTTTTTTTTTTTCCCTAGTTTTCCTGCTCACAACACATAAGGTCTCAGCCACTGGGAAGTTTTGCGTCAGCTGCTCTCACGCAGACAAGCAACATCCTCGGCTTCGGCAGAGGGGAGCAGCAGCCACAGGCTGGCTCTTTCCAGGATCATGGGTCAGCTGTAATTCTTGATTGAGCTTTCTTTCTTGAAACTTGAATGTCCCTGCTAATGTTATCTCTTAGGAGTGACAAATTAATTTATTCTTTTTCTTTCTTTTTTTTTTTTTTTTCTTTCTATAAATCCTGGATATTCAGCCAAGCTGCAGAAAGGAGGAGTAATAAGCTAAACCATCTGGGGGTACTTTCATTTCATTATTACGCTCATGAGCTCCACGTTTTCCCAGCAGAAAAATGCTGCTGTAGAAATACACTGGCAGGAGAGGCAGAGGGAGCACAAAACTGGGGAGAGGAAGCATATGATTTTAAGGAGAAACCATACAAAGGAATCACTTGGACTTCCCACAGCAGCGTGAAGCTGGCCTGGGTCCGTAACACGGGGATGCATGGAGCGGGCTTCAAGTAGATGTGGTTTTGTTCCCATTTCTTGCACAGGTGCCCACGCTTCTGGTACTCCTGAGCCAAGCTTTGCAGGCAGTATTACAGATCATTAAATCAACTCAAACTAATGCACTCAGAAAGGATCTATTTTCCTAGTGCAAAATGGGTGTCTTCCACCAATACGCAATCCCAGGCTCTTGTGTGAGTTAAAATCTTCATCCATCACTCTAACCCTGCAAGGATCCAGTTTAGGAACAGAAAACAAATGCACCTGAACATATTATTTACACTGTACTCACAATGAGTACAGCACATTGCTGAGAAGTGTTTGCCTAACTTGCACCTGCAGAGAAGCTATCTGTGGTGCCCAGGCTCACATATGCTGAGGATCCTGGCCATACCCAGCATTTTGGGATAGCTGTGGAATATCTGTGCCCTTTACTAGAGCTTACCACAGCCCATGGTGTAAAGTACCATGTATCAGAGCATAGTGCTGGGTAGCTAAACACTGGGCTTGGCTTGCACGTTACTTCTGCTTCTAGCAAGGTAACATCATTTGGAAATATTAAACAAAATGGACCTGAGCTCGCTCTTAAACGAAGGTTAATTGTCCCTGTAGCTATCGTGAACATGTGCTAGCTATTACAGCCATGTTTTGTCCATATTCCAATAGTGGCTGTTGCAGTGAATTGAGGAACTGCTGCCAGGAAATGTCCTTCTCTAAATGATATAATTAGAGTATTGGGGAGCCCAAAAAAGCAGATTAGGGGCATCACTGCTGTTCATGATGCGAGCAACAATTCAAAGCACATAAGCAAACACTTAGACTATGTGGATGATTTAATATTGATTAAACTCTGATATCTGAGACTCCGTGGAAGGCAGGTACAGCATGCTGGAAGGAAAACAAAGCACTGACCTCACATTTTGCCTTAGTTAAAAAATGAAATGTTTTTGCTGACCTCACTGACCAGAAATCAAGAAATCGAACCATTATACAAATTAAAGCTATTGGCCCAACTAATTAAAATTACAGGACTGCCTGAAATATATATATATATATTAAATGATGGGTAGTTAAGTAAACTCAATGCTACACTTTGTTTTATTTAGGTGCCCTTGGTTTCTCCTGAAATTGCTGGGCAGGTTTGGGTATAGCCGTAGGAAGGGTGAATTGTGGAGCTGCCCATGCCTCCAGCCGTGCTCCCAGCAGGGAGGTGTTTTCTCTGCTTCCCCTGCCCTGTCCCCAGCTCTGCAGTGGTTTTGTCTGTCTGGGATGTGGCAGGTCACCAAGGGGAGGGTTTAGGAGTGGCAGCACAGTCTTCTCTCCCCTATTAGCATGGAGACATATCGATTTTGCTAAACAATTTTTATTGTAAATAGGCCAAGGAAAATGCATTTTCTTCATCTACCAATGGTTAGATGTTTAGGTGGTGCAGTTTCCTGCTTTATTGAAACTAGTGGTCCCACAGATATTGGGCATTTTATTAATTCTGCTATTAAATCTCATACAAAGATTCATTGACTCCAGCAGAAACTGTTTGTATGGTTATGATGTTACTTGTTTGAGGGTTTGCAGAACCAGCACCTACAACACTAGTGGAGCTTTTAAACTGACCATCTTTGTTGCTGTGAGTGATGCTGTCCCTCCAGTTCAGGAGCCATTGACCTCAGTCCCTAACTTGGGCTCCTTATTTAATGCCTCACGCATTTTTCCTTTGGTCTTTTTACTAAATGCATCTGAAGCCTTTACTCTTAATTGAAATGAGTGTTAGTGCATAGTGAAAGATTGATCTAAATAAAAGTGGGTCACAGACATGGCAAGAAAGTCTTTGGCAGAACGTAAGACACGGGATACTTTTGCTTCCACTTAGACAGCAGCAATAGGTTTGACTCAATAAATAATAAATTACAATAAGTAAATATTTTATATCACAACCTGTTCCCTCTGCCCTCCATGCAGAAAGCCAGTGCTGCTTGGGTAAGGTGGCCCTAGAAGCAGCCAAGGCTGTACTGGCACAGGCTGGAGCTCAGTGTCCAAAAGCTCTAATTTCTTGCACATTTTTCTCTTCAAGGCAATCGCCAGCCTCAGTGCTGCACTTGTCTTGTGCATACTTGGCCCATTACACTGCTTCCTGCTGGCCTTACATGGATCCTGGGAGAGCAGCAGGGCTAACAGCTCTGCCAGGCCCCAAATCCCTTTCTGTCTTTCACCAAGCTCCCTCCAAGGCTGAGAGCACAGTGCGCTTCATCACCATGCTCTGCCCCAACCCAGCGTTAGACACAAAGGCAGAAACACAACAGACTTTGGGGAGGGCAGGTGAGCTCTTCTCCTTCCTGGGAGCTCCCTACCAGCTCCAGCTGCTCTGTCCTGTTGGGCACGAAGACAGGTTCCTTAGCAGGTATTAAAATCTTAATCAAAGATCCCCAGTCAGCAGCAGCACTTTTTCCCATACACAGACTGATGCTCTTCTTTAAACAGACCATCTTGGATAAGCAATAACCACCTCCCAGTGACCCAGGCTGTGAGGAAGAGCAGCTTCTGCAGTCATGCAGCACGGGTGTAGCAGCAGCATCCATAATTCAGTTCAGCAGAGCTGCAGCAAATGGCCATGGAGGTTAATTTCCCTGGGAATCGTTACTTTTCCTTGCATCTTTATCAGGCTCCTGGACACAAGCCATGTTCCCGCTGCTTCTTCACCCTTGACTTTACAAGGGAAAAGCAGCTGTAATATCCTTGGCAGATCTTGTTTTACAGTAGCTCAGTAATTGCAGTGTCTCGGTGGTGAGATGGCTGAACCCCTTCGCTTTTGCTCTGGCAGCAGCCAAGTGAAGTTGTCGCAGGGTGTAGCTGCTGCTCCCTCCTGCATGACATCCAGGGTGCACACGGGGCTTTGCACAGATCCCACAAACAGTGCAAGGGAGAAAATGTCACAAAACAGGAGAGGGACAGTGCCTCCATCGCTCCTGCTTGTATCAAATGCCACCAGGTACTGAGAAGGCTGGGGCTGAAAAATCCCAGGCTAGTAATTGGAAGAAAAGAGAAGCCTATTTTGGGACCTGGAAAAGAAACGTGCTTGTTCTCTGCAGGTTTTGAAGAAAATGCAATGAGCATTTCAGTGAAGATCCAAGCTGGCTGGCAGGAGCACTGTGCTTTCCCTCACTGCTGCAGGGAAGCAAAGCAACCTGCTGTCCTCCACTCTGCACACTGACTCCTTATATCCCTGCTGAGCTGCAGCTATGTGCTGCCTGCTGTGCCCTGTGTGTGCTAAAATCACTTTAAGTGACTTCAGGGAAACACGATATCATCAGCAATGCTAAAAACAAAGCAGGGAGACACAAATAGCAACAGTGCGATTCCCTCATTCCTCCCCTCTCCCCACACATCCAGCAGCGCAGCCCTTCCTTCCCGTACACTTCTGGCTCTCTTGGTCTAGTCTCCAGATCCAAAGCACTGATACATTTGGCTGCTTTCCATCTATACCATATGCCATCTATCTTAATTGAACACAGCAGCGTATCAGTGGCTTATCTGACAGAAAGCTATTTAACACTTCTAGCACTGGAAGAGATTTTTTTATACGTCATCAGTGAATATCTCCATCCCTTGGCTCCTTGCTCAGGCTGGGAGGACGGTGTATCAGGAATGAAGGAGGTGTGCAGGGAAAATAGCACTGCAAAATTCTCTTGAGGGAAAAAAAGCTGTATTCACAGCCTAAAGGGATGAATAGTCAAGCTCAATATTCAATACAACCAATGCAAACCCAGCCATAGAAAAAGCTGGCATTCAGAGCGACAGGAATTTCTGAGAAGAGTTTGTACAAAACATGAACCATTTTTTCCCCATTTGGTAATAGTTAGACCCAGCTAAAAGCCTTAATAGATGCTATTTTATGCTTCACTTCAGCTGATTCCTGATTCACTTTGCATGATTACTTGACTTTTTAGCCCCTATACAAAGTTAGATCATTTTGAAGGATGCTCTGCAAGCATCCTTCTGGAGTCAACAGCATCTGGAGCTTGGCCAGCATCTATTTGCTCAGGTAGCAAAAACTGGTGTTGGTTTGAGCTCTTCAGTACACAGGTCCAAGCAGGACCTGACATAAAATAAATGGTCAGAATGAGTTCAGCCTCATTGTTAGGTGATCATTGCATTTGATCACTGGACTGTTGAGTCAAACTTCCACTAAAGCAGGGAATTGCAGTGCAAAAGCTGGTGGACCTGCCTGCAGAAAGAGAAGCACTGTGTCTGCATCTGTTATTTTTACTCTTTTTTATTATTATTTTATTTTTAATTTCTCTGATATTTATTGTTCTTATGAGACATGTTCAAAGCAGTGAATCAAAACATGCTTTTCTGGGGAAGTAAATCTCCCAGAGCTTAGTTCATCATTCTGGAGTAATACAAAGCTTAAATTTGTCTTTGCTGGAGCTGCATACTAAGTATTCAAGCATAAATAAAGAAAATATAAATAAAGCGGGCCTGAATCTATTTCACTGTGTTATTAAAATTCCATTGTTTGTTCTGCGGGAAAAGACCTCCCAAAATGACAGTGGTAATCTGGGCAAAAAGAAGATTGTTGCCAAAGGGTTCAGCTCTTAAAGGGGGGAAGCATTTTAAAAACTGCCAAGGAAAATATTTTCATTCATGAGTTCACCCAGCCTAAACATGCATCTAATCCTCCGAAACTGACAGTTCAAAAAGGCAACCACAGTTGAGACAGGCAAAGTGTTCAGTTCAAAGGCAAAAAAAAAGGACCTGGGGATTATTAGTATTATCACTTTATCACGAAATGACCATCAGCTCTGGAAGAGAATAGCTCCACCTCCCCTTCCTGAACCGAGGAACTGGTTCCTCTTCGCCTTGCAAAAAAAAAAAAAAAAAAAAAAAAAAAAAAGGCAGCAAAGCCTTCCCTGGCGGGTCACCAAGGCAAGAAGAGCCATCGGAGGGGTTAGGACTTGCTATTTTAAAACACAAAGGTTGACAGAAATTGAAGCAAAGCGCGCTGAACCTGCAGGATCCGCAGAAAAGGAGTAAATCGGGAATTTCACATAGTCAAGGTCAAGGACCTTGACCTCCCGGTCAAGGTCCCCCCTTTTCCTGAGATACCCAAAGCACAGACTGAAAAGGGAAGAAGTTAGATACCTAAATCTGCTGCCAGCCTCTCCCTGGCCGAGCCACCTCTCCCTCTTTTTGCTCCTATCAGACCAATGGTTCTGGTCAGCCAAACCTGGTGGAGCTGTGGAGGTCTCAGAGAGGCTGAATTCCCACAAAATCTGCAGGAACGGGCATGAAAGACTTTACACCAGAAGGGGAAAAAAATAAATAAATAAATAAATAAAAATAAATAAAAAAAAAAAATGGAGAGTGAGTTCAGTTGTGCTATAAGCCACCAAAAGGGTGTGTGAACGTCAGGTGGGAGACCTAAGGGACACAAGAACCGATTTTGGGGCAAAGTCCCCCACCTCATCCCAGCCCCGTGCTCTGCCAGCAGCCCCCCCTCGGTGGTGCAGGGTCTGGGGGCATGCAGCAGGGCCAAACCCCAGCCCTTGTCCAAACCCCAGCCCTTGGCCCAGCGGAGGTCCCACCGAAGTTCTCCAGACCTTCAGCCTCACACCTCTCACACCTAGCAGCCAGCAGAGGGGGCGGAAGAGCCGGAGCAAGCCTGTTTATCAGCAAGATCTCTCCATTTCTGTCTTCTGAAATAATCACAGTGGCAGAAACATCTCCCCATCGAGCTAAGAGAGGAAAAGCTTGCTCAAAACTGCTCTGCCCCCCAAATGCACGTTGAAGGCCCCACATGGGGGGAAGCGCTGCTGTAAGTGGGAGCCTTGCCTGAGTCTGCATGCGTGGCCAGCTGTAGGCAGGCTTGAAGACATTTATCCCCAGATGAAGCTTTCTTAAAAATCCTTCCCAAGTTTAAACCACAATAATGCATGCCTTAAATATTGGCAAACATTTTAACAGCCGGCCAACCCACAAAACTGTCGGCTGAGCAGTGGCTGCAGCTCTAGGCTGCATTCAGCTGCTGAACTGCAGTCATCTATGGTAGGGCTCAGCTCTGTCATCAGTATACTGAAATTAAAATATATATATATAATAATATATATAATAATAGTGAGAAGCCAGTCCTTATTTTCAGCAGAAGGCCCCCTGGCAGAGCAGCCAAGCTGCAGGCTCCTTGGTGCCACAGGAGCCAAGCCCATCACTCAGCTGCATCGGCAGCCACCTGCAGCAGGAGTCACCTGGATAAATGAGTTGCCCGTCGGGTGATGCTGTTCTGCATCCTCCACTTGGCCAGCTATTGCAAATCAGCCCTTCCACGAGGCAGCAGTAGCTCACCTGAAACCCAAGTCCTGGGAGAGTGCTCTTTCCTGCAGTGAGGATGATGAGCTTTCAGGTTCGGCCAGATGCCGATGTCCCTGCTGCAAATATGTGCACCGGGAGCCAAATCTCCTCACGCGTGGCTGAGCACAGTGCTTGTAGAGGCTGGAGATAATTCCTGTTGACAGTGACAAGCAAATGGGTCCCAATGCAAAAGCACACTCATGCACTCAACAGCATCTTGAGCCAGTGGCCTTCTCCAGTGCTGAATTCCAGCTTTTTTCTCTGTTTTGTCCATAAGAAAAAAGTCCAGTCCAAACAGCAAATATCTAGCTACAGGAACACTGCTCCCAGCTGCATTTTCCTTCATTCTTCATAAAGTGCTATATTAAAAGTGAGTCTAACGTAGGGAATTATCTTCTTCTCCATGCACTCTGGGCTTCTGTCCGTTTTATTTGCATATATTGGTAATGATTTATTCTAAAGAAAACCATATGCTGATGGAAAGATATCTCCCCAAAGCTGCAACTGCTGGTACAGGTACCCCTGAGCAATCCCCTACAGGGCTGCTCCTTGGGTACCTTTCTTCCACTGGAAAGGGCCAAGAGAGCTTTAAAAGAGCCAGGTGAATAATTGTATGATGTGTCAAATGCTTATTTTGTTTGAAAACCTACCTGGAATATCCTGCCAAAAGTGCCAGATGCCATTGGGCAGCCCCAGCCTGCAATGCTTCTGCCAAGGCTGCCTTCGGGAAGCTCTGATCTGAGCAAGACCTGCCCCAGAAGGAGGGGTATTGACCGAAATCCCTCACTGGGGTGTGCAGTACTGGCCAGTGCTTATATTACAGAAGCCTTGATTTACATCTTAGGCTTTCAGCACACACAGCCTCAGCTTGTGGCTGGAACAAGCGGAATTTTCACCCATCTCCTCCAGGAAAACAATCCTCCTACAGCAAAAGGACACTCATGGTGCTGCTGCCAAACAGGCACACACAAAATACACACATTTCTCCCCATCTCAAGATCTTAAGCTTATTATGCAGCTGCTGGGTTCCCCCCACACACACCTTTAAAAATTAATTCAGATGACAACAGGATTAACCACTGCCGAGCTCCTTAGCCATAAACTCACAGCTTCATGCTGGGTGATGTGGGGCTGCTGCTTGGCAGGGTTCCTGCTCTCACCAGTCATATTTGATACAGATGAATGCTATTTTGATTGCCTTACCCACATGTTATGATAGTATCAGGTTATCTGTTGCCTAAGTTGAGTTGTAACAAGGGAGTATGTAGATGAACAACCCACATAACAGCACTGACTGTGCTGTATGATTTGGTAAACTGTAATGCATGGTTGTAATGAGCATGATGCAATTTTAAAAAATCATTTTTTTTCTGTCAGACCTGATTTATTGCCTACTTAATTCCACAAGACATTATGGCAGCCCCGTGCAGTAACTTGTCTGTCCTCCCAGCACATCTCTGCTCTTGCCAGCAGACATTACAGGATAGGCATCCTTTGTAGCAGGCATCTGGCATATTCAGGGCTCAGCTGTGGTGCAGCAGACCTTCGGGAACCACAGTGCCGAGAATCAGTGCAAAGTTCCTCTTGGATCCTTGGAAAACCAGGCCCTGGCACCCACACCAAATTAATTCTGAAGAAAACACTATAAGTTTTTCCTTCCCATTCCAGACCAGAATGTCTCCACTTCCCTGACCCAGCAAGGAGTTTTGGCATGGATCCAGATGATCAGAGAGAGCCCAGGCTTGAGAAATCTCATGATGGGCACTGCTACAGCCACAGGTTGTCCCCAGTGCCACCACGTCCCTAAGCAAAGGACTCCCAAAGAGGAGAAGAGCATTTGGCACCTGAGTGTTCTTAGTATGGCTGTAATTCTTATGAAGTACCCGGTGACTTGAAGGACTTGTTCCTTGCTCAGCCTCTCCAGTAGTCATTAGTGCTTAGTGCTGAGATGGGACCTGAGTGCTGGCAGCAGAGCAGGAGGTGATTACAAGTGCTGGTGCTGAAAGCACACCCAGGTCCCTGCCTCCAGCTGCCCATCAATCCTACCTCAGCACAACCTGTGCTGAAATCCAGGATCCCCTCACAGCAGCAGCTTTCCTGGAGCTAGGACTGATTTTCCCTGTGTGACTCAGGCTCCCAGGAATTAGGGATGACAGTGGCACTGCAATTTTTGCAGGCGATGCCTATTCAGCCCTCTACCTTCCAACATGCTGTTTTTCTTTTTCACGAGATGAGTACAGATCAAGGCAATTTACATCAAACTCCTTCCCCAAACCTGACACTGGCAATTATTCCAAATTACAAGATTTGACAGGAGCCTGAAGAAGTGCCACTTAACTCCACTATAGCATTATGTCTTTTTTCTTCCTTAATCCCTTTCCTAAAAGCAGAAAAATGATATAGCACTCTAGGTCAAAATGAGTGACTGAAAATATAATGCTAAGAATAAAAATATAGCTGTCTATACCATTTTTCTCTGCTTGCAAACGGAACTACAATTATGCATACTATGAATTTTCTGATGGTGCCTCCCGTCCGCTGCACCCAGGTCCCAGCATCCGTGCTTGTCCCCTGCCCCTGGAGGGTATGGGGTTGGTGAAGCTGAGACATTCCTGCAGTCCAAGCTCCCTGGGGAATTTGAAGATGAAGCTATAAAGTACTCATCCTTACTCCTACAGCAGCAGGTTTCCAGCTCAGGAATATTTTTTTTTGCCACTTCTTCTTTGTTATGGTTGTTGAATACAACTGGAAGGTGGAGCAACAGCACGTCGGTCTGCTAATTTCTCCCCATAACTGCTGCAGGCAAGGGCCCTTTGGGCCAACCCTTAAATATCCCTTAACTTTTTGTATAAATAATCCTAAAAATCTCCTCCAGCCCAACAGCCATTTAGCTAAACTGGAACCTGTTGCAGAGCTTCATGAAAGACTTCATGCCTCTGCAGCACCTAGATACCAATGGTTTTGGTCTTTCTGTCCGAAAGAAAATAGAGAAGTGCTCCAACACAGGGTGGGCAGGGACACTCCTGGTGTCCCCCATCTCTTTTGGGACTTTTCAATGGACAGTACTCTGGGCATCTTTGGGACCAGGCCCCTGTGACCAGGTGGATGTCTTACTGATCCCTGCTCCCAGTCTGCGAGCCTGGGGGCTGGCAGGACCCCCTAGCTGGTAGCAAGGCGGTGGCTCTTCTGGGAAGGGCTGGGGACGCTCGGCCATCCCCAGGACCTTCAAGGGGCTGGCTCATTCCAGCACCCCCAGCACCACAATACTGGGGTACTATTACAGCAGCAAATTGGCCCATTAAGCCTTAGGAATAATGACTGCTGTTGGTAATTACCCCTAATCCACTAATGAGCTATTGTTTGCTGTGAGTATTAAGTGTAAGCTTAATGATGTGAAGAAAAAAAAGCAAAATAGACTTGCCCCAAAACAGCTAAAGCAACTTAATTGAACAGATGCTTGCTTAGCACCTGCATTGTCATGCTGATTCATAGAGAATTGTTTTAATTGCAAGATGATCCTCAGTGGATTGTGTTTCCTTCACCCTAGGGTAGGTTCAGGAGTCAGAAAATAGGAATTGATTAATTTGGTGGCATTAGTATTAAGGTTTAGCGCATGCAATGTGGCTTTTCATCTAAGCTGACCAACATACACATGACACAGACAAATAACAGTGAAAAACTCTGCAGCAATAATAGGAGAGCATTAAAATCCCCTAATAGGAACTGCAAAATTGAAACCAAGTGTTGTACAATTTAATTTCTGTTCTGTATGAATTATATACTTATTAAGTAAAAGAAATGTTAAATTAAATGTATAAATTATTATAACAGCACTTGTGTAAAACAAAGTTTTGCTTTGTAAACTTCTGAAAGCCAAGATTGATGGTTTTCATGACTTTCCCAAGATCTAGCAAATTTGGCAAAGGTTGCTATTCTTGCAAAATTTAGTCAGTGAATTTATTACTTACACAGCAAAATCAGTGCAGTTCATTACCAATACAAAAATTGCAAACGTTATGAATTAGGTGAAAACAGCTTTTCCTAGAAAGACGGTGCATTTATGCTGTTTAAACATGACCTTTTCTTGTGGAAAACCACAACAAACTCAAGGTCAAATTTCAGTATTCCTCGTTCTGCTAAAAACAACTCTAACACTATAGGAAAGAGGATCCTTTGTTCCCCCTCCCCTAATTTATATAACCCCAAAGCTGCACACTGCAGTTTTGATTCAAACACTGTGCTACTGAAGGTATTGCTCCTGAATAAAATCTTCATGTTTTATCTGTAGCAATTCCTCAGTTCTTCTACACATGGCTTTGAAATACCAGCAGCAATGAAAGGTGGTGAAAAGTAAAGACGAAGAAAAAACATGGATAAGAAAACAGGGTTTATACCTCTAAGGAATGCCAAAGGAAATCCAGGCAGACAGTGCTGAGGTGTCTAAGTCATTTTGCACACTCTGTTATCAGTTGCTCTGGGGATCTGAGCCCTCTATATCAGCCTTTATATCAGCCCTGAAAGGTAAAATGTGAATTCGGGTTCCTGGATATTCTGTTATATTTATGATTTCTTGGTGAGTGACTGATCACAGTGACATCATGACGTCATAATTCTTCCCTTTTTTCTCTACCATTTTCCTACCCAGGTGCAGTGCTCCAAATCAGACCTGAAAAGCAATATTGGGTGTTGCTGTTCTTGTCTTTACGGACTCAGTAAGCATGAA
This sequence comes from Nettapus auritus, assembly GCA_011076525.1. NCBI lineage: Eukaryota > Metazoa > Chordata > Aves > Anseriformes > Anatidae > Nettapus > Nettapus auritus. The sequence continues at coordinate 16,228,806 of CM021777.1, forward strand.
GAAGAGGTTCCTGGCAGAACTGGAGGCTAGAAATAAGATGTTCTCAGCTGAGTACCCAGCTCGTTGACATTTTCTTACAGAGGATGTTAAAGCCCACTGCTTAGAGTCATATGAAATCCTACTTTTTGCACTTTGGGGATCACTTGCTGCCAATTCTCCCACCTCCACCACACAGCCAGGGCCTGATCTGTCAGTTTGGAATCACACCTCCTTTTTCAGACTCGTGCAGGGAGCTTGGAGTTGATTCCTACACCAAGAATAATCCCTGTTAAACCAAACAGTCCCTTAGCAGCACGTGAAGCACAGGCTTTGGGATATCAGAGAAAGAGAAATAGCACTTCTAAAGCTGTGCTCCTGTCATCTCTCTTGTCGAAAGAAGCAGATGTAGAAAGGGCTTTACATGGAAGGACAGGGACGGTGAACTGCCCTCCACAACCCTCACCTCTGTGAGCCTTTCAGCCCTCAGCTCTCACCTCTCCCAGCCCTGCAGCGAGCGTCCCAGCACGGCTCCTGTGCGTAAGCCTGACGTCAGCCTTCAGAGCACTCCAAACGCAACTGAAAAACCAGTTTACACATCTCTCTTCCCTAAATTCCTTCCAAATCCCCAGTTAAGTGCTAAATATTGCAGGGTTGAAAATTTCACCCAAATGTTACTCGTATGTCAAACATTTTGATGCAAAATGTATCCTATGGTTGTGGAACCTCCTCTTCTCATTAAAACATTCCATGCTGCAATAAATCTGTCTAGAAGGGGCTAATTTATGTCTAGGCAAATGATTTCCCATTTTTTTATAATATAAATGTTTAGATTGCAACGTTCTCCTCTCTCTGGAGATGCTGTAGCTACACTCGCAGGAACAGCAAGCTCACTAACACATTGCCATGCATACTGCTCTCACTGTGCCTTGCTTGCCACTTCATATGTGTATCCGATGCCAGACAGACATCAGGACAACAGAGACAAAGGTGACATTTGTGGAGCCTGCAAAGAGAAGGACCACTTTCTGCTGAGCTGTTTAGAAAGGCAGTTGTGCCCTGGTATGGAGACTGGGAGAAGGAAAGCAAAAATGAAAGCATGGTCCAGGCTTTTAGAGCAACAAATCCAGCGTCACACTCATGCAGTCTGCTGAATTTCACTTATGAGCTCGCTGTAGGCTATGACCTCTGCTTATAGCAGAGCACACGAGGATTGATTTTAGATGTATTTTAATATGGCCCCACTGCTGGGATCCCAAGTTAGAGCTAATGCTATGGAGGAAGTCCATGTGGGTTGATGTGAAACCTCTTAGTAAGACCATTCATGTAGCTGAAGGCAACTTTTCTCATGTGTATTCCCTGCCATGCTTCACTCCCATGTCCTCCAAATGTCGGTCTCCTCTGGGTCCATTATAAGCAGCTACTGATGTGCTGGACTTTCGGTCCTTCCAGCAGCAGGACAGCGGCCAGGCTTCTCCAAGAACCTGGCTAGCCCTTGCAGCACACGATGATTCTTTGGGTACTAACAAAGAGGCTATTTTCTCAGTCAACAGATCACAACCTTATTTTCCCTTTCTGAGGGATTTCCCAGCTAATAATATTTCACTGTGAACAGAAAATTGTGTGGGATTATCAAGGATTTTTAATTCATTAATTTGGATACATTTTATGTGCAGAATCGCCATGTGTTCAAGCCAAGACAGAGCTAGAACCACACAAATATTACACACCGCCTTGTTAATGCCAGCAAAGCCCTTTTTATTGCATAATTCTGCAGCCTGTCTGTAGTTTTTATTTCATTAATTTTCATCCTGATAATTGGAAGCAGCTTCTCTCCTTGCTTTTTTAAGGTTTAATGAGCTACATAACTTCATGCCTCCCACTGTGGGGCTGTAGGTCACTTTGCACTCTGGAGAGCTGCAACACCTTTCCCTGCTTCTCTTTCACTCTCCATCAAGAGAAGACAATGCTTATTGTCTTCCAGCAAGGTGTGTACATCCATATGGCTGAATGCATGCATCAAACACAGAGGTATGCTCATCTCTGCAAAGAAACTCTGTGCAGTGCACAAATTTCTAGATTGAAAGATTCCTCGTAGCATTGACACCCATGGGATGGAGGGACGGGATCCTGCAAAGTGCTGAAGACCTGGGTTCCTCTGCTTCAGACACAGCTAGCTATGCATTGGCAGTGGCACTGCAGGTCTCAAAAGTGACACTAATAACTGTCTCATTTTTTTGACATTGACTTTTTGACAAATTGGTGATTTCTAAGAGAAAAATTAGAGAAAGCAGTTGAGACGGAACTGAAGTAACTTTTGCTGTGTCTGGACAGGCTTCCTCAAGCTTCCTTGAAACTCAGTTTGGTCAAGGTGCTGAAACCTCCAGGCAAAGGTGATGCTGGGGCTTCTAAGCCAAGACCAGAACCCCAAAGAGAGCATCAGAGCCAGGAGCTCACTGTCATGTACCTTTGGCTGAATGCTGACTCGAGGATGTCTTATTCCAAACACACTGGCTCAGTTATTGCTGCCACTCTTGGAAGAGTCTAGTGGAAGAAAATCATTGTGTTACGTTTTAAAATCCTTACAAACACATACAGTTCCCTACACTATTTCAATTTCCAGTGCCAAGCAGTAAGAAACATCATTTTTGAACCATCTTTAATGTGAGTTCTGTTCGCCACAACTCATCCATCTTCTCTAACTGCTGTAATGCTTCTAACATGGATGAAAGAAAAATAGGCTGAAGACTGACTGGCCTAGAAAATTCTGGGAGCAGAAACATCATTCAGTAGGTGAGGACAGTTTCGGGAAACGTTCAGAATAATTTCATTCATGGAATCACCTTTTTTGTACAGTCTTGATGAATCAGCCTCCATTACAAGGGGAATGAGATCATGAGGAATCACTTTTTTTTTTTTTTTTTTTTTTTTTTTGCATTTGTAAGTATGTATCAGGACTGGAAAGTAAGCTATTTTTGCCTAAGCTTAGCTGTGCATATGGAAAAAAAAATGTAATTTTACATCTCTTGCAGCTTCTAGACATAGTGTTGGACCCAAATTTTCATTGTCCTCATGGGACTAATGGATTAAATCACAAGTAATTGTAAATACAGATGACAAGATTGGATTTGGGGCTGGTCTGGCTCTGGGACAGTTTTGCAAACTGAAAAACATTGTGTTCTCTGGCCATGACGCAGCCCCACAGATATGCCCACCCAAGCTTCCCATGCAATTCTTCTAAAAAAACCATTCCTTCAACACAGCCAAGGTGTCCAGGCCCTTTGTGCTGGTCTCACGGGCTTCAGCACCACTGCAGCCCAAAGCACCCCAGCCTGGTGCCTGCTTTCCATCCTCCGTCATGGATGGCTGCAGTGACAACCACCCTGAATAAAGCCCGTGAGGCAAAAGTGCCTTCTGAACATGGAGAACATCAGATCAGCAACAGGATTTCTCATGGGAAACCTTAGAGGATAGGTACCCAAGTATTTTGCCAGCTAATATAAAACAATGCTTTATCACCATCCTTCAAGAGTCAAAAGAGAAAGACAGTTTCATGTAGCCAGAAGGAACTGGATTGAAATGTCCCTCCGAGCCACATAAGCAGTGGAAAAAAGATGCTTATAAGCAAGTTGGGTTAGCTCAAATATCCACAATGGTTTTTGGGTTGCCACATCTCAAGTTTCTTTAGTTTTCCTTATTTCCAACTTGCAATTCAGGAGCAACTCCGAGGGGCTCAGGCAGCATCATGGAATGGAGTCCACTTCAAAAGTGCTTATGCTACATTTTAAGCCTTTATAAGAGAGAAAACATACACTTTTTCTTCATGGTGGAGACTTGCTATTTGAGTATGTTTTCTTTGGTTTTTAAGGGATTTTTAATCACACATGTTCAACTGGGTTAAATATCCAATCCCCCAGTGAACCACTGCCATAACAAAAAAATGGGCTCTGTCCCCATCTACCAGTCTGACTGAAGAAGAAGCAGAGCTACAAAGCACTAAGTACACACGTACGGTCCAGCAATTGCACCATCTGAAATGCATTTCTCTTGAGAAACATTTTCAAGATAGTTTTTTTCTAACAGTCCCAAACCTCAGGAGATAAATGGAGATACTAGCAAAACAAACTGCACAAACCCTAATATTCAGGTATGTAACAAGGCATCCCAAGTTGTCCAGCTTTGTTCAACCCATCTTTAATGTGTTTACAATGCAAATTAAAAAGCAATCAAGCTTTGCTAGCTTTTCAGGGTGAATTACTCTGTACAGCAGAAAGACCATTCACACCAGGAGTTTCACTCCTAAAAGCACGTTTATGAAGCAAAGTGCTAACTGACCTAGAAAAGTACACAATAAACAAGAGTCTTGTCTATACAGGGGCTTTGCATTGTATCATGGCCCATAGCTGTGTATGGATCACCCTGAATAGGAAGCTATTTACTTATTTCGGTACATAATTCCACCTAAGATGAGTCAACAGCCAGTGTAAATAGGAGCTTTATTTCCATTTGTCACCTGAAAGAACGGCCTCAAAAGCTGTCAGTTGCATTTGGAAGGCAAACGGTGCCATGCACATGAAAATGAAAGCCCCTGTGTTTTCTGCATGCTCGGCTCATATAGAGTTGTCATCTTTTTCCATCAGGCTTCACATTGATCTGCCCTGGGGTGCTCTCTGTCCAGCATGGTGGGGGGTCCTCCCCCTGCACAAACCTGTTGGTGCAGCCAGCGTCACAGCCCAGCGGCTGCTGCTGAGATGCTTGCCTCCACCGTGCCTGGCTTGGGAATGCTTGCAAATACAGCTGCCCCCTCCTCCTCCTCCTCTTCTTCCTCCTCCCTCTCCCTCTCCTCCTCCTTCTTCTTCTTCTCCTCCTCCCACCCCTGGGCTGGTTTTGGAGCAGGGATTGGGATCATCCTGGCCACAGTCAGTGCTGTAGGTTCCCTCTGCAGTGATTTAATGCAGAATAGACCAGCCAGGCAGCCCAAAGTCCTGAGCACATCCCAAAAAGCCACGGAGGTTGTGTGCATCAAAAGCAATCCATTAGGTGATGTTGGACCACCAGGTCCCAAGGAGACGTGTAAGCAGCAAGAGGTGTGCAAGGAAGTGCTGCCACGGGCTTATCTGCCCTAAAATCCTAGCTTTCTAATGAAAACAGTCATCAGAAAAGAACAGCCATTTAATCTGTTGTGATTTCTGCAGGAAGATAAATGCTATAGATAAGCAAAATGGCTTAAATATATTCCCTGGAGTTGGAGGGGCTGCATATTTGCAACTGCATTGCGGAAGGAACAGTAGCTACACTTGAGGAATCTCCACACCCTTGTTTAATTTAGATTTTATATTTCTTAAAAAAAAAATAAAATAAAATCCCAACCCACAAGCTCAGTGCTTTTGGATTAATAACAAATACTTGTCAGCAAACAGTACATTAGCTGGCTCTTGGCAGTTCATCAAAACACATCATGGAATCGAGCTGCTCATGTTTACAAAGAAAGGGAAGGGCAGGACATGCTGTATAACGGGTAGCAACTCATTCTTTAGCCCATACAAATGGGCTAAAAGGCTCAGAGAAGCCATTGCATGAATAAGAAAGAGGAAATATTTTTTCAGTTAGTCAAAATGGTTTATGGGCTGTGATTAATGAAACATCCACCCATTTATTTACGGTAACAATAGCAGCAGCCATCAAATGGTGCGCAGGTTTCTAATTCAGGCTACCGGAGGAGGCACTGCAAGCGCCTCCTCCCCCCGAAACGAAGGAGTGCCACATGGGAGGGATCCAGCCCATGCTTGCAAATGAGAAAATAAATAGTACCAAAAAAAAAGAAAATGTTTTATTGAATGACAGTGTTTAATTCCAGTGCCTGCATTTCCCCTACATCTGCTTGGGATGTAGAGCTGCTTGGGGTTGGTTTTCCAGCCTTTAAAGTTAACATCTGTCCAGTGGTTTGGGTACACGGGAGGTGGCCGGGACCCCCAGCACTGACACTGACTCCTTCTCTGGCCTTGGGCAAAGTCTACAATCTCTCCTTGTCCGTTTTCCATCTTAATAGTATTTGCTCACCCATCTCATAAGAACAGAGCGAGCTTGTTTGTATTCATAGAGCCCTTTGAAGTTATAAATCTCTGTGAAAATGTCAAGTGTCACTATTATTTTATACTCGGCATTTCAGATTGAATGAGTGCCTTAGTACGTATAAATTGAATGCATATTAGGAGATTTCAATTTAAAACACTGGCCAGTTATTGTAGCCTGAAACATCTTGCTCAACTTAAGATAACCATACACTTAGAGCAGAAAAGACTGCCAAAAGCCAAAGATGAAAGAGGTTAGAATAACACCACACAACGCAAAGGTGAGGAGGTAAATGTGGGTAACCCCAAAGACCAGGCGCGCGTTGGGATGGGAAAGCTTCCTCACGGTGAGTCAAATGTTTTATTAGCTTTATCCAGCAATAACATCCCAGTGCACGGCTCCGCACCGCATGGCTCCGCGCACAACCGAGGGAACACTGGGGAGGAGAGGTGCTGGGGGTGCCCCGGGGGTGAGGAGGGCAGGTTTGAGGGAAAGCTGCATTCCTGGAGATGCAGGTTGGGCCAGGACATGCCTGTGCTGATGTCGTGCCCCCCACCTTGGACCCCAAACATTTGTTAAACAGCTTTTCTGTGCTGTGTGTATGGGGGGTGTTGCTTTACAAACACACAGGCATTGCCGTGCATGCGGGGTGGTGATGGGAAACAGAAATAGGGCAGGAAAACTGGATGTGGCCACAATTCTATTGCCAAAACAAGAAGAAGCCATGGAGTGGGTTGGAGTGTTTCGACTAACTTTGGGAAGCTAACTGATTGTAGGTAATGCTCCTCCCAACCCATCACTGAGCATTGTTGTTGCTTGCCCTTTCCTGGGGGAGTACACCAAAAAGCACTGCTTTAAAAAAGTAGATATTAATGTAATTATTGCGAGTGAGGTATATGTGCTGCCATGGCATTTAGAGGACAAAGAGCTGCACCTGCTGTTGCATCTACCTATACTAGGGCAAACCTTCCCTTAAGATGTTTGATGGTCACAATAAAAATAACCCCACCACAGAAAAAAAAATAAATAGTAATGCTGATACAGAAAATGTTGCTTCCCATTAGAAGAGCGAGCAATGAAGGAATCAAAGAGGTTTGCAGAGAACAAATTGGCTGAGAGTGAGAAATTTCTCTCACTGGGAAGCTTGGGCACCAGGGACAAGGATTTGTCAGCTGCCTCTGGGAACATTGTAGCTGCAGTTCTACTTATTTATTTATTTATGACTTCCATTTTCCTAATCTGACAGTTGCCATGCATCCAATGGCTTGAAAATTAATAAAACTTCATACAACAATTTGTAACTTGTCAGTGGAAATGGGGCTCTGGGCACCATAAAATTACCAGGTGTCACTGCTTCCTCTTAAAGTGCTTGGAAAATAAAGCTGCCTTCCTGGGGGCAGGTAGGGGACAGCTTCCCTGCAAGGCAGTGCTGTCAGGTTTGGAAGCAGCAGGGCTGAAGCAGGAGCAAGTCAATGCAGGAGCATCCCTGCAGAAAGCTCTTCCCCTCCTTGGCCCACCTTGATGGCTGCATCTTCTCCTGCCCTTTGCTCAGCGTGGGAGACAACACCCCATGCAGCCTGCTTGGCAGCTGCAGGACATCAGACGCCGTGCTCTGGGTTGGATTTTCAAGCGGTAGCTTTTATTCCACTCTCCCCACTCCTACTTGTGTCTTAAAGGGTTTTCTCCTTTGGTCTCCTTTCTGTTTGCAGGCATGGCTGAGCTGCAGCGCTGCAGGCAGGCTTTGGATGCACAGCAACTGTTTTGATCTAAAATTCAAACACTGGGTACTTTGCTGGGAGGCATTCTTGCTGGGAAATAACTGAACCTCCTTTATTTTGAACCATATGATCTGGCATGAAAGTTTAATCCCTGTTGTTCGAAGCACATCTCCAAACCAATCGCATTTCTTGATGGAAATGGGGACTTGGCCTTGGGATTCAGCCCAAAGAGATGCCGAGCCTGGCTGGCACTTTCCAATGGAAAAGTAGAGGCAGAAGAAAATTTTGAAATCTAAGTCCCCTTATCTCTGGGAAATTACATTGGGCAGTGGTTTGTATGGGCTTTGTGCAGGAACAGTGACAGTCCTTACTTCTTTTAGCCTTGGCAGAAACCAGCATCCTGGGTTTGAAAAATCTTCCTAGCAAAAGTTTTTTTGTTGTTTGGTTGGTTAGTTTGTTTTGTGTTTTTGTTTGGTTGGTTTGGGTTTTTCGTTTGTTTTCTTTCTTTTTTTTTTTTTTTTTTTTTTTTTTTTTAATGAACATGTTCATTAAAAAAACAATTGCAATTTGATGAGGCCGAATTTTCCAGCCAACCCACATGCACACACACTGTATTTTATGGGATACTTTCCACCTGTGCTTTGAATCTGGGATTAAACAGTTTCTCCTCCATGTCCCTGACTTTATAATCCAGATAGTCCCTCAACAACTGAAGGCAAATTTGGAGAGCAACACCCAGCTGACCCCACAAGGAGTTTTCATTTCAAATTCTACCACCTCCTTGCAATGTTCTTCTGGCTAACAGGCAAAAATAGGGCCTTACAGACCAGTACCCAGCAGGTAGGAAGCAGCAGTGTTCTGTGAGTACAAAGGAACAACACCAAAATTCTTTAATGGATGATTTGGCCTGAACCCTCCTGAAATGAGATAGAAAACATCGCATTTGCTATTGCTGAGGAGCATTGGCATCAAGGGGAAAGAGAAGAAATGGAGAAAACCATTTCCAGGAGAAAACCAAGAACCACTGAAACCAGATTTTTTTAAACAGTTGCAAAAATAATTATTATAAGCCATATCTTTTATTAGGTTTTGATTCTATTGGGACATTTAACACGTAACTCTGCTAACAAGATCGTGATGAGCATTTCCAAATTATCTACAAAGAAAATCTTCTCTAAAACATACAGAAGAGTTGGGGGAAAATATATTTTTTATTCATGTTCTGGTAATTAAAAAAAAAAAAAAAAAAAAAAAAAAAGAAAGAAAAAAAAGCAATTATTTTGTTGTCAGACCAGAATTAAGAATTTCAATGCTTTGAAGTCGGTGATATTCAACAGGAAGTTGGAGGCAAATGAAAACGACTGATTAAAGTGGAAAACGCATCGCCCTCTGTTTGCAGAAGGGTTTTAATAACTCTGTGATGAGGTACATTTTTGTGGAGAACAGAAAGATGGAGAAATGAAAACTTTGCTGAGTTTTTAAATAATAATTAATAATCCTCTGCAAAGCCATTCAAGGAGATATTCCTTAGCCAGGCCACTTAAAATAATACTGACTAAAACCCTCTCTCCCACTGATGCAATTTGGTATAACCTCACTGAAGTGCTAATAAAAGTTCTGGCCCCAGCACTTTTCCTGATGATAAATTACTACTTTTATTGTCTCGCAATCAATTTTGGTATATATTTTTAACCAGGACATTACAGCTTTTTCTTGAAGTTGCATGGCAGCTTACATTGCCTCCAAAGACATGAGTTAAAGGAGATGCCTGTACTCCAGGCATATATTATGTAAACAGAACAGACACATTTGCTTGTTTTCATGAAAATATGAATTGACCCTTTTGCTCCTCATTGGGTGTTACATATTTAAGGAAGCATTCTCAATTACAGAAGTTGGCTGTCAGCCCTTTTCTGCATAAAAGACAAATATGTTTTAATCACAGTTGAAGTGTTAAGTTGTTAAGTTCCTTAATATTTCCTCTGAAAAGTAGACTTGCTCAAAGAGATTTCATCTGAAATGTCATGGTATTTGCAATTTAGAAGATAAGTGCTTTCCAAAACTGGTCTATCATGTGGTTACCAAAGGCAAGAAGGACTCAGCTCAACAGTTCGGGCAAAGGAGCAGTAGTCACGGCCTTTTCTGAGCTGTAGGTCCGGATCTGACCTCCATTCCTTTGAAGCTAAATCACTTCAACCTCCTTTCTGTAGGCTGTAAAACCCAGATTACACATGCGTGCACCAATCTTGCACAACTTGAGTGGCAGAAAGAAATAAAGTGAGGAAGGGATGTAAACACACTAAGAACTGAGGGAAATTGTGGTCACCAAAGAGGAGGACACTCCATAAAATTTTGTTGGAGGAGCCAGGCAAAAGCCATCCACAACCAAGTAATTCGGGGCACAATTTTTGTTGAAACCAGGACGTCCTGCATAACAGAGTGTGTTTGCACAGGGGCTCCAACAGCCTGCAAAAAGCAGTTGTTGATCTAATGAATCACCCACAGGGAGTGTTGTGTGCTTACAGATGCATAAATGCAGATTCTGCTGCCTTTTTCATGAAAAAACCCATCACCAGACACTGCAGAAAAAAAAAATCCGGGTCATAAGTGGCTGAATTATGGTAGGGAAACGCAAGACTGCAGTCACCTGGCCAAGGGACTGGCCAAGGCTGTCACCAGGACATGACCAGGAACACACGTTTAGATGAGCAGATCCCAAATATCCCACTCTCCATGGCCTCATGAAATTAGGTACGTTCGAGAATTAATTTTACCCAGTAACTAGAAATTCACATAAATCAGACGCTTCCAGATTCACAGAACAAGTCACAGATTCTCTCCAAAATACTTCAGCATGTAATCCCACAGGAGAACTGTGAATTGTCCTCTCCAATCCAAGTATTCCAAGCTACGACACACTGAAGGTTTCTGATTGTGGTTGCAAAATGACAAATAATTTCCAAGCTGTTAAATGCTTTCGATTTTTCATTCCCCATGACCATCATTTCCAGCTTTCCCTCTGCTTCCCTGCTCCTGGGCCCTTTGTTTTTTCCCCCATACAGTTCTATTCAGTCCTTAATAAGATGGCATCCTTTATTTCACATAGCTGGGATATTTTGTGGGAGGGGGAGATTTGGGATGAGAGGTTTGTTATCATTTTAGCAGAACATGGCAATAACAACAAAGCAGGACAGCCGATACAAATCACCCATTTTATAAGTTCTAATACAGATAATGCAAGGAAAAGAAACATGTAACACAAACCAGATCTTTCAGTGTGCCTGCTACACGCCATCCGCCGCTGGGCCATTTCAGCCTGTTTTAAACTTTTCACATATTCCTCGCTAGGTTTTTAGGGACAGTTTGGGCAGAAGCAGGGCTTCATATCTGGCATTCTGCATTTAAAGGGACGTTGTTTGCAAAGTGTTGGGTCTGTTTTGGGGAAAGAGGGAGACACCACCCAGTTGAGGGATGGGGAAAGGGGGTTTGGAGGAATTCAGTCCCAGGGTGGTGGAACAGAAGACTGACAGCACTGAAAGTCAACTCATGAGCTCTTTGTGGGGTCTTTCCCATTGTGCAATTATCTCATGCAACGTCAAATTGGAATTGACTAAGCTGAGGGTTATGATGCCTGCGCTAGCAGAATTTCGACTTGCTTGCTGCTTTCATTTGGGAAGAGAGCAAACAGCAGAGGCCCAGAGCTGCCTCCTCCTCCTCCTCAGCTGTCCCACATGTCCCAGGGGACACGGCAGCCCCCTCCGTGCACAGGTGGGTCCGCCGCAGCCGCGCTGTCACCACCAACCTGTAGGCACCCACTTGGGGAAAAATGTCCTTACGCACACTCAGGTAAAGGGAGCTGTCTAAAACACTGCTGCAAAACATTTGTTGTCTTTTAAACTTGTTTTTCTTCCTTCCAAAGGTCACCGTAAGCGGGTCTCAGGTTCATTTCCCCGGGTTGTTTCTAAGCTGATTGCCAAATCCCAGCCCTGCTGATTGCCTCTTCGCAACACGCTGATCAAGCTGCCTTAAGCGACGTGTGCTCCCCCATCCCAAAACGTCCCCGTCACTCCTGTCCCCTCCATCCCCAGATCCCCCAGGCAGCCAAGTCCCCAGCTCAGCAGGCACGAGGCTGGTGACAGCTCCTGTCCCCCGAGGGGTGCTGGCACCTCCCCACACGGCAGCTCCTGTCCCAGCCAAGCCCTCTGAGCCTCCCAGGCAAACATTTCACCAAAGAAAAAATTTCTAAGTGGGCAAAAAGGAGTTAGTGAGTAAGAAAAAAATTTTGTATGCTTGCAGTTCGTAGATGAAATGTGTTCGTGTTTCATTTTTTATTATTATTTTTTAGCCAGATTTTTATTTTTCAAAACCGTTACAGGTAGTTTTAAACAGCCTGGGACAAACTAAAATGTTTCATTTAATCTCAGAGAGAGCAAGCTGTTCTGAGTGAGTAAAACAAGGATCTTTGGGAGGGAAGGAGGTTGTTTCACCAGAAAATGACAAGCTTTCCATTTCCGGAAAGTCCAAGTTTTGCCACTGGAGAAAACAAAAACAAAAACAATCCATTTATTTTCCAAGTAAAACATATGATTTTCCTCATTCCAAAGTCAAAATATTTTTAATTTGTGCTAATTTTTACTTCTTTTTAGAAAAATAAAGCCAGGGCTTGGGGTGGCTGAAGTGTACATCTTGAGAAGCAGCACCACTGCCTTCCAACTTGAGGGGTGCTGAGGAGAGGTCAGCAGACAAAAAATCACAGCACAAACCGAATGTGTGCAGAAGGATTTCGTGGCAGTCCTTTTCCACCACTCAGGGTATTGCTTAGAGGGTTGTAGGCAAATTTCAGCTTCATTCTGCCCACAGCAATTGCAGGTTATGTACGCAAAGCAAATCTTAATTTTCGGTAGCGTTGCCTCCAAGTGCCCCAGGTTCACCTGTGCCCAGCTCACAGCTCTGCCCGTGAGCTCTGCCAGAGCCGGGAAGGTTTGTGGAGTTATTCTGTGAAGTTCACAAAAAGATTCAGGGCAGAATACCAGCCTGGGTCAAATCACTGTTAAAATATCCATGGAGTTCAATAAAGGCAGTATTTCTCCCAGGGGATTGGAGCAGGGGATGGCTGGCTGCTGAAAGAGAGAGAAAACCGGGAACAACAAATGTCCTCAGCAGGCAGAAGCTCCCTTCGCTGCCCCGAAGCGTACTGTGAGCACGTCGCCGTTTTCCCGACACTTGGTCGTGGTCTGAAGCCGTTCTGCAGCTCTGTTTGGGCGCTTCTTCTCACAGGGATTTGGGAGTAAAAACCACTTGGGTTCGTTTCATTAAGCACCTCAATTCAGGGATTTGCTTCTAATCCTGGAATGAAAATATCTCTCCGTACCGATTTTCTCATGCAATGTTTGTGTTCACAAATTGAAAAAAAAAAAAAAAAAAAAAAACAACAACACTCTTGCCAGGAACATCTACTGTTATTTACTTAAATTTTTCTATTTCCACGGACTTTTTACCAGCATTTCCTTCCCTTGCAGCCTGCCTGGGTCTGGCCACAGGAGGGATTCAAACTGCAGAGAGACAAATTTATTAAAAAATCAAAAATGTGTTGCTCGAGCATAAATAAAAATAAGAACATAAATTAATCCCCAGCTCAAGAAGGAAAACTGTTATTTTCTTGTTAGGATGATTGTATGAATTGAGCTTTACTGAACAGCTTTTACCTACAATTAAGTTGCTTTCTGTATAAACACCAGCAGCTGATGGGAAATAAGGATTTGAGCAGCTCTGGGGTGTTTGGGGGTTTGCCCTGGGGAGCATGATACTGTGTTTCTCGTTGCACCTCTGGAGAGAAATTAGTATCGGGCAGTGCTCAGCCAGATTCCCTGCTGAAAATGAATCTTCCCAGGAGCGCCTTCATCTTCTGCAAAATCAAAAGGGGAAAATGTCCCCTTTGTCCACCAGGTGGCATGAAGGGAATCCCTGCTGGAAAGCCGCTGAAATATTAATGCATGCAGTGATATCATTGCTGGGGGAGTCGGCAAGGGGCAGAGGGTCCCAGCAGCACCTGTGCTGCTCCCCAGGCAAAATCTGCCTGTCCTGGCAGAAGCACTGGCCTTGGGACTTCGGTCACTGCTGCCTGACGCCTCCAGCCATGTGGCTGTGAGTTGTGCATGCTGCTGGGCTTGCAGAGGGGTTTGCTTGGTGGCCAAGGCGTTGGAAGTCCCTTTGGGACACAGGTGGGGGCTTGGTACTGAGGTGGGGATGCTCACAGTGGGGCACCCATGATGGGGATGATGGGTGAGGCACAGCCTGGCCAGGCGGAGATGGAGTGATGTGAGAAATAAAAGGGAGTCGATACAAACCGGGTGTCTGTGGCTAAAAGAGTGGGGATTGTGAAGTCTTCCTGGGGTCACAGGGTGCTGCCGTGGTCGTGCTCAGCTGGACAGGACAGCTAATAGTGCAGGGAGGTTCTTGGGAAGAGCGGGAGGAGGAAAAATACAGATAAATCATTAAAGCTGGGAGGGGGGGGAGGGGGGGGGCTTGGGCTGGATCCTGGCACATAGCTAGGGAGGGCTTAATAGGGAGGCTGGAAGGTTTCTGCAGGTTGACTCAGATGGCGGCAGTCGAGAATGAAACCAGGGCGTGGAGGCAGCAGGAGTGCAGCAGTGAGATGCAAAGGAGGCGAGAGCACAGCAGGAGGGGTTAGATTGGTCCCACGCTTCTGCCACAGCCAGGCACTCAGCGTAGCGATGGGGACATCCAGCAGGAGCATGGCCAGCCTGGGGCTGGTGTCCTGGGTGCAGTCCTTAAACCCCTACAGCCATTGCTTTCCATAGAGAGCAAGGAAATGAAACGTATGCAAAGAGGGAACATCATCTACCCTCTGCATGGAAGTACCCAGTCCTTCAGAGCCCAGAAGCAAGCCTGGAGGTAGGAGCCCCCCGATGCTGCCAGCTAACAGTGAATGGATGCCTCTGCCTCCATACCACAGGCTTGCATTCTCCCTGCTCCTGCCTTCAGCCTCAGAGCAGCTTACGGGAGCAGCCAGGACTTGTGCAGCCTCCCCTCCCTTCCCACCCCACCAGAGCCTGGAGCTGCCACACTTCATCCGCACCTGATGCGCTAGCAAGTGCAGCAGGACGGGAGAAAAAAATGCATTTTGGAATCCAAACAAGCCTGACGTGCACAGAAGAAGCTGGCCTCTGGCATCATTTGGGGAAACAACAATGCTGCATTTGCAATCCCCCTTAGGTGCAACTGAGCTTCGGGTCCGTGCCCCTCCTGGCTGCACATGGACATGGAAGACAAACGTCAGGGAAGTGCATGGAGCAAACCAGTAGGACCCCAGTGATTTCAAAGCCACTTCTGCCCTTGTATTAAAATATGTTTATATCCCAGTTCTTTATTAAATATAAGCAATTTTCTTCTTGTATACATTTGCACATCTTCAGTGCAATCTGCTTTGCATCAGGCATTGATATATTGGTATAGTCTCTGAAATGTTAGCTCTTGGGTAGTATAAATAGCATGCTGATATTAAATCTGCTTTCAAAAATAGTTACATTACAATAAATTTGAAGGACTTGAAGGTTTTTAATCACCTCTACTTAGTTGTTCAGGGATAGGCCAAAAAAGCAATCATTTCACTAAAAGAACTCAGACAGGCACAACAGAAAATTCTTATGCACAATAATTGCTTTCTCTACAAATATTTACATTGAGGCTAAGAAAATATTTTGGAATTTTACAAATATCTGACTCTCTTAATTTTTCCAGCACATTAAATATTGATCCAAAGAAACCTCATTGAAGCCCTTGCTTTTTCTCTCTCTCTCTCTCTCTTTTTTTTTTTTTTTTTTTTTTTAATCCATTTCAAGGAATCCTAAATGATGGAGCTGCGGGGGAGATCGCTGCCAGGGATTAGACAAGTCCAGCCTGATAGTGCTCTGCTGGAGCCCAGCCACCGGCAGCAGCTCCCTCTGTTGCTTTTGCCAGTATTGCAATTCGCCTTGAGCCAGAGCTGCTCCGGCTGTAGAGTGGAAGTGGGCTGCTCCTCCGTGCTGCTTTTTGTTTGTTTGCTCCCAAAAAAGCACTGATAAACAAAAGCCAAGGCAATGTGGATGGGCTGGAGGGAGGCGTTGGGGTAGAGGGGAGTGATGACAGGAGGCAGGATGCTCCCGGGACGTGCAACATCAGCACGAGGCATGGGTCGAAATCTTGTTCATCCCAAGGATTTAGGAGTGGGAGAGCAGCAAGGACGGTTTTGTGGCTGAGGGAAAGGCTAGGGCAGACTTCTAAAACAGCCTTCTCCACGTTGCCTTAGGCGCTGCAAAGATTTGATATATTATTGAACTTAACTCACTTAATAGCCATGTTGGACTCAATGGAGCCATTCATGTGAGTAAAGCGTCAGTCTTAGCAGATCTGCTTCCTAATCTCCTAAGCAGGGAGAGCGACACCTCGGGAGTGGGCTAGTAGGATCAGCGAGTGTAGGGGAAGGGCTGAGCCCCAGCATCACCAACGCACCTCCCTCAGAGCCCAGGGACCAGGCGCAGTGCAGCTGACACCACAGCTGCGGCGAGGTGGGACCCAAAATGCCATTCTTCGGCCATTAAATTATGTATGTTTTCTGTTTGAAATCAGAAAATATGCCTTAAATATACAGTACACTTAGGCAAGTGAAATGGAAAACGTAGTTGGGCGCTGCCATTAATTCTGTAACTGTCATTGTTACAACTGGCTATGTTTCAGAGAATGTGAAAGCAGATGGAAAAGGTTGTGTAGAAGGCAAGAAGCTCATTCAGAAGTAAACTCAAAGTGCTACTTTCTCATTCTGTTTTGAGGAAAGTAATAACCCTTAATAAAATATAAGTGAGGCAGATAAAAATGATCTACAAACACAGATCCCAGGTTCCCATTTATGGTAATTGGTTATACTTAAAGTCAGTTAATAAGAAGTTCTGTTTTTAATTAAATTAAGTACAAGCCCATCTCTCTATTACTCTACAAGATGAAATCCTTGAAAAATACCAAACATAGCTGCACACAAATTGCCTTTTCCCAAAGAGAGCTTCAGCATCTCAAAACATGTCCTGGATGAGAGCAGTTGTATCCAGGCTGGGCACAGCTAATTGGTACCCTGGAGGGTTTTTACTCTTGGCATTTGAGAAATAATGAGAATCAAAACCATTAGTAGGCAGAGAAAAAAGGTGATAGAAATGCTAGGCTGCGCTTCTCTGTCATCTTCATATTATGTTATCTCTGGCGAGACTTTCCAGTAATTTTCCTTCCAAAGTCCAGTAACTCTCTTTTAAATCACACGTTTGACAAATACAGCCCTCCATTGAACAAAGTTTGCAAAAATTGCTCAAGCAGATAACTAGTGTCTGTAGACGATAAATGAAGGAGCTGGAGCTACTCCATTCTTGATTGATCCCATCCTATTTATCAGGACAGGCAGAAGCAGACATTGCCCTAAATGGAGGGACAAGAAATGCGATTTTTTTTTTCCTGGTGACAAGTATTTTACACTTTTTTGCATCTTTATTAAAAGAAAAGATCAAATGCATGTGTGAATTTCTGCAGCCTTGGAGATGGGTGGCTGCTTAGTGTCACGCTGGAAAGCAATCTGGAAGTCAGAATTGTACTACCGTGGTTATCATCAAAACTAATCAAATGCCGGCATCCAAAAGTGTGAAACCCTTTCAGCAGGCAAATCAAAAAATGCACCATTTCTCAGAACCAAGGCAGACCAAACAAGAAATTACAAACACATGTCTGGAAACGGCTCCAGCTCCATGCATCTCGGCGATAAAACCACGATGTTCCTGAAACGTGGGACACCATCTTTCCTGCCTGTATACATAGCCATTCCCTCAGACTTAAACAGTGTTTCCTC
Source organism: Nettapus auritus (assembly GCA_011076525.1). Classification (NCBI taxonomy): domain Eukaryota; kingdom Metazoa; phylum Chordata; class Aves; order Anseriformes; family Anatidae; genus Nettapus; species Nettapus auritus. The sequence goes on from CM021777.1 coordinate 16,246,455, forward strand.
TGAGACCACTAAGTGGGTCATGCTAATCCTAATAGAAACAAAACAACATAACGCAAGGGCCTTGGAGAGAAACAACAGGGCTGGGAGAGAGGGGAGAGTGCAGCAGTGGGGAAAACAGCCTCGCTCCACAGCATCCGTGGTGACCAGAGCAGAGGGCTCCAGCCGGTGTTCCCTTTTTTCTCTATTTGGAGATTACTGCAAATTTTCAGAGGAATTTTGAGGTTTTGGCATTCTGCTGGGAATATGTCTTTTGATTAAAATATGGAGAAAAAGAAAAATTGGCCCAGACCTAGAAAAATGTAAGGATGAAAGTAGGTAGAAAAATATTGTCTGGTTGTGATTTTTCTGAAGGAGGAATATGCTGCGGTGCATTACTTGAATAGTTTTCATTAACATGAAGCTTTACATCCTATTCTACAACAGCTGACAAAGCCATGTACAAAAAAAAAAAAAAAAAAAAAAAAAAAAAAAAAAAAAAAATCCAGGGTAAATTCTCAGACTTCTTTAGAAATCCATTAATTTTCACCGATTCTTCTAACCTTGTATTTCTCACCATCACCACAACCTCATGTATGCTGTGAGTGAGTTGTGCTTTTACTTTTGTCCCAGGACACAGGCACAGGAGGATTTTTTGGGTGTTTTGCACCGTGGTGATGAAGCCCATTGATGACTGGCAAAGGCAAACATTTCTGGAGCAAGAGATGGTTGGAGGACAGGGCAGGAGAGCTGCAGAGCTGATTGCTCTGAGCTGTGTGCCTCATCCCACAGGAACCAGCATTTTATTTCATGGGTGAGGGGACACCAATGGGCATGGGCATGAGCAATGATAGCAACAAGTAGTACAATCTCCTCTGGAAAAAAAATAAAAATAAAAAAAAAATAAAAAATAAATAAATGTCACTAGCCTCAGCAGGAGTTAATTCAGCTTTATTTTGGTGGGACACTCCATCCCACTCACTGCCAAGTGTGAACCATTTGCTAACTGCAAACTGTAAGGAAGCGATGGAGCCGAGGGAGTCTGCGCACAACCCAGCTGGCAGCGCGGTGCCACACAACTCCTTGTCATCAGGCAGAGCTGGTGGCCCTGAAAAAGCCAGGCTCTGATGTGATGAAACATTATTAAGGAGAACGCCTTGGTGGCTGGACACCTGCCTCCACTCTTCCTAATGCTTACCGATAGCGGCGGTGGGCGCCACGCTCCGTGCCAGGGCTGGAGCTGGAAGCAGCCTCCCTGCTCGGCTTCGGCCGGGCTGGCACCCGCTTTGAAATCTGAATCGCAGAAAGCAGGGCGCTGAGCTGCGAGGGAATGGATGCGGCCCTGGGTGCCAGGCGCCACCCACGGACCCCAGTGCCGTGTCACATGAAACAGCCACATCTGCTTGCATTTCATCACCGAAATGGTAAAGTTTGACTTTAGCTTGACCTTGCAATTCACAAGCTCCAGAAAAAAAAAAAAAAAAAAAAGGAAGAAAAGGAAAAAAAAAAGAAAGTAACAGAAAGCAGCTAAAAAGCAAGCAGGAACTAAAACAAGCTGTAACCTCATGGTACAGGATGAATTAAAACCAAATGAGCTACATTTCAACATTTTCAACATAAGAAGCTTATGGTGTGATTTTGCTGAGGATGCTGCAGTATTTGAATCATTCCTCTCCATGATACAAAATTCCCAAATTAAAGTTTTCACCAATGTTGCCTGAATGTCTCAGGAACCCTACCTGAAAGCCCTTTGAGAAAAAGCATTAAAAATCCCCTCCATTGCGAAGATTTGGCTTTTGAAAACCAAGACCGAGACATGCTTGCTTTTCAAGCTTCCCCCAGGAAAGAGTTGCCTGATGCTAATTAAGAACTACTGCCCAGGACCCGGCACTCAGATCTTCACAGGAGCCCACTGGGCTTGTTCCAGGGGACCTGGCCAACAGGGCACCTCCCTTGCTTTACGTAGACAGCTCCCAGGCCAACATTTGATCAAGATTTAATCCCTGATGCTGTCACCAATCCCCTGCAGTCCCCTGTTATCATCTGCTGCTCCAGCTTGTGCCGGGGCCGTGCACACTCAGGGCATCCTGCAGCCAACCCCCTGAAGCAGGGGGTTGCAGCATGGGCTGGGGTCTGCCGACCATGCTTTGCCCGCTGACGCCTTCCTCCCTACACCACCCCCCAGGGAGCAGAGTCTGTTTTTTTCCAGCACATCGCTATTTAGATGAGAGATCATTAAGTGTCATCATGTGTGTCGGTGGCAGGGTAAAAGAGGAGAAGCTTCTGGCCCCGCTCCAGTTCTAACGACGTCTGTATTTCTCACTATGTCTGCGCTACAGTTTGGCCCCAGAAAATGCATTGCAGACTCAAAATGTGTACAAAAACGAGGCAATGTTTTCACTTCTGTCAGAAAATGCTCGTCAGCTGGTGAGCATGTACTGGTTGTGTGTATTTACATAGCCGGAGCGGAAGAGTGGTGTCTGACGGCCCCTCTCCCCTGTTCTCTGCACGATCCCGGAGGAATACATAGCTATTTGCTGCCAGCACCACTTCTGGTAAACTTCGGTGGTAACGTTTCATTTCTAGCTTGGATAGTATCCTCCACGGAAACTTTATTAATGACTTCAGACTAGCCTGTCCTTTTCTAAAGCCAGGCTCCATGCTGCAAATATGCTCTTAGAATCTTCTCCTCACCTCTGAATACTCCCTGCAATTCCACATTGTCATCTCCAATGCCACCTACTGCTGTTTGTATTTATTTGGGTGCTCCCACACTAGGATTAGGAATCAGTTTTCACACAGTTGAGGAGCTCAACGACATGTTGCTGGGAAGTTGAGCAGGAACAGGGTAGAAGTTCACTCCAAGCACCAAGTTCAGCCCAATATCAGCCCATTGCTGGGCATCCTCTCAAGAGATGATCTCTGTGCTCCACTTCTCTTCTACACAAATATGTCTTTAAAGAGATTTTTATAGGGCAGTCTGACCTTTATCAGGCATAGAAGCCTGTGGTCCCCTCTCAGCACAGGTCACTTTTGGAGGCACACAGTGGGGGCGATGCTTCCCGCACAGTGACCGGATCAGCCCGAGCCGTGGCCCCAGTCCAGACATGGTTAATTCTCTCCCCTCTTGCCCTGGCTTGCTCTGCCTGAACTTTTGCTCTGTCCTGCTGAGTCACTTTTATTCAGCTGAGGATCTATGTCATCCTGTATGCAAACAAGTGTAAATTGACTAATTAATCCCCAGGGTAACCCTACTGATTTCAGTGGAGCAGCAGCCCAAGTGAAACAGGACTGACATCTTTAATCTACTCTTTGTTCCCATAGCACAGCCTTTGCCTTGTCCACGAGTCAAAGTAGACCTCTAATTATATGGATTTTGCTCTTAATCTTTTCTGGTCTCGGGAGATTTCAGTTGCTGAAAATTATGGATTTCACTTCGAACCTGAGGAGGGTCTGCACAACATCACCAAAACGCCTTGCTGGAAAGCCAGTGACGTTTTGGACCCGTGCACCAAAAGCAGCGCTGGGGACCGAGTGGCTCAGGATTAACCACCCTGCCGCCAGGAAGCCTGAATTCCTGCAGCCTGGCTTCCACTTCCAGCACTTAGCCACAGCAAAGCCAACAAAGCTTGGTCATGCACTGTGCCAAATTTGGACCTTTCTGCATCATTTCAGAATTGACTTAATGCCCAGACCACTCTCCCAGTGCAAGACAGGGAGTGCTTTCTGTAACACAGAAGTAGACAGGTGAAAATGGGAAGCGTCACCATGGATTTAAGTGGCTTCATGTGAAAATACATGACTTTTAAATCACAGCCAGAGCGTTCTCTACTCCATCAGAAGCTTTGTTCCTTTTTCCTTCCCCTGTCCCATAACTTTGTTCACGGTTATTTGCAGCTGAAGGCTTTGTGACAGTTATTGTCAGAGACTAAACAATAGATCAGAGATACAGCCAGGAATCTTTAGGTTTCTTTTTCCAGAGTGAAAAAGAAGGGTTGCAGCTGACAGCTGTCCATAAAAATTGTAACGTACAAATCGTATAATATAAACTAAAGAGAGACCAAAAGTACCACTGAAAAAAAAGAAAAATGAGCTTGTTAGAACAGTCTGTATTACAGCTGTTTCCCTTGACAGTTTTCTGTACCCTAATACGCTCAACAAATTGGCAACCTGTCCTTATATATTTGCATCAGGATTCCCTTAAGGGAAATGTCTATATTATTCTGTTTTGGATAAAGGAAGCAGTTTGATATGACAGGTAGGTCAAGTGTTTCTTTAATAAAGCATATGGGTAGGAAGAAAGAAATAGGCTATTGTCAATGACTTGACAAATAGGTAGATATGCCCCCCTTGAGTATAGCCAGGGAAAGCTACTAGATAAATCGCCCTTGTTATTTTGATTTAACCATTTCATTACTGAACAGAGTTGTTTTTGTTTTTGTTTTTGTTTTCCCAGAGAGCAGAGTCCTCAATAGAGGTCATAGCAAAGATTTCTTTATAGCCTCTGCAGTGCAGTATTAGCTCAGTTTGGATGTTAGCTATGTGAAACAAGTCTGCACCAAAGTTGCAAAATAATTCCTGCATCATGTGGATGTTTGTAATATTCATGTGTGATGTTCACACTGCCACTTCTGCAAAGTTTGTCATCTCAGGTCAGGCAGCATCCCTCTCAGTGACCACAAAATGCTGCACATTCCCTTTTGCATAAAGGGACCATGAGAATGACCAGTGAACCTCCTTGTCCTGGTGCGGACACAGGGCTGAAGTCACTGCTCTCCCCAAATCAAGAGGTGAGTCCAAATCCAACCAGCAGGAGTTACTGCGGATGCTTCTGAGTGAAAACCAGCTCTAGAACAGGAAATTACTCCAGTTCTGCTTAAAGATGTTGGGGTTTAACTAAGAAAGCATGTTGTGAAGTTGGGGGTGAATTCTTCCTGATGTAAGCCTCAAGATCTTTCAGCAGAAAATGAGGATTCAAGCCCATTGCTAATGAAGTCACACGTGACAATGGGCAAAAAGCATGCCAGCTTGCTCAGCTTATGGAAGCACTGTTTTCCAGTGGTGCTGGGTTTTGGAAGGGTGCTGTGGGGGTGAGGTTCAGCAGAGGCACCCACCCCTCACCTTGCAGGGTGCCATCAGGAGGGGGCAGCCCCACTGCCGAGCCCCCATGGTGCCTGCAGCCCAGGGCTGTGGCTGCTGGACACAGGCAAAAGTCTGAGCAGTGCTCACAGCGTGGATTAGGGAAATACGTATTTAGGGACCTTTTACAGCAGGGAGCTCTCTCCCAACTAATTCTAAAGGGCCCCTTGGAGCTGTTAGGGTCTGTTGTGTAAACACATGGGAATGAAGATTTTTTTAAGTTCTTCTTCTCTTCCCCAAGGACCAAGGTTTCCAATGTCATAGCTTAATACAAAATCCCTCCCCTTGGCTGCAGCTTGGCAGGTACCTGCAAAACACTATTTTTGGTAAAATTTTGATAGAAAATCAGATCAAGCTATTTAAACTAGCAAAATAAATTGTGGAGAAGATCATCTCAGTGGAGATTCCTGATTTGCTCATGCTTAAGAAAATACCACAGCTTTTAATTTTCTTATATATTTTTTTTAATATTGCACTTCTTGGGCAGTGCTTTTGGAGCTGCAGCTGCCCCCTCTGTGTTCAGCACTGCCTAGGCATTCAGCTGCATTCTGTGCTGTGTCGCAGCATCCCTTAGGAAGGGAAGAGTTTTCCTTCCTTCCCAGTTCTTTCCAGCAGCCACAACCTTCAGCACACAGGACATGACATTTTCTCCCAACTCAAAAGCAAACTGGGGAATAACAGCAGCACATTGGCCCGTCCACCTTTGGTTGCATGGCACGTAGGCAGACAGGATATGTACACACCTTGAGTTCCTCTCACTGATGCTTCAGGGAGGATGCACATTGAAATTTGAACAAGCACTACCACAACCAGACTTCCCACTCTCAGTTATTCCCAGCCTGGTGATTTAAGATGTATGTTCTGACGGTGCCAGATTTCTGAGAGGAGCTAACACTAAACCACTTTGTGTAAATTCTGAATTATTTTTCAGCATTATTATCCTTTTTTTCCAGCATTATCTTTTCCCCATTATTATTGTCATTATGATTTTCATTAGTATTTTAAACTTAACCAGAATTTCTAGGATTAGATAAATATATATTTAGGGAATTTAAAATACCATCTTCTTTTTTATTATTTTATTCTTGTCTTTCAACTACATTTGAAGTGATTTTCCAGCTGCAGACCTTTCTGTGTGGAAAAAGCTTTTATTCCCCCAAACCAGTGCTGCTCTCCTTATCTTCTGGAAAGCACATTTTCTCCTATTTGTAACTAGGCATTCCTATACTGCTGACCAAAACAAGGCGAGGGCTGGAGCTTCATATTATCTTTTTTTTATTCTTCATATACGTAGAAAGCAGAATTTATGCCCCTGCTTTGGGGAAGTCACTCCTTTTCTCCATACATGGTAGCACACGGAGCTTGGCAGACCGTGTTGTGTTTCCCATATTAAGCCATATACGGGGCAGCAAACAGGGAGCTGTTGACTATGCTGGTTACAAAAATCGGTCTCGGATGAAAAGCCCTGACAGGGCTCAATGGTTAGGCCTTGCCCTTGCTGCTTTCATGGCAGCCTGGACACCTGAAGGTCTGGTGTAGAAACAAACAGACAGACATTATGCAGAGAAGAAGCAAGCCTGTGCATGCTTTTATCAGTTATTACATTGCCTTTTGATAGATTTAAAAAACAACTCAAGTAAAGGGCAGCCACAGAAGGGTGCACCGCACTCTCTGAGGAGACTTTGTGTTTGGAACCTGGAGGCCATGGGCCTATTGTGCAGCAAGACCTGTAGATGAATTCTTGGAGGCTTTGTGTCACTATTAATTCCTTAACATCGTCTCTTCTTCCACCGTGACCACCCGTAAGGACCCACAGTAAATGTGGGATTTCACAAAATCATTTCCTGAGAGACGAGAAGTGAGTGGTGAAAGCCTGCTCTGCTCAGCCCACTCTGAGCTCAGCACGGGCACGCACTGATGTGGAGCTGGGGAGGGCTGCCGGGGTCTAACACCTACAGCTGAGAAGTTGGGCTTCTTGGTAACATCCCCTGGAGACTGGAGCCAAAACCCTGGAATCCAGGGATGGTCTGAGTCTTCAGGGTGATAGAAACATTTGAATAAAAGGAAAATTTCCTACATTCTTTGCCAAGGAAAAAAAAAAAAAAAAAAAAAAAAAAAAAAAACTTGTTTCAGTTGAGTGTTTCTGTTAAACTTGCAGGTGCTTCTGGTAGTTTGGGCGTTTGTTTTTTTGGTGATGGTTGTTGTTTGTGTTTTTTTTTCATTCAGTGTTCTTGCTTTATATTTCATAAAGACAAGAAGTTTTGTTTCGTTCACATCACCTGGAGCCAGTTGAATTCCAGTTAATTCCTCATTCGTGAGCACAAAGCTAATGCATTTGACTTGCCAAGTCTATCAATAAAAAAAAAAAAAAAAAAAAAAAAAAAAAAGAAAGGAACTTATTTTGGAATAATGTACTTTATTTATCTTTTTCTTTAATGAAATCTATTCCATTTTATTTGCATTTTGTAAAATTCTATCTTTTGACCACTTTTCTTTTCCTTTCCAAAGTTAAATTTCAGCCTAAACTAAGTTGACATATTCCTTTTAATGTGTTTTTAAAACATGCTTAATGGTGCTGAAAGCTAAGGAAGCTCAAATATAATTCCAAGAGCCTGAACCCACCAGAAGCCTAATGCAAACATTATTATAAAAACTCTGCAATGGTTAGAGGTTTCAGAGAAACCTGGGTGTTCGTTAACAAAATCAGAAACGTTATCTGTGCGAGGAAAATGTGTTCTGTCATTTGGCATCTCGACGGCTGCTCAGTTTTTCTTTTTTCTACACCCAGAAAATCTGTTTCCAATGTTTCTGCCACAGAGAATACGGAACAGCACTAGCGGGAGCAGGAGTTGATGCACGAGGGGGGTTTACCGATTGTTATTCAGCTCACATCCCTGGCAGGCAGACTCCCTCACCCCAGATTTCTCGGGAGAAAACGGCTGAATAAAGAGCGGCTCCGGCATGGAGGGCAGGAGCCAGACAGAATATTTCTCTGATCCACATGGGACAAGTGTGCGAATTGTCCAGCAAACCTTAATCAATAGGCCATCCATTTTCAGAGCAGTTAACCTTTGCCAGAGGAGGACAGTCAAGATTTCTGCAGGTGGGGACGGGCATGGGAGCCAGAGGGCGGACAGAGCCCAGCACTCCTGCCCTTCATGCCAGACCCCCTTATTCACCCCCCAGCTGAGGACAGGCACTTTTAGGAGTTTTTCACTTGTCTGTATAAAGTGCCAGGAGATGTCTCCTTGCCCCTGACATGCAATGTGACAGTCACCTTCGTGGGCATCTGGATCCAGGAGGACCAGTGCCCTGCTGAGCCAAACAGCCAGGAGAGTGCTAAAAATCCTCTTAACCTTATCCTGCTTGCAAACAGCAGCATGGAGGAGGGAAAGCATCCTTCCATGACGTCTGTGAGGAGCTGTGTCAGTGGTGACTTTCAGGAGTGCTCCCTTACTCACCCTGGCACCAGCCCCTGCTACTCAGAGTCAAAACTCCAGCTGGAAGTCCTTGGTGTGGTCCATGATCCTCCTCCCAGCAAGCACACAGCTCCCAAGGGCTGCCGTCAGTGTTTGCTGCTTGCAGAGAAGCTACTCTCATAACTTCCAAAAGAGGAAAAAACAAAGGTTTCTCTGGATAGTTTTCCTTTCCCACCTCAGCAGGGCAGAAGAGTGCTTTGTTTCACCTCACACCCAAAGCTCCTGGTCTCGAAGGGATGTTGGGTTCCACATGGTTCCATTCCTTTATGAGAAGGAGAGCCAACAACAAAACAACCTTCCTGGGGATATGTCGTCAGCACAGAAATAACACTGGGCTTCTCTCCCCACCAGCCACAAAGGGAGGATTGCATTCAACGTCAGCTGGCTCACTCCGGCATGCCTTGTGGTGAGAGGCATGTGGAAAACCTGACAGCGATGCCTCTGCCTTCCTTTCCTCGGGGCAATCACTGCCTGGCTCTGCTGGCACCAGCCACAGTAGTGTCCCTTCTCTGATCATGTCACCTTCCCACTTCTCCCTCCCCAAGATGAACTTGGGCAGAAGCTGTTGGGCTGTGCTGCCTCGATGGGTTGTGCCAAGAGGGAAGGGTTAAAGTGCCTGTGCTGTCCCAAAACATGAGACAGCAGAGTGAGACACCCCACTGCTCCTTGCTATGGACCCCCTGTTCCCAAAGGGTTCCCAGGGGTTGAGCTGGAACAGTCTTCTTGGCTGGAGCTGGCTGAGGAAGGGGCAGAAAAACTGCTGCGTGGGGAGTGGAGATACTCGGCACGAAATCTGGGCTCCAGGCGGACATCAGCTATGGCGACAGCCTGGCCATTGGAGCCCCTGTTTGGGACCAGCACAAATGGGGGCAGCACCTTTCTTGCAGATCTGACTGCAGGATGTGGCCCCATACTTTGGCTGTGTTTTGCACTGAGCCAGCGGAAGCTTGGGGCATTGGAGCAGCCCCTCCTGATGCCCCACCACCCGGTTGTGGAGCTGCACCAGCTCTACCACAAAACCCCAGATCCTCTCGTACACAATTTTGCATCTAGCTGTTCCAGGCCAGCTTCCTTATTTTGCTTGTTTTTCAAAAATTCAAGACTAACAATGACATAAAAAAATAAATAAAAAAAATAAAATCTGGCCTGTATTTCAGATAGGAAATGATGTTTGACAGAAAAGATATTCTTTCTCTTGAAAGATCTGCTTAGCTGTGTGAATTCATTCACAAGAATATTCTCTGCTACTGAATTAGTGACAAAATAAGAAAGGAAAGAAAACCTGAACTCAGTGAACCATGATCAAGTAATCCGAGGAAATCAGCATGTTTCTCTCTAGGCAATTCAGAATACCAAATGCTAAGGCACAAGAATCCTGCTAAATATACTTCTTCTCTTTATCCCTCTGAATGTCTAACAATATTTTCAATTCTCAACATTTTATCATGAGTTGTCCATATTTCCTGGTGATTTAGAGCTTGGATCAGTTTTTAACCTAACAATTTAAGCTTTCTTTTTTTTTTCCTTTAACACATTTCTAGCCTTCATGAAGAGCTTATGCACACAAGTACTAAATGTTCAGCCTTCAGAGAACAAATAACAGAACCTGCTATGTAACATTTCTTAGCTCTATTTTTAAGCCTTGCTCATGACTTCTGAAAGTTCGGGTTAAGCAATACTGCTGCATGGAACCAAAGAGACATGAAATGATGTGGAGTGGAGTATAAGCAGTGTGTCTGACACACAAGGCCTTGATTTTATTTGTATTTACTCCTTTTTCCATAGCTGCTTGTCTAACGGTGTCTTCAAAAAGATGATGCCAGGTTTCACGGCTTAGCACTCAGCTCACACCATCCCACCTCTCCCCACCCTTCCTTCTCTGGCTCTGACTTCACTCAGGGACATTCGGGGGCACGTCCTGTGTCCCATGCTGGTGCTTCAGCCCCTGCCCTTGGTCTGACACCTCGCTGGGATGGAGATACCCTCAGGCTCCCCTGTGAGAACCCTTCCCAACATGGGGAGACCCACACAGCACAGCCCAAATAATCACTGCAAGCCCGATTCAATACATGGATTTGTTTTATTCCCTTTTTATAACACAACAAGAAGGGGAGCGTGGGAGTTCAAACATCAGCCAGTGCAACCAACACCTGCAAGCTCTGTCGGGGCAAGCTTCATCCATGCCGCTGCAGAGCTGGTGCAAGCAGCGATGTGCCCGGCCGCAGCTGCGGGATGCCGGCTGATCAGAAGTTGTCCCCAATCACGGAAAGAGGTAAAATGCCATAAATCATATTCAGTCTGCTGAAACCTCCAAGTGATACAGCAGTTGAAAAGGCTACTTTATTTATAAAACACATATGGAGACCTTAATCAAGCCAGGAATGAGGTCATTTCTGCCAATTAAGTCTCCCTCATTCTGCAGTTGGAAGCAATCAAAACAAAGGCAGAATTATCAATGGTGTGTCTATGTGCTGCGGCCCCAGAAAATACTGCTTGTGCTGGGGCTACAGTAAATCACCTCGCACCATGGGCCGGGGAGCCTGGTGCCCTCAGCTCCACAGGCCCGGGGAGGAAAGGAGGGCTTAACTTTTATGCCTAATTAATGGGGAACATTTTGAATGCATCCTATCTAAGTCTTACTTGGAAGCAAAGGGCGGTATTGTTACTAAATGGCAAAGGGATAGTGTGAGCTCAAGGCTCCCATTTGGAACCAGTTGGGGTCCATCCTCACTGCAGCCCCTCCTTCACTCCCTCCCAGCTCCCTGCAGTGCTCACAGCCCTGGGGAGGTGCCTCGTGCCCCAGCCATGGCCACAGCAGCACCAAGGGGTGCTCAGGCTGGGCACAGACCCTGCTGAGTCTGCTGCTGTCTGAGAGAGAGACAGAATTTGAAATAGGGGTTGCAAAAGAGAAAAGTAAACCTGGATATTTATTGCTTTTCTTACCTCTTCAGAAGTGTTGGTTCAGGTTGTTTTTTCACCAACACAATCTATCCAGGTTGAGGAAGTCGCACTCCGCCTCTTGCTGAAATATCTCCATTATATCTCATTTGCCTGAGTGGTGTCCAAATGGGGAGATTTGCTCTCACGCTAAACAATAGGAAATGCACCATAGCTATAATTTGCTTTATTTAATATCAGATGTAGAATGTCTGCCAATCAACATATAAAAATCCTATCTGCCAGTCAATGTATGAAGAAGAACATTAATTAATTGCTTTGATGTAGTGAGTGATAAAATGACAGTGACAGTACTTTGAACTCCTATGCAACTTCATGCCTAAGACTCAGACTTTGGCCACACATTAATCATCTTTCCAACAACTCTGCAATTAATAATATGTTACTCTTAATTACAAGGAAAGTGAGGTGCAGAAAGATTTGTTCCATGTGGATGTAGCAAGCCCATTTATCCTGCTTGCATGCTGCTCTAATTCTAATCATTCCCCTGCCATTGCAGAAGAGAACAGCGGAGCCAAGAAATCTGCAGAAGGACCTAGATGCCCAAGCACGAAATGATGACCTTCAATTCTCACTGACCTTGCAGCAAACATCCATAAACATCTGTGTTTTCTGCATTAAAGTTCTCCAGATGTCTAAAATTCCCAGAAGTTCCCTGCTCCTCTCTGGGCAGCTTATCTGACATGTAAATGGTGCCTGTAGTCGCTTGCTGTGCCCCTCGCCCCTGCATTACTGAGCCCAGCAGGCACCCCCAGGTGGGAGAGGAGCACCCTGAGCTCCATGCTGAAGCATGGACCCTTTATTTCTTCACACGGGCAGCCCAGCAGGATACCTCACTGCTCCTGTGAGCTGGAGCCACGAGCTGAGGATGATGCAAAATTTCCACTCCTGGTGTGCAGGGGAATGGCCACTGAGGAGAGCGGATCCTGCCCTTGCATCTCAAGGTGCCTGCCCTCAGCATGTCCTCACCAGCCTCAGGATCCCAACTAATCCCAGGGGTCTTGCAGGGTGTTTCCATCTGCAGAAGGTACCGGACTGTTCTTTCTTGGTGCAGTCTGTTAACTGGCACGCTGCACATGCTGGTGCTGCAGGCTGGGTAAGTAGCCGGTCCCTCTGGGTTGCATCCCCATGCAGTGCTCCAGCCTGTCCCCGTAGCTCATGTCCCGGTGACAAGCACCCAGTTTGCAGGGAGGGAACTGTCCCACAGCCCAGCATTATAAACTGTCTCTCCTGAAGCATTTTACCCTCTACTGGGACAGGGAAGGCAGCAGAAACCTTCTCTCTTGTTGCCTTTGCTCTGGTGTTGGCTCACACTTTTTTTGCAGTCCAAGTCCCAAAAGGGAGGTGATGGATGCTCAGAGTGCCCATATGATGGACTGCACAAGTGCTACACCTCCCCACCTGGTCCCCATCATTTTGAGAGAAGTGATCCCATTTGCCTGAGAGCTGATTGCAGATAGCATCTGCCAGATGCATTGTTCCCAATCCTCCACACTGCACCCAGCTGCTTCCATGCCCCTGTTGAGTGACACCAATACTTGGCATTTTTCTTAAATCCCCAGCTGCAGTCACATGGAGAGGTGAACAGTGCATTTTTTCCTTTCTTCAAAGGAACATTTTCAGCCAAGTCTGCTATAGAAAATACCCCCATGCTTCTAAGCTAAAGGCTCAGGAATGAGAATAAAAGTTATAAGTACTTCTACTAGTAGTAGAGGAGCTCAGCACCTCTGAGCCAAATTCACAATTTTTTTAGGCCTGATTCCTATGTTTTATCATTTCTGGAGTTGGAAATAATTTTAATGGTCCTTTTCAATAGACAGAGATGGTGGTTCTCTACAGTCATACAAATGGTGGATGCTCACATCCTCAAAAAGTAGGTCTGCATTTATTCTAGTGCATCACTAGTTGGTGCCACACCAAAATATCATCAAACCAGCTCAGCAGGTGACTCCCAGGTTGCTTCCGCTCAACAAATCATATCTCCCTGTAAGTGTATTTGTGGCAGAATTGTACAGCTGGTTGTCGGAAGTGCTGGAAACTCCAGAGGTCAGAAGGCCATGGGTATCATTAGAGTACAAGAGAATAAATAAATAAATAAATAAATAAATAAATAAATAAATAAATAAAAAGCAAACTGTTCTCCTGAATCATATTGTTGTTCAGAATACCCATCAGAAGGGCTGCAGAGGCCCGAGGTGGGAGCCAGTCCCCAGCCAGAGTCATTCCCAGTCCAGGCAGAGGCATGCATCTGCCCAACCATGTAAAACAGTGAAAGGAAATACAGAAAGATTAACTGAAACACTAATTCCCTTTTAATTAAATGCCTTATATCATTTCATTTTCAATAGGCAATTTCCTATTCCCAGGTACATTTTAAGTCTTACTTAAGCTTCATTTGTGAGATGCTTTTATTGATGCACTTAATAGTGGATTTACGTTGCTTTTTGTTCCATTGTAATCCTAAACCCAGATCGAAGAGATACTCTTATGTCGATGCAGAAGTTTACACAGAGCAGCAGAGAAATCAATGAAGCTGTGCTTGTCCTTAACCAAAGCAAGTGCTGCACTGGGCACTGGGACAGGAAAGGTTTTAGGCTCTCCTCTGGATTTCTCCTTTTTCTGACCTAATTGTGAAATTGCGAATGTGGGGTGCCACTAAGGCTTGCTGTAAGGAGCTTCAGCTCAGCCAAAGCCACAGTAATTCAGGACAGATTGCACTGGGGTCACAAAGGGCTGCTCACAGCGATGCCAGCACAAATTCAAGGGGAGGGGGAAATTAAAAATGGAAGAGGATGGGGCTCAGCAGCGACCCTTGAACTCTGTTTAGCAATCTCAGAACAACCTTTCCTTCTGCCTACCTGGCAAAGCCTGCTGCTGACAGCTCACACTGGCACCAAACATATTGATGGAAATTCTGCTGCTGGGCAGAGGAGAGGAAAACTGAAAAGTCACTCCTATTTATCTTAAATGTTTGAACCAGGTGCACCTACCAAAAAAAAAAAAAAAAAAAAAAAAAAAAAAGACAAAGAAAAGGCCAGAAAGGTTGCTATTCATTACTGTATTACTGCAATTGTTTGTTCTGTAATTAGTGATGATAGGTAAGCAAGCTGGGAGCAAAGCAAATACAAAGTTAGTAAATGGAACAGCATTCCATGTGGGCAAAAAAGCAACAAAATGAGACCTGAAAATGACACTGTGAGGGTATGCTGATCTCTGTTCGGTTGCTATTTCATTAGCACCTGATTTTCAGACCGAGCACAGTGAGGGGATGGAGCTCCACAACCCCCGCTCAGGGCTCAGGTGCTCAGCAGTGTGCCAGGGCATTGCAGGGCGTCAATCAGCAGGATGGAGGAGAACAACAGCGAGGTCTCACCCCACGTCACCTGGCAAACGGAAAGCAGAGCATTTTCCACCAACTGTCATGCCCAGAGATAGGGCTGGCAGTGCTGAAGCTCTTGAGACAGAGTTGCTGTTTAAAGAGGGGGAAGGATTTCCCGGGGGCAGTTTGTGCTGAGAGATTGAAGCTTTTTCGAGCAAACATGGGTTTAAAAGCCCTTTTCCAACGTGGGTTGCGTAATATTTGACAGCTGAAAACTTCAGATATGCAAAGGGCTCTCTGACATTTCATGGTAAGGGAATAATAAAAGGCAAAAATGAAGCTTGGTTGTGTGGAGGAAAATAGTATCTAACATGGGGGATCATGGTTGAAACCTGTACTCCTGCCTGCTCCTGGCTGGTGGCTCCTTCTGGTCTTAATGGAGGTTGAAAGCTGACCATCTCCACCTCCCACCCTGCTCATGGCAGCCCAGCTCTCATGCCTAGCCCTCAGCCCCCTGGGCAGCAGCCATCATGAATGGCAAGCTAGGAATGAGAGGAAGGTTGGAAAAATACCAGATCTTGAAAAAAAATAGCCAGAACATGTTTTGGGGTTTTGAAAAACACCGGGTTGCACACGCTGCCATGCCACCATGTAATCATCCCACCACATCACACCAATGCCTGCCCCGTGTTCCTGCTCTCATGTTTCACATCACCCTGAATCATGCTGCACGTCAGCTGTCAAAGTTATTTAGGCCCCAAAAGAGACAGAGGTGCTTTGGGTGATGTGGAGACTGCTCAGAGGAGGGTTTTTTTCAGACACGGATCTCCTATCAGTAGTAGCTCCATCCTAAGCACACATAACCCGTTGCCTAGAATGCTCTTCAGTAGATGACAGGCCTCCAACAGCATTTTAAAAAATCTCCATATCTTATCTTTATCTTGAAGTGCTTAAACAGCTTCACACCTAGTCAACTCAGGCCCCGAGGCTCCTCAAGGGCGAGGGCTGCACCCTGATCCCTCACCCGGCTTGGGGCTAAACAATGGGGAGCTCAGCCCATGGGGAAACCTGCATTGAGCAACCCACCCCACCGGGGTCACCACAGCCACATCTCCACCACTCGTCAACAGTGGAGGAAGGCTCGGCACTCTGAGCAACACAAGAAAGCTCACTGGGATCAGCACTTTTCTCATGCTTTGGCTTTATTTCCCCCATATTCTTGCCCATGGTCCCCAGCAGGCTCTAGCACGCGGTGAGGGCCGTTCTGGGGCCCAAGCGCTCACTTTGTTAGGGCTTGATGAGGAGTTTCTCCTCCGTAATTACTCATGGCAAAAACACTCATTGCAGTGTCAGCTTTGTCAGTGACAGTCCTGAAGGGTTGTCAGCCCCTCCTAGGTCACCTGGTGCACAAAGCATCATAACACATGATATAATGTGCCATGGAAAAAAAATAAAATAAAAACATCTGTGGCCCTGGTTCTATTGTGGGGGCCTTGTAATTAAATAACTTCAAATGGGCGGCCTAGGAATATCACACAAAGACCTGGAAAAAGCCTAACAAAGTGATAAGATCACTTATTAGTGCCAAACTTTTGCTTTAATTATATATTCCTGGAGCCCTGTTCTCAAGGGAACTGCTTACACAACCACATGGTGAAACAAAAGAAGGGATTAAAACCTGTGGGAGAGAAGCTGGAGAATTCGTCTTCAATTCACAAAGAAAAGTCTTCACACATCTGACCGTGGAGGACTCCAAGATTAAAGAACCAAAGAGGTTAAAAGTAAAGGGTTTTCTTCATATTTAATGATAGGGAGGTAATAAAATGCTCATTATCAGCCTGACATGGAGGACCTGACCCAGCGCCACTCTCATTAAGGAGTTAATATTCACACTGGGGACAGGGTGTGCCCAAAGGGCAGTGTCCCCTTGAATCACCACCTCTCAATTGTGCTTTTATTTTTAGGTGAGGCCCTTCTCTGATTATGTCTCCACACACTGCTTTATCCCAAATGCCAAATTCAAACTAGCTGGACACGGAAGGCTGGGCCAGAAGCAGCTCAGCTCACAGGAGGGAGATGCAAGGGAGAAAAATGCTTTACTCCATAATTTGGGACCAAGCCTGTGGCCAGCAAGCAGGGCAGGATGAGAGAGGAGTCCCCACAGCCCTCGGCTGTCCAGGAACACAGCATTTTGGGGAGCAGAGCCACCTCTGCTCCACCTGCCCACCAAAGCCCGTAATTGAGCACTTAGTTCTGATTAGCATCATGCTCAGGCTGCACACTGAGGATCTTTCAAAACCTTTTTGTTTTGTCCCTCTGACGTCACTGATTCCAGCCCTTCTTCCCTCGATTTGCATAGCCCAAAGTCCTGTTCAGGCCTTATCTTTAATCCTCATCCTAAATCCTGGTTGTTTGGCTTTCCTCATCCCTGCTTCTTCCTGGCTGCTCTGCTTGAGCAGTGCCAGCTCCTGCTCCCAGCACTGCCCTTGTTCCATGGATCACCTTCTGGGGTGAAGGCTCTTTCTCACCTTGGTCTTCACAGGGCTCATTCCACATGAATCCTACACAGAAGTCTTGAAATGGGCCCTTAGAAATCACCACCTCTCAGTTCATGTATGTACACAAATTCAGTAAAACCCTGACAGCGGCACACAACCTGGTCCCCTCAGTGGCTGGCCACCTCATACAACCTGCCAGGTCCAAGCATTTGAGGCAAACCACTGAAGCGTTCTGTAGGGGTGACAGCCATAAGCTGAGAAACCCCCATCAAGCTGGTCATCCTCCACACAGGGCGCATGGCACAAGTGCCCGGAGTGCTTAGCAGGCCACCATCAGAAGTGGTAGGGATGTGACACCAGCCTTGCAACAGCAAGGAGCTTGGCAGCCTCGTGCTTAAAATCCTGTGATAGAGCAAAATGTTGTGCACTTAAGAGTTAAGGACTTCTTTCTTTACCTCCAGGCTCCTGAGTCACTCAACAGCAACACACGAAACAGGTTTTCTCCCCAACTTTGCTAGTTCCTAAAGGTAAAGAGGCTCATTACAAGGAGGCTTAGCCAGTAATCAATCATTCTTAAAGACCAAGGACTTAATAGTGCTTAAATATCAGATGGCAGCTCCAGAGCTGGAATAGCTGCCCAGAGGAGACCCCTGACAGCGAGGAGAGCCCAGCACCTCGCAGTACAGCCCACTCGCTCCCCCCTCCCAGGGCGAAGGCGGCCCTGGCTCTGTGGAGATGATTCTCCGCCTGTCCGAGATAATCCTATTCAAAGCAATCATCTGTTAAACAACTGGAGAGGGGCCAGCCCACACACTGCAGATCCGAACCTGAATGTTCCCACAACCTGAGGAAGGAGTTTGGGATCAGGAAATGTTTTGAAAGAGAAATAGCATATGAGGAGCGAGAAAAGCATCCAACTGCTTTCCAAACGCAGTTGCCAAGCTACTGTTTATTCAAGAAGCGCATGGATGCTTTAAAAAACTGCTGTTTGCTTGCATCCTTCCTCTGCCAGGGCAGAGGAAATGGGCACCGTGGGGCCAGGGGAGGCAAAGCTGCACCGCCAGCCCCGCAGCAAGCTCGGCTGCACCCCAGCCCAGACCTCCACCCATCCGTGCTGCCTACAGCTGGGATTTGGGCCAAAGGCTCTCAGCAAGGACCTCAGTGCGGACTGACCCTGGAAATGTCCCCCATACACACCCATCTACAAGTAACCTTTTGGGTGGTTGTTTGGATATTTAAAGGAAAAATTCTGTGTTATGACAAACAGACAGTTTTCCCCATTTATTAAATGCTCATAATTTGTTTTAATGGTTTCTCTAAACAAGTAGACTTTTTTCTCAGCTCTTTGAGCTTTTAAATGACACAACTGTTATGTTAAAAGGGAAAAGGGTGATGATTTACATTTGGAGCAGGGCGGGGGCGGCCGGGAGGCGAGGGACAGCTGCAACCCATCGGACGTGGCTCTGCGCCGCTCAGCTATTTTGTTTGCGCCCTTTCAGTGGCTCAGGTCTATCCGTGCCCTTGCCACCAGCAGCGGGTGTTCCTCTGTGCCCAGCGGGGTGGCTCCGGCTGGAACCTGGTCCCTGCCTTGTTGTGGCCACACCAAACCCTCTCTGCACGAAACCTGCAGAGGATGGGAAGCAGCCCCTAATACTTGAATGGGATTCTGGGGACCGTAACAGCCAGCATCCTTGGCTAACACCAACATCTACCTGCAGCTGGGGTGGTTCACTGTGAAAATCAGACACTCTGCTGTGCAACTTTATTTTTGCAGCTTAATGTTACTATCAAAAAGTCGTTGGCATGCTTGGATCCCTGCATAGGTAGCACGGCCAATGGAGATCTTATAGAAATCAAAGAATTATACAAAATAGCATTAACTGTACTTTTGATAGATGTTGCAGATACTGCTAGATCAGGCACAAGTGGCAAACTAGATGAACAAGCTCCACTTGCTTTTCTTTTTTGTATAAAATTAATCTGCTCAAAAGAGGACTCCCAGTCGCTGATGCCAGCTGGAGAGCCTTTTCCTGTCACCGGCCTCCCTCCTCACATTGCCCTTAGCCTCTCCTCCTTGTGTCCCTGGGGACTGCAGCAAAAGCCATGAGAAATTAAACAATTTTGGGTGTGCAAACCCCAGAAATTATCTTTTTTTTTTTTTTTTTTTTTTTTTTTTTTCAGGAAACATCTCTGGCTAGCAAACACCTGACTCAGGGTTTTCTAAAGCCGCCAAGCAGGTTGGGCTATCTGATCACCCACAGGTATTTGGGTGGCATCTGCTGTGATTATTTCCTTCATATGTATATAATCTGCAGGAAACATGGAGCTATGTGGCCAGGGGAAGGATTCCAAAGAATATACGTGAAAGAAGCAGTATGTCATGCTCATTCGCAGAGCAGCAAACAGGATCTTCCGCATCTCCCAAGTGTTATAAAAAGCAATGCCAGCTTGGAGCTCTGGACAATAAAGCAAAGGATGCACAGACCCACTTGAGAGACGATCGCCCTGCTCCTTGTTTTTCTTTTTCTCCTTTTGCCTCTGGTTGTTGTTTCTCAAAACTTTAAAATGTTTGTACAAACTTCCATCTTGGAAGCCCAGCAGAATAAACAAGACTATACATGAGCTGAAAGAAAATCCAGCAGACGGGAAAGAGTGTGTTTTTTTTCAGTTTATGGGCGTAACCGTTGTGGCTATTGAAAATATGCACAAAAACAGCTATAAACCACACACACTAGTCATTAAAAATTTCCATCTATCTACACCAGTAACTCAGGTACCCATTCAACACAATCCCAAGAAAATGCAGCACTGAATCCTCATAAAACACTCAGGAAGCCAATAAACCCAGATTCAGAGGGGTGAGCATTTTTCACAGCCAAAGACCGTCCTCAAAATCTATTGGGGATTGGAACAAATTTGTGCAGCATCCCAGAAGTCCCAGCTGAACTCTGCATCTGCCTTGGAGCACAAAGAACAAGGTATGCCCTATGAAAAAGGCACCCAGGTCCTAAAAGATAGGTCCTGTGTGGAAATGGAGACCTGGAGTTGACTGGGGGCTGCTCTACCCACCAGAGATTGAGGACTGGCTGAACAACAAGAATTCAGTTTTGAAAAAAAAAAATAAATAAATAAAATAAAATAAAAAACTCAAGTTTCAGCAACAGGTTCTGTTCCAAATCAAGGCGAAACTGAAATCTTTCCCTGAACAACTGTGAGGAAAGAATGATGCATGGTGAGAAGTTCTGCCTCATGCAGTGTATCTCCAGACCAAAGCTACAACACCAGGGAATATTTGTGTTTCCTACCCAAACCACGCAGCTCAAGTGTACGAACCAAGAGGCTTGGCAGAGAAGGGAAGTGCCATTCTTGCCAGGCTCTTCAGTTTACTGGGATTTGTGTGTTTTGGAAGAGATGTCACTCTGGCCAAATGAGGTCTTCCCATTGCAAGCTGCACAAAATAATAATAATAATAATAATAAATTGCTTTCTGCTACTTCAGTTGTGCTTGGTGGTCTTTGGAAGGAGTTGCAGGGCTGGCCAGATGGCAATAGCATGCTCTGAAGTAACCACAGGCATGCGTTTTGGTGGCATCTTCAGGCTGAAGAACAGGTTGCAGCCTCATTCTTTGGGGTGGTGACCAACTCTGCCTCTGCAAACAAAACAAGACATTTTCACCACAAGGGCTGCCAATCCACAATCCAAATAGATATTGTTACATCCCCAGAAGCTAACAATTACAGAAGCCTCCTATTTCCAGCATATAACACAGCAGTGCCAACTGTGCAGAAGACTGTATTCCTACAAATCCTACCTACTTTTGACCCAGGAGAACACCTCCTGACCTCTGCGCTTACACCTACCTTAGTCTTACTACCAACATGGCACAGAGACAACACTGACATGAGTGACAGATGCAGATGAAAGCCGTAATTACCTCCTTTGCCAGCACCTCTTTGGACAGCCCAAAGCGCATTAACCCTGTTTCAAAATATCATGGGTAGTCTTGGCCCTGCCAAATTCAGTGGAAGTGCTGCTCTTCATTTGAACAGGGCCAGATTTTTACCCATCTTACACAATCCAGCTGCTTCACACCCAGTCTTCCACCCACTCAGAGAATCCAGATGGTCCTGGATGTCACAGCCTAGCCCCACTGTGAAAGAAAAGTCACCTCTTTCCCTAGACTGGGATGCAGAGGGTGAGAAATCGAGTTGTTACTGCTCTGAGTTCACCATTCTTCAGCTAGATTAAGCCTGGTTTATAGTAGTCCTTTTTGGACAAAATCAATGTTAGACTGACTTTCAGTAGCTTATAAACAAACCAAAGCAAAGATGTTCAGTGCTCCTCAGAAGAGAAAGAGTCCTTTATAATACTACAGGCGCCTATCAGTAGTTAAACTGGAATCAAAGCTAATCCCTGGATTTCTAGCCTCACATGGCTATTAGGGTGCACATTAAAGTTTAATAGAGCAGGCTGTATGTGTTACAGCTGGAGTGACAGCCAGGGGATTAGCATTTCAAATTATGAGTTGTGATTGCATCCAGTTCTGAATTTCCTGTAAATTATGAGATAGCAAAAGAGATAACAGCGTTGCAATGGGAAAGCCAAAATCAATGCCTGGACGAGAAATGGTATTTCAGCATCAGCCGGGGTAGGGAATATAGATTCCTTTTGTCCTGGGAGTGTAAGCAAGGGTACCTTGAAGGAAAATTTTATGTGGAGGCATATTCACAGAGCATCCATGTTTTTGCAGAAGCAAGAGATACTGTTTCAGGAGAACCAGCTTGGGATGTGGGATAGTATTAGCTCTGCTGCTGTCTCACACAGGATTTGGGGCATGTCGTTTTAGGATGCAGGTTCCCAAGGGGCTGCAGGGATTTCCCTGTCCTGGTCACACAGGCTTTCAGGGAATGTGAGTCTAACTCCCCAGGACTGCCTGAAAACCTGAAACTTCAATGAGGTATCTATGAAAACAAGAAAAATATTTTCATTTTATCTCTGTGCAATACAGGGCTTATGCTATGACTGATCCCTATACTCATTTTGGCTGAACTGGGAAGATTTGCCTCCTAACACAAATAGCAGAGTTTAATAATAAACTAGTACTTGCACAGACATATAAAGGTTAATCAATACTGCGGGCCTCCAAGCCAAGGATTGTTCCTTCCTCTGCACTTGGACAATGCCTGGCACAATGAGATTCCAGACCTAATTGTGGCCTTGGGGCGCAATAGCAGGCGCAGTAAAACCAGCCATGTTTTCTCACAACGATCATCCCATTTGGAGCCCCACGTTTCCTTCCAATGTTTTCAGTGTTTTAAGGAAAAAAAAAAAAAAAAAAAAAAAAAAAAAAAAGAAAATCAAGGGCCTAAATTTATTTCCTGCTAAGAAAATGTTGCACAACTCCTGGCTGGCTCATGCCTCCCCTTTGAGTATCCTCTCAGAGAAACTCCCTATTCTGGTCACAGACACATACACACACAGAATCCAGCAGGGGATGATTCAGCTCAAGAGGCAAAACTCACCCGTCATGCACTTAGACTGCCTTCCTGAGCTTTCAGATCATACCTGCAAGATGGGATGCAAATGCTTCAGCCTTCTCGCCTAGCTTCACTTGGTTCTTTGACTGGGTTTTTAAAATGGCACTGGGCTGATTGTGCCTTCAGTGGTCTTCGCGAGGATGGCACCTCTCCAGTGCTAATTAGTTATTGCTGTCATAATCCTGGACACAGGTTGGCTCAGTAAATGGGCAGGGACAAGGGACAAGGCTGCTTCTAGTAGAAACCGATTCCGTTCCCATTCCCTCTGTCCAAGAACAGGTTTACACACCAGCTTGGATTTTCAAAGTGTTAAAAATTGGCCATGAGCAAAGGTCTGTGCTCATGCAAAATTATGAAGGCAGCTTTTAGAGTCGGTGTGAAAAAAACATTCAGAGTATTCACAGATGCTGGAGCCTAAAAACCAGGAATCTTAAATTTGCTTTTAAAATTGGAGGTCCCACCAGCTGCTGTAACTAACACCTCCAGCTTCTTTTAGGTCGAGCACATCTATGTTCATTCCACTCTTTTGAAAACCACTCAATTTGTGAAGCTGACTCAGTATTTATTAGGATAACCCATGTGAGACAGCCAAATTTAGCATTTTTGGACCAATTCATCTATTCTGTGATCAAAGATGTTTAGACGTCATTATGACTTTGGAACATTATTATCTTTGGGACAAAAAAGATAAGTGCGGCAGATGCCAAGTTGCTGGATGATTTAATGGTTAAATCCAATTTTTTTTCATCTCCACCCATTCCACAAGGTTTTTGGATTGCCTCCAAGCTGAGTTCATTCCAAAGTGTTTCCTCATTTTAGTTCTGTCCTTCTGCAGAGGACTGCACATCCCAAAACCATAACAGAGGATTTGGCAAATATCACTCT
>CM021777.1:16270345-16307068 GCA_011076525.1 Nettapus auritus
AAAAAAAAAAAAAAAAAAAAAAAAAAAAAAAAAAAGTAAAAATAAAATAATACAAATGTTCTGGTTTTGTCTCTTTTCCCCAGAAAGAAAGGTTGCTTCTGGCCTACTACACTCTCCTCTAAGTCACTGACAGCAAAAGTTGACCAGTACCTGATGAATCAGGCAGCAGGAAAGCAGTGCTGAACCCCAGCCTGTCCTCCCGCACTGCCCAACAGAGGGGCTTCTCTCATCCCATCAGCAATCAGCAGGTTCAATATGATACCACACAGTATTTTGTAAAAGAAAAAAAAAAAAAATCACACTATATAAAGTTATTTTTGCTTTGGAACTTTTATTGGCCTGTAAAATATTTTTACATTTATTACACTTTTAATGAGAACTCCTAGAATCGAGGCCGGTGTAAATAATGAAAACAACACTAGTAAATGTCCCCATAAACCTCGCACCAAGCCTTTGATGCTAATTTGCAGGCCTGGCGTCCCTTCCCTCCTCCCCACCGCCTGCTGCAGTGCCCAAATGGCAGGGTAGGATGGCAGGGGCAGGGGTCTCGGGGGAACGATGCTCAGGGGGCAGCCCCAGCTCAGTTGGCACCAGGAGGCTCAGAGACATGGACCACGAGTCCCTGCTGCGGAGGGCGCGGGGCTCCCTGTGTACTGCTGGCTGAGTCGTTTAATTAGGGTTCGACAAGTCATCAGAAGCACCTTTACAATTCCCAGAGGCTCAGCAGAAGCCAGTTGCCTTTGCAAATCCCGGTTTTGGTGGCTTAGGTGAACTTCCCCTTCATGGTTCTTTGAAGGTCTCTTGTGGAGACCATTGGTTTGTCCACTGAAAGGTCCCCCCTCCACTCAGGACAGTCTCATGAAGGATTTTCTGCTCTCACCCCAGAATTGCACCATATTCAGTCTGATATTTTGAATGCCCTGACTAAGCTGTGATCACGTAAAATATTCAGAGAATTGCACAGGATAGCCTGGGTCTGTAGGTTTGTTGGATATGAAGCATATTTTGTAGAAAATTTATAAAATCAACATGTGAAAAGAAAAGGTACATCACCCACCAGTTTTCTTATGGAAAATCCCAGTCACTTTATTTTTTTATTATTATTATTATTCATTAAAAAGTGCATTCATTTCTTACATTTAGCATGTGAAAATGTAACCTTTTGCTTGATGTTGTGTTCTTGTAAGCTTTGGGTGTCCTCAGCGTCCTCAGCACCCACCCTCTCCTCAAACCAAGGTCTCTTCACATGGGTGAGACCCCTCAGAGCCCAAGCACAGACAGGCAGGGGACACAGTGGGATTGGTCCCCATTTTTTACCCTCCCTCAAACATTCATCTGTCTTTATGCGGGCAACACCATACACCAGCTCAGGGATCCATTCTGGCAGCAAAATTCAAACATGGTGCATATACACAGTGCAGGAGAAGCTGTCTCTCCACCATCTTCCCTCCCGTACTCAAGGCATTCCTTCAAACACTTTGGGGTCAGCTGGGCTCTGCCCTGCTCTGGGATCACAGTGGCACAGGAAAGAGCAGGAGCACAGTCAGGGTATGGGCTGATCTCAGAGAACACCTTGAGTTAGCAGGATACACACCTGGACCCTGACATATTTTCAAGCCCTGTGCTCAGCCCCACAGACCATATTACCTCCTTTATTCTCCCCCGTAAGCCTGACCACAATGTTGTTACATTTTGGTTTAATTCCAACAGCAAAAAGTGCAAGAAGTGTCTCAAACCCTGCTGATGAAACCCAGACCAGCTTTCCATGGCAGCATACGATACACAGCATCTTACAGCGCTCAGGCAGGAGCGTGGGCTGCATCGCTGCAGAGAGCTTTTTATGATTTGTTTCCTGTCCTGTGCATTTTCTGGCTTGCTTGACGCTGTGTGGTGGACCTTCCCTTCGGCATCTCCATGCCAGTACACACACGAATTTTGCCACATGGACTAAATTTTGCTACATGGACTAACAGCTTCAAAAATACTTGTGGGTCTGCGTCCCTTATCCTTCCACAGGACATCCCTCCTGGTGCAGTGAATAAATCCAAGGCTACCACAGCTTATTTCTCCAGATGGGGACCTGTTTCTGGGACAATCGATCAGGACTGTGTGTCTGCATGGCCCTGCACGATGTGCACTGCTCCCGACATGGAGCTGAAGCCCAGACTCGCGGGCTGCCTTTGTGCACAGGCGGCTGGAAGGGGCTGGCTGCAGGCAACAGTGACTCAAATTCCCTTTGCAACAAGAATTATCATTTCTGTGTGCTATCAGTTACCGACAGCGCATTGGATTTTCCTTTGCTATTTAATCCTTTCGATTCCAGGGCCAGATCCCATAAAAATTCCTTCCAGTGTCTACATCACAGAAATTCACCCAAACCTTAACAAATCACTTTTTGCAGGGCTTACCAGCCCTGCCTGCTGCAGAATTCTTCACTCACTCCAGGTTGGGTCATTGTGCTTGGCCTTCCTGGCTTTCCTATGACATTTCAATTGAAATTGTCTCTCTTCAGTTCCCAACCTAAAATACCATATTCCAGTACAATGCCCTTTTAATGCAGATCACTGTGTTTTGCCCAGAATCAGATGGATTTCACCAGGAATTGAAGATAAAGATCTCTTAGTCTGACTGATTTCATATTTCAGTTTTTTTATTTCAGTTTTTCTTTTGGGAACCTCTTGGTCAGAAAGGATCCCTTGAGCAGTCAGGTCTCTCTTTTGGAACTAATGACTGTTCATTCACAAACTTTGCAAAATGTCATGTAATAAAATAAATGGTGCAATATTCTACGATAATGTATCACAATATGTCATGTTATTTGATGTTAAGAAGATAGACTTAAAAAAAAAAAAAAAAAAAAAAAAAGAGTAGTATTGAGTATGCAACACTTGAATGAAGCATAAAGTAAGGAGCATGAAGGATGAAGTAAACAACCCTTAGTGAAGTGAAGGAAAGGAGAAGGATCATTAAAGTCTGTGAAGACAACCCAGGGCACGAGATAAGCAACATGGGGCACTGTTTTATTCCACGCACACAAATTTATGGTGCCAACGTGCCCCTGTGAGCACAACCCTCACAAAACATTTCATCAAGGCTCTTCAGCGTGTGGACACCGAGCCTGCCACCCTCATGTCAGGGCCTGGAAACCTTTACCAAGTTAAAAATCCCTGCTTTGTGTTTTGCAGTGCAGAAAACATACCAGCCTCTTTAGTATCATTTTCCCAAACTTCGATCATCAGGAAAGCAGTGTGCCCGCAAACCAAGGCATTAGGCATCGCAAATGCAAAAGGGTTTCACGTTGCCTGGCCCAAACCCAGCCAACACGGGCCAAGGGAGAAGAGCGCCGTTCCTCCTCCAGATGTGTCCAATAAGAGGCAATATAAAGCTCTGCCTTGGTGGGATCCGGCCATACCCTTAAGCAGTGGCAACGTTAACCATCGTGCTTGACTTCTGCGATGGGAATGCCGCTGCTATTGCCGCATAAATCAAACCCGGCTGAGAGATCAAAAACTTCAGCAGAACCAGATGGCTGTATATGGGGCAGATAATGCAAGTGCTAACTGTGCATGCAGTCCTCCTGCGCCTCTTCCAGGAGTGAGGATGGGGGAGATACCACCTCTTCCTGCAGCATCCCCCTGCTTGCCCTGTCCACAGTGGCAGGAAGGCTGCCACAGGGGAAAAAACACATGCAGAAAAGATGCATTTGGCCCCGAATGACAGGCTTTCCTATGGGGACCCCCTGGCTAATCCTCCAGGTCATGTGAGGCTGGGGAAAACTGGTCTCTTCCAGGATATTTGTGTTCCTAGGCCTCTGTCCTGCTCATATATTAGACAAGACCAGTGACACTGTAGATGTGGAAAAGCAAGGGATACGAAAGTAATAAATAAGTTACATAACCAAAGGAGGCAAACCAGCAGGAATATTTGAGGTGGCAGATGGACTGTGTGACATTTCCCTGACCTGGCCTTAGTGGGTACTGAGTCCTGCATTTCCCAGCACACCAGGGAGAGACCTGCCCGTGCCTTGTGACACCCTGGCACCATCCCTGCAGTGGGTGGGTGGGGTGGGTGCTCACCTTGGGTCACGCACCCTGGGAGAACACGTCTGTGATTGTGACACCGAGACACGTAGAGCAGTTCCTCCCTTCCCTGGATGTGCCTTACCTTCTCTTCTGATCCACAAAAAGGAACGAGTGAGGGCTTGCCGCTGACGTGCTGATGGATGGCTTTGGGCTGGAGCTGCGCAAGGGATGAGTGACAACCTCCCAGGACGGAGAGCTCAGGGCAGGCTTCATAATTCATTGAGCCCTGCTGGCAGAGAGGTGGAGCCACACAGCACTGTGTGGGCCACTTACAGAGGTCTCAGACCACAGGAAAAGTCTTTTCTGGAATATCCATGGACAGCTTCTCCACCACCACTCTGCCCGGAGCATCCTGGCACAGGGACGAGCACGACCTCAGCAGGGGGAGGCTCTGAGTCCAGGCACAAGTGGTTCTTGTTCACTCAAGGGTGGCTCACAGGAGCTCACACTCTGCTGTGATTGTTCTAAAGCACTCCTGGCATCTAACTCACTGTATACCAAACACTGTACAGACTTTTTTTAAAAAAATAAATATCTGCATCATCTTTAAGGAAAGGGCAAGTATGCACAGAGAGCATGGGGATGGCATTGATTTACTCACAGTTGAAGTTCCAATTCAGATTGATTTCCATGAAACATGCCAAGATTTTTTTTTAGACTGTTTTTTCTTGAAAAAAGATCTCCATGCCATGCGAGCTCTAAGAAATTCACCACTGAAACCAAGAACAAAGACTAACTATGCTTCAAAGTTATTTACTTCACGTTTCATTGCAGAGCTATTTAACTTGTTATACACAGGAAATTGCCTCAAACGTTATGTCTTTTGTACCACTTTCTTCAGAAGACTGCTGAAGTCACATTAACAAAGCAAAAAGCTCTTTCAGAACCAGGGATCTTCTGTAACTACCAGGTGATACTAAGTAGGAAGCAGAATAAATTGGCCCATATCCCTGCCATCTCCCCACATGTGGGCAAAGATGCCCTCAGCATCCACGATGCTCAGCCTGAAGGTTGC
The DNA here is from genome assembly GCA_011076525.1 of Nettapus auritus. Classification (NCBI taxonomy): domain Eukaryota; kingdom Metazoa; phylum Chordata; class Aves; order Anseriformes; family Anatidae; genus Nettapus; species Nettapus auritus. The sequence continues at coordinate 16,275,443 of CM021777.1, forward strand.
CCTGCCTGGAAGTGCCTCTCATTTCTTTGCCTTTCTTTCCATACTCCAACCACAGTGAAACAAAACTGGGTTGTTTTCAACACAAAAGGGTTCTGGAGAGCTGGTGTGTGCTCAAGAAAAAAATAAATACATACAGGAAAAGAATTTTTTAAACAAATCCTGAAACTGCCACTTGCAGGTGTCTAAGGTCTTGGTTAGTCAATCCCACAATGTGATGCCAACTCTGACAAGCTGCAAAGCTTGGGACAGGGCCTGGAGAGGTGAAAATCAACATCAGTATCACAAACGTGGTTGGGTACCGAGCCTGAGGGGTTCTTTTTTTGCCAGGTGGATGTGACCTGACTTGCAGAGACCTGGCAAATGCCGTTCCTGCCCTCGGTACCAGCCCAAGTGGCCAGGCAATGGCAACTGCAGTGGGGCAGCACCACCACCACCCTGCACAGGGGTGGTCCCTGGGGCCACCCCAGCCCTTTTCTGGGTTTTGGTCTCTCTAGAAGGAAGCAGTTTCCTTCCCATTCCTGACTTTGAGGACAGAAGCACAGGCAATATCCCACCCTCTAGCAAAGGAAAGTCTGGAAAGTGGCACAGCCACACCTTAAGAGCTCTGGGAAATGCTCAGGTAGAGGGAAAATGTGAAGGTTTCTGCAGCAGAGATCCTTCCCCGTTTCTTACCTCACCCTTTATCAAAGATTTCTGATTCATGCTTCACTCAGCTCAGCGGGCACTCCCCACAGCCTCATTATCTTCAGGTCACACTCCTTAGCACACTGCTGCATCTAAAACCCAAAGCCCTGCCCCAGCAGCCTTTCTTCTCAGCTGCTTTGCAAACATTTGCCATATATCCCACATAACGCATACAACAAACCTGTGTACTCTTTTATAAAGCCCTTGCTAAAGCCATCCACGGGGAACTCCGCAGAGGCAGGTAGGGGACATGCAGCTTCCTGCTGGCCTGGTTTCTTCAGGTACTTCTCCTCCTCCTGCCTCCCTACCAGGTCTCATCTGTTGCATCTTGCCTTGCGTTTTCAGGAACACTTTGCTCAAAGTCCGGTTGCACGTCCATATGGTACAAATATACCCGGTGGAAAACAATAACACATCCTAATTACCATTACCATCACTTCAGAAGAACACAGGCCAACTTTATTGTAAGATCCCATTACAACTTTAAACACAGATAGCTCCTGTACGGCAGGAAAGGAAGAGAAAATGGGTAGAAACCAAGTCATTTAATTGAAAATGCATTATCTGATTGAAAAAATATGTTTCTGCAGCAGCTCCTTGGGCACAGGTTCAGCTAATGAAAAGAAGTTCCCCTATACACGTGTGGCTCCTTAGGTGACTGCAATCAGCCCGGGGTGCATTTCCTGGGGATTGGGAGCCAGCTGAGAGGAGCTGGCCTGCCTGCGGTCATTAAGACCAGCCAGCCACTTATGGGCTGCGCCGGCATCGTTACTGCTAATATCCCCAAGCAGAAAAACCTCGCAGAGCTCAGAGCAGGAGATTTTGCCCCTTAGAAAGTACTTATTGAGCTTATGGGCTGGCTGGAACCTGCAGTCCTTGTGTGAACCCAAATGACAGAGCATCCCATCTTGCCTATGCCACACACGTCACGCAGCGACAGCGGTTTGCAGGGCTGGGTATTCCACCAAAATAAGCAGTTTGCCAAAATGAAGAATCCCAGGACATCATTTTCTTTCCCTGTGGCCACTGGGAACTGGTGTTTGCTTTCACTGTCCTACAGCCAGAAGTATGCGGTTTGTTCATCCCAGAGTTTGTTCCCTCGAAGAAGTGCCGTAACAGCCATCAGAAACAGCTTAGGAGAAGCAATGATTACTAATTTAACTATGCTTTTTTAGTAAATACCAGAGTAAATAGAAATAAATGTGCAGTGTTTAAATAGAAACAGCCCTAAGGCATAAGTAAATCATCTTTATCCTCTTTTAACTAAATGGTTTCTGAGGGGTAGGGAGGGTTTTACACATAAATATGCATCTTAACAAATATTCAGCAGAACCCTTTGAATTTATGTCCTGCTTATGCAAAGAGAAAAAGGAGTCTTCCGATTTCCAAGGCTTTTGGTGAGGTGAGGGAGGGTGAGTAGTGAGGAAAGCTGCCCTTCAAGTAGGGAGCAAACATGCTCGGAGGTCCAAGTGGGGCTGCCACCACCACCAGGGCTATGTGGCTGGGGACAGTGGCCACAAGAATGGAGCAGCACAGGAAACCTCCTTGCCAGGGCTCACAGCTCCGCAAGGCAGCCACCGCCCTGAACCATGCTAAATGTGCAGATGGTATCGGAGTATGTTCTCGTCTTCTATCAGTGTGAAATCTAATGTGATTCACAGCCCAAACATTGCTCCTCAGGCAATCATTAGACAGAAGTCTTGTTGCTTGTTTGCAGTCTGATTTTAGGAAAGGGAGCGATGAGACCAGGGATTGATTCCCAAAGGTTCTTGGTGGCTTTGATGGGAGCATGTTCACACCATGCAATCACATCCAAACACTGCAGGAGCACAGTTTATTAAGCATGCAAGGCCATTTACACCACGTCTTATTCTTCCTTTACCATGGTTGTATTTAACAAAGTAAAATGATGATTCACAGACAAGACTGTAACGCCTGGTGCTTACGCAACCCTTTTGATCCTACAATCTCCCTGAGCTTTTTCCTCACTCTCACCACCCCAGCTCTAGCTCCTTGTGCAAGAAGAGGCATGGGCACCCATGGCCATGCAGAGGGGTGCTGGCTCTGCCCTGCCACCAGCCCCGCTGCTGGGCACCTCCAGTGGAGGATCTCTGCACACCTCCAGAAGGTGGCCACCAGCTCTTCTAGGTGGGTCTCTGTTATTAGCCCCAGGTTTTCAGGGAGGAAATTCATGGGGAGATCAGGAAAAGGATCCAGATCCTCTAACACTGAGCCTTATTCCTGTCTTTTATAGAAGCAGTAGTTGCCACTGCTCTGCATTTTCTGAGAAAGTGCTGCATGGCTTTCTTCTGCCAAAACTAGATGATTTCTTAAGGCTCTCTCTGCAGGTGGCAGACAAAGTCCTCTCCAAGCAGCGGTGCCAAGCAGAAGCCAAAATACTGTCCCAGGACACACCATCAATCTGTCACTGCAGGACTTTCAGGGACCGAGTGTGATGACCAGGAAGCTCACAATTGCATGAAACCCTAGTCTAAGAATACTGTTTTCTCCCTGCTTAACTGAAGAGACAGCACTAATGTCTGGGGTTTGGGGCAGACATCAAAACAGATGCCAAGCCCCCAGTGAACAGCAGAGCAGTGTGGGACCCTCAACTGCACACGATGCCAAGAATAAATGAATGAAGAAAACATCTCAGTAGAAGCAATGGTCTGAAGCCCCATCAAGTCTAAAACCTCTCAGGTATGAAGGGCAGCCAGAGGAGACTTGACTACTTGGTGCCAGCAAAAAGAAAGAGATGGAAGGGAGTTTGGCTGGGACAGCTCCCGGCTCCGCAGCACTGGATGCTTACCAGGGCTGCTGGATGCTTCGTACCCCAAAACCTCAGTGCAGCCCAGCAGCCCTTCAAAAATCCTGGTATGAATTTTCTGTCTGACAGAAAAGCCTACTGATAAATCAGTCACTGAAGCCCATTTTCTTCCTGGAGTTCAGTAATTGTTACAGTTTCTCATTGTGCCCATGAGTGCTGGGTTTCTCATTAGCATCTCAGTGAGCCAAAAGATGTGTAAACAGGTGTAGCTACAGAATTTCCTACTGGGTACACATCTGAGGAGACTCCAAAGCATAAATTACTCTTTCCAAAGTCAGTTTTAAATCATGCTCGCTAACAGCCATCTCCTGCCCTTGATCATTGCTCCAAGGATGGCAACAGGAGTTTCACATATGGTTTGAGTGAAGCGTGAGGCTTTCAATCGCCCCACATCCACCTGTTTCAGATTGTGTCATAGGTATGTGCTTAAGCATTTCATTAACATTTCCCTTTTTTAATGTTAATCCAAGCCATGCTAACTCTTCCTATGTGGCTAGAAGTTTGAAGCAGAAATGCAACGAGCATCGCAGAGGCAGCGGGGTGGGAGGGAGGCAGCTCTGAAATATTCCTGATGAGGGATGGATGTTGTGCCGCATTCAAATGAGATGGGAACACCATGGATGCATGACCAGGGCAGCTTTGAAGATCCAACCCTAAACATACAGCTCTTGGGTATCTTGTAATTCCCCTGTGAAACACATGCTCCACTCAAGGATCTCAGCTGCATTTAATCTTAATTTCTCCAAGGGCATATCCGCATTGCTGTTTCTTCCTCATCAGAGCAGAGCTGCACCCGTCTCCTTTATATTGTCAGGTGGGAGAATCCCTGCTATTTTGCAACTGCTGTAGGAAAACCAATATGGGACCTATGCTGAAAGAGCCACCCGTTGCTCTGCCGTTGTTTTACGAGCGATAGAGTTATCCAGCAGCACAGCTCCGAAGCCCGACTAGGAGCCAAACAGGTTTTAGCATGTTTTTTCATCTCATTCTTTCTGTCTCCTTTCAGTTGGAAGCTCAACTGTCAAGATTAAAACATCCACCTGTGTGGCATACTCAAGCATGGCTGAACTTGATAGATCTGCACAGTTGGATTCTGCAGCAAAGAGCACGGATATAAGACACATTGAGAATAGTCTACTAATCTTTCCTCCCTCCTCTCCTCCCCCCACCAAAAATTAAAAAAACCAAACATGTGTTTTTCCTTACGGTGCTTTCTTTTTAAGGTATATCCTGTCAGCGATGTCATGATGGGAAATCTCAGTGGAAGTCTTTGCAAAACTGTATTTCTGTCATTACCTCGTGGCTTACACACAGCATATCACAGTGGTCGAGGACAGAAATGTGTAAAAAATTCTTTGTGAAAGAAAAAAAGGAGAAAGTCAGCTATGTGAGATAGGGGTAGGGTGTTCCAGACCTGAAACATCAGCACAGCTTGGAGACAAAGCATGAGTAAGGTGGGCATGAGCAGAAGGTCTGTGCTCATGTTGGGGAGCCCGGGGGTCCCACATTGGCCATGCCCTGCAGCCCGTGGGGCTGTGGGGATCATGTGTCTGCACAGAGGTTTTGGCACTTGAATATTTCAGAGCAAGGCAAGCCTCTGTACACTGCTGCCCTCCTTCCATGGGAAAATGACTCAAGCTACACCAGGATCTTAAGCCCTTCCTGGGAGACACCTTGACATTCGGCCTTCTCAGGTCTGAGCTCGGAGCAACGTGTGGTTCTCAGCCGTTTCCTCCACAAGGTATTTTTCCTGTGTTGTTTTCCAGCGTTGCTACCATAACACCTGCTATTTTATTTTGGTTGCAAAACCTGGTGCATTCAAGCCCATCTTCAAACTTATGTTACAGTGCTGCATGGCATCTAGTCATGCATGTGATCTTCTTTCCATTCCTGAAACAAGGCTGTTGCCCCTTTATCTTTTATTCTTACCTCATCTGTTGAACAAATGTCGCAGCCACAGTTACTAGAAATATTTGGACCTGACAGCTGCAAGTATTCAAAGGCAACTATATGTGCACAGAACTATAATTAGATGGAGCATTTAATTTTGTTTTTAAATCACAGAGATCCAGTATTGGAATCTCTGCCGACGCAGACAATCAATACAGACAGTGTGACTTAGCAAGCTTTATGGTCATTTATTTTCCATGTACTTAGTGATAACCAATACCCCCTGCCTACAATGACATGCATTGTGTTGCACAAGAAGGGATTTTGCCTCGCTGAAGCCCAGACCACAATACATTCATGCTTGCCAGCTTTAGCAGTGATACCACACTGCAACAAAGACAAAACGTGCCCCATAGTGAGCAGGAACTACAGGCTCGGGCTGAATAAAAATAAACCATAATAATTGCTTAGTGACTGCTGCAAAGTGCATTGTAAACCTCAGCTGGAATCTCTGGTGTTTGTTGCAGTAGGTATCTCTCCTCACTCCCACCTTATGGGGGGAAGGACAAGACAGAAGGGATGCCCAATTTGCTCAAATCCAACATCACAGGTCAGATTAGAGATGACAAGCCCCAGCCTTGTGTCTCATTATTCAAGGAACTTGTTTTTTCCTTGGCATTCACAGCAAATAATTTTTCTATTTTATTGTACCTCCTGCGGTTTGATTTCTTCTTGTCTCATCCAGAGCTGAGAGCTGCAACCACCTCATGTCCGAGTCATGAACTGACTTTGAAACTCTCCATACACAATAAATCTGGGGAACGTTTTATCTTCCCTTCTCCCACAGCCAAAGAAGATCAGAGATGCTCAGAGCAGGGGCCATCAAAGAGCTTGTCCTCAGCTCATCCAGACCAACCACACCAGGAATGTGTTCACTGCTCTCCAAGGAAATGTTTTGGAGCTAGGACCCCACGAGTGAATATCTGGTCATTGCTGCCTCTGATGTAGCTGCATATATTGCACAACGCTACTTTGGGTTTCTAATTGAGAGATTAATTAGTTTGTTTGAAGAGAATACATTGGGAGTAATAAAAAAAAAAAAAAGAGGACGAAGAAGCAGCAGCCCATAAAATCATTATATCCTAGTAGTTTTATTGATATGGATTAGGAGAAATAGCTGGAAGACAGAGAAGGAATCATATTTAGCTCAGGTAATAAAATTATATGAGCTGCCATTTTCATAATGTTAAACAAGACCTGAGGGAAGCTTAACTTAAAAGATTACACAGGTGGATTCTTTTCCTTTGGTGAACATGAGAGATTATTGTAAAAGTCATTTTGTGCACCCTGCCTCTTCAAGCACAGTCACAAGAAATTAGCCAAGCGCTGACTTCTCACAGTGGCCACACTTTCTTCACAGAGGCTTTCTCTGAGCACAGGAGCATGGGGAAGGAGCCCGTGCTGCTACCTCTGGTCAAAAAAGGGCACAGGGATGCTGGTTTTGCTCGTTGCAAGTGAGGATGTGGTTGTGTTGTGCCAGCTCCCTCCTGTGTGTCCTTGTCCTGCTCCCCCATGGCGTGGACACCAAGGGACTGGCCCATGGGGCACTGCTCTCATTCACAGCCCTGGGAACTGTCCGCTGATGGGCAGGGTCAGGGGATAAATACACAGCATTTAATGGGGAAACAGGCACCTGGGTTTTGCAAGCAAACCTCCACACCCTCCCAGGGCACACTCGCTACCAAAGGTTTCAATCCATTTAGCAGAGCTGGAAAAAAACATTGTTTAAAACATATGTAAACTTGGTTGAAATTAGTGGTTTGTCCCCAGAGACTTTGCTGCTGGGTAGCCCACTCAGTTTGGGACCCTATTCTATGAAAATGCTCAAGTTAAGCTCTTAGTCTGGGTATTTTACTCCTAGATTTAGCAGAAATTCAATTGTATACCAAGGCTGTAAAGCTAGCAAGCCTGCCCTTATCTGAGATATGAACCTTAAAATTAAAAAAACAAGGTGGAGAAAATAGCAACTTTTCTGTCCTGTGAGCAGGACACGTTCCCAAATACTCAGTGCCCTGGGCTTGGGAATTTGTGTTGTTTTTTACCTTGATGTTCGCTAGCAGAGAGCACGAAGATCCAAAGCCCATGATGAGAGCAATAACCATTCTGAGACGTTTATAAATGACCCTCTTAACTGTTTATGAGACATTATCTGAGGTAAAGCAGAGTAGGAGAAATAAACTTGAAGTAGGAAGAGCTGGCTTGCCTCCCAGATGGAGCATGATAAAGCACCAGTGTCAGTGTTTCTTCTCAGTTTTATGGCAGCCTTTAACTGCTTGGTGTTTAGGATTTTTTATCAGAAAACGGAAAGAAGAAGGAATGGATCCAAAGCAAAGTGGTTTTCACAAACAATATTCTCCAAATGACTTTATGTGAGCAGATACTGTGTTATCTGGCTATCAAGATAACACCTTTTTTTTTTTTTTTTTTACTTGCCACAACTGCCTGCTACTCAGTTTCCCAGTCCTGGTATGTACAAGGAATTCCTGAGCACTGCAATAAATTTTCAAAGGGGTCTGGGTGACCCCACTGCTTCTTTCCTATTAGAAAATATCTTGAACAAAGTTAATCCCTGGTCAGATTTTGCTCATTAAATAGAATTCTACTGTCTCGTTTAAGCAGTGTGTTCGTTTTCATTACCCATAAAGCAGTGGATATCTTCATTACTTTGGAACTCTCTGAATTCAATTCATCTCCCACGGAACCTTAATGAATGGCCCATAGTGGAACCGCAGGAATGGGATACATTTGTTACACAGGAAGTTCTTCTATAGGTTCAAATGCATAAAAACTACCTAATTTCTTATTTTTCCTCAACCCAAAGTATAAATCACCTTAAATCACAAAATTTCATTGCCCTTTCAAGTGTTTTTCAACACTGCTTGAGAAAAAAAAGAGATTAAAACCCAGTTCTTCTAGCTTTTGATTTTTAAAATGCAAGATACAAACCTGAAACAGGATCTAGAGGAAAAGTCAACAGAAAAGGAGGGCTCTGAACAGAGATTTTTGCTTTTAACCACCTGCTTTAGGCACCTCCTCAGCAAGGAAATGCCTAAAATGTGCAGTGATGCTCCAAACCAGAAAGATTGAGGAACTGTGAGCATCCAGACCTTAAAGCCCGATCCAGTTTGGTGTTAGAACAGAAGGCAGTGTTATAAATAATACTTTTTTCTCTGTAAAAACAAAACGCAGATTTAAGCCATCAGATTTATAAAGCTGGTGGTTAGATCCTGACTGATTTCTGTTGCTTTATGATTCTGAATTCCTTCTTGGTTATGAGTTAGCACAGCCATCAGGTTTTCTCCACAGAAAAGACTATCAGTCAGGTCTAGTAAAATGAAAAAAATAAAATAAAATAAAAAGTGACTACTGCTTACTGAGGAATAGCTTTTGTCTCCAGAACGACCTATAAGGAAAACTTGCTCGTTGTATTGAACATATTTGTGTTGGATGAAAAGATTCATCTGTTTCCCCATTCTCTTTTTCAATATGCTTTGAAAACCTTATTGAAACGGTTGTCAAATTTGCAGAATGAACAGAATTTTGGTAAACTAAAATGCCTAGAGCCATTTAAATAGCATTTTTCTCATGCTTCTGCAAGAACTTGGAAATGCGTCAAACAAAATCCATGAAAGAAATCTGGCAAGGAGGGAAAAATGTTGTTTTTTTAAAAATACTTCAGAAATAGAAGACTTCAGGTCATCCTTTGCACAAACAGAAGTTTTGATTTATCCAGCCCACCAATGCTTGTGGCATCTCAGCTGTCATACGCCATGCAAAACAGGCAGGACAAGGGATGGAGCCAGGGTGGGCTCTGGAAATCCTCCATGTCTCCTCGGACCAGAGCTGAAATCAGTTCATGAGGACGGAGCCAAAGAGCTGAGGAAGCTCCATGTCTCGGCACCCACAGAGCCAATTTTTGGTTGGATCAAGCAGTGCAGCTTTCTGCCAAGTCCAGTGTAAATTTATCACCAGTTCTCTTGAAATCGGTTTTCCTCCCATTCCTAATTGCTTGATTCTGTTTAGCTCCTCCAGACTGAGCTACTGTCTGAAAGCAAAAGTGAAAAACATTTCTCTTTGAGAACGTACCTGAGGATAAAAGCACTTTGTGGGCTGTGGCAGCAAATGATGAGCTACAAGAATAAAAGCCCTGGCCATTCCTGTGGTGTTAATGCTCTCAGTCGCTCCGTGGCACGAGGCAGTCCCATGGCTGCTGCTCCTCTTACTTTCCTACGGGTAAACCATGTCCCTTGCTCCTGATTTCCCCCAGGACAAGCGAGCTCAAGCTGCCATCCAATGGCAACGTGGGTACCACGTTTCTGCAGGGCTGCCAAGAGTGAACCCTGTGTTTTTTAGCTGGTACTGGTGGAACCCAGCTCACCCCGCTGCATGGCTGTGCTGCAGCACCAAGAGCCTCCATCAGCAGCAGGCAGGCAGAGCTGCTGCTCCCACCAGGCACCAGATGCTGGAAGTCCTGGATAAATACGTAAAATCCCCTAATTCCACCAGTCTAAAATTTCCAAGCAGAAAAAGAAGACGTGTCCAGGGAAATCATGCTGCTGCAGCCTGGACTTCAAGCTTTCAGTTCCAGGGATTTCAGAAAGCCCTGATTCAAAATTTCCACTAATGCTGTTTAAAAATATACCCTCCCCAGCCAGCATGAACCCAAATGGAGAGCTAAGCATTATTCAAGTCCACAGCAAGAAAAAAGCCATATCCAGTCCCTGGAGAACCGGCCTGGTTTTGGATATCAAGGAGAGCGACCCCATCTCTGCAGCAGTGGGGTTTCCTTGCAGAGCCGTGATTCCATGGGGCTTCAGGTCTCTGTTCTCTCCATGTGTCTTGAGACCTGGGCTCTCTCCCTCATGCATGACCTTGCTGGCACCCCACACATTGCAACTCACTCAAACTTTTCCCATATTGAACCAGAGTTTCTCTAAGTCACCTTGATTTTACAACACTACCCTGCTTTACACATGCAGCTTGTTTGACACCATTTGTGTTCTTCATTTTCACTTTCTAGTTTTATTTTCGTCCAGGTGAGAATAAGGTTCATAGAAATGCTCAGGTACTCTACCTGTTCAAACAGAAATGCCTGAAGTGTCCATTTCTTGCACACTTTTTAGCTGTCTAAGCAAAGGAATGAATTGTTCTCCTGAAACTAGCCATCCAAAAGAGATTAAAAACCAAATTTCTCTAAGCATTTAAATTGCAGTTCTCCTGCCCTCATTATTTACTGGTAGAATAAGACACAGGATCCGTAGCAGAGCAGGCAGTAAATCCTTATACTTAGCACAATTCCCTGCCAAGCAAACTCCAAAGATCTACACTGCTCCTACAGTCCACTGGCTTCAAATAGTATTTTAAGCATCTTACCATGTCTCCACTGAAAAAAAAAAAAAAAAAAAAAAAGATATACTTTGAGATCTCTGAGTATGCTCCAAGCAAAATATAGATGCCTCTATAAAATGTATCACACTGCCTAGAGCCTGTCACTTGGGTACCAAAAGGATGATGGCCCTGTTAAGCAGCACTGAGGCCAGGATAGCATTTTAGAGCAACAAGACATTGTCCATCTCTGTTGCATTTGACTCACTGTTAGATTGTGCCTATCTTGAGGGTTCCTGCATTACAACCCTTTGCACAGACCAGACGTCCTTCCAGGCACAGCAAAGTTTACCCCAGCAAAAAGGAACAGGATTTGTAAATCTCTTTCACAGGACAGCACAACTGTGCAATTTTTGATCAAAGTCATCCAGCAAAAGCAAAGACAGGGATTTTTGGATGTGGAAGTGTTATTCCCCATTTGCCATTTAGAGGGAATGAAAGGAGAGACCGTGATCCAGTGTGCTGCTTGCAGGTTAATGCAGGGAAGAGTAACTTGTAAAATAAAAAGGGGGACTTAAAATAAAATAGCTTGACAAGGAAATACTTGAGCTGTCTAAAATAGACTTATTTATATGTTTTGGCAAAGACCACATTAATTGGAATTATTATTCACATGAGCCTGGAACTATATAATGTTATCCAATAATACAGAGAATCTGACACCAAAACATGTCATAGGATACATTACGTTTGCATTTGCCAGACATGGAATCCCATAAATTGTTATGTCTGATAATGGTCTGCAGTTCAATGGACAAGACTTTAAACAATTTGCAGGGGATTATGAATTTCGACATACAACATCTAGTCACGGTTATTTGTAATCAGATGGTCTAGTGGGAAAGGGAATTAGGTTTCTGAGGCAGAGCCTGGCCTGAGGCTCTGTCAAACTTGAGAACCACACCTTCAAAACCTGGACCTTCCTCCGTAACGAGGGTCTGAGAGCCTCAGTGGAGGATGGGGCTGATTTTGATATCAAGGAAGAGACAGTGCAAAGATCATCTTACTACAAGGTTTCAAAGATGCAAAGCCGTGGATATGCGATTCACTACGAACGTGATATTATTGCAGGGACATCTCAGGACTGGGATTTTACAGCAGTTGCTCATGTTTCCCATAAAGTTCAAAGCTCAAACAGAGAGACTCCCAGAAGGATGCAAGGGGCAATTGCAACTTATTTCCTCTGGGAACGGGAAAATGAATTGGAAAAAGGAATCAGCAGAGCTACTGAAGAACCAAAGAGCAGAAAGAGCACCAGGGATGGAAATGCTCCTCAGGGCATGAGCCAAATACCCACAGCTCCTGAAAGATTTAGTGAGCTCAGATACAGCAGCTACTGTCACTGTGTTTCCTACCAGCACAGCAGTACACACTGGAACATTTTCTGGTTATTCAAAAAAAGAGGGAGCTTTGAGTAATCCAGCACTGGCACCTGATGCTGCAGGGTGGAAACTGGTCCCAGGCAGTGTGCACTGGTTCCCAGGAGGGACCGTATTGCCATGACCCTGCCCATGGCACATTTCTTCCAAGGCATGTCCACCGCCCTAGGGGAAAATATCAGGGAAATCCCCATTTTTTTCTCATGTTTCATTGGATTTAACCCAGCCTGGGTCTGGTGGACCTGCTGGCTCACCAGGGCTCCAAGGGGGTAGTGGTAAAGAAGTAGCTTGATGTTGGAGAAGCACAAACCTGCTTCCTCAGAAGCCATGCCCACTTAAATCAGTCACAAAATCAAGGTTTTGGGCAAGAAGGCCAGCCCTGCAATGCGAGTTTTGAGTTCAGTTGTACTGAACCTCTGCTAACCATCATAATTAGGGGTTTCAGACCATTGCCAGGGACACGTGCGAAGAACCCAGTAAAATCCAAGTGTGTCAGGCTTGGAATCCAGTCTTGGAGAGTTTCAGGAAAAAATGCATCTAGTGGAATGAAATGGTAGGAAAGGAGAAAAACCAGGTGTTGCTTTTATGCAAGATCTCTCCACGCACTGGGAGCAATCAGCAAAATACCGATGACAAGATGGGTCTGTGCATGGAGGGGTCCTTGGGAATAAGGAGCTCAGCTACCTTTGATTGTCTTTGCCTTGTTCCATTGCCTTGGAGCAGCGCTAAAAAGCAGCAGAGCACATTGCCCTGAAGATGTTGAATGTCAGCCTGGACACCAAGGTTATGCTCGGTTCTTTCCAAAGTCTCCACAGGATCATTATCCCTTCCCCTTCTTTCTATGGAGAGTGCTGGAAACCACTTTAAAGACCACATGCTGCCTGTGTGTGATCAGAGCAAAGCTTTCCAAGTGAACTGAGCACTGGCAACGCAATCCAGGTTGAGAGCAATGGGAATTGCTCTGCTCCATTTAGTAAGCGTGCAAGAGCACCGCATCAGGAGTACAAACAGCTCCACACCCCACTGCCAGGAATCTCTGCAGGCGAAGGAAAGCAAAGAAGGAGAGGCTCACGAAAAGCTAGGCACGTGTTTGTGCCCCGTGTCATGGCAATATCTGGTGTAATGCATTTTAAACCATCCTTTGTGAAAGGATGGATTTAGAAAGGGCAGTGCGTGCAAGCTGACCTTGTGTCTCCTTGGGGTATGGCCCGCTCTGCGTCTCAAAAACCTCCCTGCAAGCTCCCCTCATGGCACAGGACAGCGAGAGCTGTAGATTCACAGCCATCAGCAGGTAAAAAGCCCAGGCACCAAAGCGACTGCAAGTCAAGGGTGATCAACCACACGCTGCACTTCCAAATGTTGAAAGTCATACTAGCCAAGCTCTGCAGTTTTCATAACCAGTTTGATTTAAGCAAAGTTTGGCTTTCTGTTACTCAGAGTGCTTCCAAAATACAGAGGGTTAGGCTGAATAACTTCAAGTATGTATTGAAGGAGGGATCCTGGTTTGCACCACAGGACAGGAAGAGCAAAACAAGTGCTAACCCAAAGCCAGGGACCTGCTTTTTTACAGCAATACTGAAGACATCTCACTTACCTGTTCAGACTGCACCACACATATATTTGAAACCTCAGATGTTAGAGCTGATGTTCACAGGGACAGTTTGGATTTGGGTCACAGCAGGGTTTTGAATAAAGCAATTAGAAATTAAACTATCCCCTAACAAACAAAAACCTGTATGCTTTTATCATTTAAAATGAAATGAAAACAAAAGAGTTGCCTGGGAATATCCTTATATCACCAGCAGCAGCTACTGCAGAGCATTTTGAAATGGGATATGGCAACACCAATTTACTGATGGGCTCCCGAGGCAAAAAGGCAAGAAGTGACAGTCCTGTTCGCCCTGGAGAGCAACCAAACCGGGGGCTCTGCAGGTGTAAAACCTGCGTGGGAGATTGACACATGCTCCTCACCTCACCAGGGCTCCGCAGAAGCCTTCTGGAGCAGGGCTGACACCTGCACAATTTTTATGATGTTGGTATAATTCCTTTGAACCGAATGGGATTATGTCAGTATTAAACTGGCATTAGTGATATAAGGCTTAAGCCTTGTAGGTAAAGGATTTGGAATTCTTATTTCTGCTCCACCTGCCAGTTCCTTCACCAGCATGAAAATAAAAATGAAAGTGAAAATATAAGTGAAATGAAAATATAAAATGAAAAAAATAAAATAAAATAAAGGTATGCAATTCAGCTTTTTGGCCACGTTTTTCTAAAAATTAGAATTTGGAATGAGGAAGGCTGTATCTATTAAATGCTTAAAGTAGGTCTTCCAAACAGTCACGGATCTGGTAACACTTTGTTTTTGAGCACTGCTGGAGATTTTTCACTAGGATTTCAAGTTTTCCTGGCAAATGCCTTAACCTTCATAAAATGTCCCCGTGGCATGGAGACAACACTAAGGCAAAAGTGTAGGTTCAGCAGCCATCAAGGGGCAGTAGGACCAGTCCTCAAGGCCTTGGAGCCGTCACATCTCCACAGCCTCCATCCACCTCCCCCTGATGCCCCTCATCTGGGTAATGCATTCAGCCCAGGTCACTGAGCTCATTTACAAATTGGCCCCAGAACCTCATTTCCTTCTTGCCGTAACAGCAAGGCATTACTTATGGAAAGCTATTCTTCGTTTTGTTGTTTTAATGTTATTAATTATCCCCAGTGACAGTTCTAAACGGTTGGTTGTTTTTTCTCCTCTGATAAGACAAACATGTCTGAATTGAACAAGCCTTGACAAATGCTGGAGATATACACTGCTCCAAAATAATGAGGGAGCTCTTTAATACAACACCACAATATGTATGGGCAAGTTGTTGCGATTGGAACAGTACAAGCTTGTCAGATCACAGTGAAATGGTATTTATTGAAAGAATAGATATGAGGAAGAATAGCAGAAAGTATTCTGCTGTACAAACACGCAGCTGAGCAAAACCTTTGGAAAACCAGGACTCATGCAACACCGAGCCATTTTCTACGCAAAACTCCCGGACGTTAATAAAACTCCCCACAATAAAGTAAACCTCTTCTTGAAAAGGAGTAAAATGTAAATTAAGTTCCAAATTTAGTCAGGTCCAGGTGAATAAAATGGAGAGAGGAAGAGTTGCATGGTGGAGAACAAGGAAGGTCCTGGCCCCTGGAGCTGAGCAAACCTGTTGGTGACATGCACACAGCCCCTGCCTATATAAAAGTCAATGCCTATCAAATCAGTGGCTATTGATTTATTTGACTGTAAACAATAAGCCTGAAACACACTAACAAAAAGGTCATGCAATGACTTTTGTTAAAAAACACAGGGTTACAGTAAACTTAGGCAGAAGTGTACCAAGTTTCACTTCCCAAAGCAGGGAACTGCTCCCGAGATGGCAGCAAGCAATGCTACCTAGTGAACTCGTGTGCATTTCTAATAGTATTAACTTACTAAAATCAGAAGGAAGCGTGACAGCAGCCTTCACTCTAGGCGTGTGTCTGAATGCCTTTGTGTACAACACGGGCAACCGATTTCACAAAGCATACAGCAGCGTGACTCACATTGTCAATACAACTCCCAAACTTCAGAACTACAAGGAGGTGCTGGTTTCATCCTATTCAAAGCATATTTTGAATGGCTAAATGCTTTCTGGACCTGACAGCTGACCTGCCAACATTTCCAGCCGGTCTGTGTGGCATTGCTGCCACCAGGCTCCTCCTCAGCCTGATGGGGTGCATGAAGCTCTGTCCTCCTTGTGTCCCGCTCCCTGATGACAGCCTGTGATGCAGCCCACAGTGGGCATTTCAGCATGAATGGGCTTGCAGCGAGACCCTGTCCTTGCCTGACGCTTGCCCAGCAGCACGAGGGGTTACAGTGGAAAGAGGTGAAGTGTGGCTTTCCAAGGGTACTTGTGGGGGGTGTCCCCAGGCATTTCGTGTAACTAATTCCCTCCTGTACCACCCATGTAGTGAAAGAATGGGCTGCAAGGCTGGAAGGAATGCTGACTGACCCATTTTGCAGGCAAGGGGGCTAAAAATTTATAAAGGACAGGAGGCAGGAAGGGCTCAGACGCAGCTCCCATCCGCACTCCTACCGAATTCATGGGAATGAATTCAGGAGAAATCCCAGCACCAAGACATCAGCCCAGCATCTGCAGGGCAGTACTGGAGGGAAGGGGTTTGCACGGAGCCCTTGCCCCGCTCCCAGCACGCAGAGCTCCCAGTCACCTGCTTGTTTTCACTCGTGTCGTCGCTTCAGGCACTGTGGGTCAGGGGAAGATGATAGCTGCAACCTAACACAGAAATAATTAACTGCTGTGCACCAAGGGGGAAATACCTCGACAACTACAAGGAGCATCGAGAGCCAGCAGCCTCGGGCAGGTGGCTCGTCAGGGGAAGGGAGCAGCATTGCCGCCAGGGCTGCTGCTTGGCGCTCCGACTTGCAGTGGCTGGGCAGCCCTCTCCCGGCCTGCCTTTGGCCTGATGTCAGGAACCAGCTCGTGGTGTAAATTTACACCACCAGGAATTAGCAGCCAGCGGGCGGTGGGCTGGGAGGAGGCATTTCGGGTTGCAGCCTCTGGGTGCTGGGAGCCGAGCGCTGGGGACCCTGCCCCTCATAGCATCATCCCCGCGTCAGTGGGTGCAGGTGGTTTTCTACATGCAGAACCCTGGGGCACTTCTCCAGCCACCGGCTTTGACACTAATAACCCTACAAATAAGCTGTGCAATTTAACTTCTGCTTGTGGTGAGAAAACAAAGGAGTGGCAAGATAGGATGTCCACTGCAGCAGCATCCCCAGCTGCCAGGGAAGGGGAGGCAGTGGCTCCTCGCTCCCCGTTCCCTGGGATGCAGGAGAGGGGCTGAGGAGGGGTCTGGAGGAGGAAAGGCAAAGCAGGATGAAGTTTGGCCCGAGCTTAGCTCCTCATGGCAGGGCAGAGCTGCAGAAGGGGCTGGGAGGAAAGCAGGGCTCAGCAATAAGGCGGCTGGGACACAGGCTGTGGCTGACTTCTAAGGAGGGATTAAAAGAGCCAAATATGTGTGGTTTAGCTGGGAGATGGCTAAGGGGGCACGATAACAGCCTGCAAGTATTCGGAGTCCGTAAACATCAAGGAGGGAGGGGAATTATTTATGGTTATACACTGGGCATAACTAAGAGTAATGGGACAAGATTAAGAAAGGAAGGGTTTAGGCTGACCATCAGGAAACATTTCCCAATGATGAAACGCATTAGGCTGCAGAATGATCCTCCCAGAGCAGCCACGGGAGCACAACAGTTTGGATGGTTACGACTGCCCATGACTAAACCCTGGGCTATGTGCTGCCAGGCGTAATGGATAATGTAATTTCTATCTCCGGCCTCCAAGGTTATTTCCTTTCTGTCTCTGCAGAATTAATATCTTATCGAGTAATACATGCTTCTGACATGAGGCTCCTTTTGTCACAGACAAAAGAGGCTGCCAGTTCCCAGCCCTGCCACAAGTGTCACTACAGTCAGCGGATTAGGGACATGCCCTGCACTGCGGGTCACACCTCTTGCCTTTAAGGCACCCTCAGTTCCCCCAGGCTCCAACCAAAACAAACACAACCTGCTCTCAAAAAAAAATAAAAAATAAATAAAAATAAAAAATAAAAAATAAAAAATAAAGGAATGAGAATCTGTCCTGCAAGCTCCCTGCTTGTATCCTTCTTTTGCCACCTGTATCATCATGAGTGACCAGGATTGGCCTCAGTTCAGCATCAAAGTATTCCTTGGGTCAAAGCTGGGAAGCTCTTTTACCACACAAAACAGTGACCCAGACAGAAAAATAAAATAAAATAAAATAAAATAAAATAAAATAAAATAAAATAAAATAAAATAAAATAAAATTTAAATTTGAATTTAAAAATTAATAATAATAATAAAGATTTCAAATCATTTTGAGAGGAGAGCTTCCATCTAGCCTCGGACGGGGAGGAGTCAGTCACCCAACAAGAGGAAGAGGCCTGGAGGAGCCATCCGTCGGGATCTGAGTCACTGCATTTGCATCGTAATTAGAGGATTGGAAATGCTGAGCAGCAGCACAGGGTGGTAACAGAATAGGAACAATATCTCCTTGCCGAGGGGTTGCGAAAAGCGTGGCGTGCAGGACTGCCATGTGGGCAGGGCTGGGCACAGGGCACAGAGCACCCCATGTTCCCAGATGGGCTCAGGAGTACCAGACCTGCACAGGGATCCCCATAACATGAGGATTGGGGCAGAGGGGGACCAGGAGAAGTGTCCTGAGTCCTTAGGAGCCCCAGAACGAGGGGACGAGGAGGATGGGGGTGCTATCATAAATAAATGCTAACATTAGATCCCAGGGATAATAATCCATCAAATCCTAAAGGTTGCCCCGTGCAGCTCCCCAGTTTATGCACAGTGGGTTACTTCCTTTGTACAAAATCCTTCATGCATCCTCATTTCCCATCTAATGTTTTACCTCCTGTTGTACGTTGTAATCTTGGCTTATAATACAGCTCAGAGTTATAATATGTCACATAAGGGTTGAAATTTAAAAAAATAAAATAAAATAAAATAAAATAAAATAAAATAAAATAAAATAAAATAAAATAAAATAAAATAAAATAAAATACAGACCGCAGCTCAGCTCAGACACACCACAGCAGGGGGAGGAGTGGTTATGGGGCTGAAGGGAACCTGGGGTCCGTAACCACCAGGAATTGCTCTACGTGTGAGCTGCCACCATGGGCCCAGCACATCAGGGAGAGCTCTGCAGAGATGTGATGCTGACAGGAACAGGGACAAGAGCAGGCAGGAGGTTTCTCACTGCTGGCATGTCCAAGGTATGGAAAAGACAGCACTGGCAGGTCTGCAGGTGCAGCCTTTGAAGAGCTGCGGCTCTTCAGAAGAAGTGTTTCCAGCTCCTCGTGGTGCCTCATGGCTAAGAGGACAACAAAGGGTTCGCTGCCCAGCCACGGGGAGCGCAGTGCCCAGCTGGCCCCATAGCTCCTACTGTCAGACGTGAGCCAGGGCCAGAGGCAGGATACCAGACCTGGTGAACCAGAGGTCTCATCCGGTGTGGAGGAGCCAAGCTCCCAGTGTTTACTTTAGCGAGAAGCAGAATAAACTCTGGTCCTTAAGCTAAACATCTAAATGCACTCGTTAATCCCAAGACTTACAATAAGCAATTGCACAAACACACCTTAAATGTTTTCTGGTGGTTTTTGCAGGTCACCCAGAAAGACGTGTCGTCTTTCAAAACACAACAAACGTCCCCAGGTTGGCGGGAGGGGTACATCTTCACGCACATCTTCACGCAAAACACCGACGACTACAGACAACATAGAGGAAAGACCAGCTCCGTGTGCAGGACGTGCAGGTGGATCCTCCCTGTGGGCTTGGGGACAGAGAGGAAAATTCAAAGAGCTTACACCCTGAGTGCAATGTCTGCTTTTATGATGCAGAGCCTGACCTTATGGTTTTCCCTATGGTGATCCCTTTAAATAAAGAGACTCCACTCCTGCCATGCCACTGAATTGCTGCTTAAATGCATTCTGAAAGATTTTTTTCATTCATATTTTTTTCCCCGAAAGCATGGGCAGTTGCTGAATTTAATGTTTTGTAGAGTAAAACCACAAGGTTTCACTCAGTCCTCATCTATAATTGTGGTAGACACTAAAAAATCCCTTGAGAGTCCTGGCACACACAGAGCCAGACCAGATCCTCCAAGTTTCCTCCACACACAAATCCTCTGAATAACTAATATTAATATATAGTAAATAATAATTGTAATACTTAGCACTTTCCACCCATAGATCTCCCAGTATTTCATCAAGCTGGATGAATGCCTTTATTCTCTTGCTCACAGGCAAACACAGACTTCTCTTCTGCAAACGCTTTCTGCACAGGTGTTTAATTTCAAACTTCCACCTAGTTTTGGTGATTATGTTGTGGTCAGCCCCGGCACTGGGAGAGCCCCAGGTTAGTCTTCTTCTGTAGATGTTCCCTTTGGGAAAGCAAAAAACGCTAAAGGTGTTTTTAATATGCCTACATGGACCATTTATTGGCTTCCTAAATGCCAAGTATCCGCACCCAGACTCATTCATCTTCTTTCTCTTTCATTGCTGTGAGCATCTCTCATTTAGTTTCACCATGCTTCAGCAGGAGGTGGATCAGCCCTTTTACACCTTTGGAGGAAACATGTTTTCGGCATGTTCTGTATTTGCAGCAGCCAGAAATGCCTCCTCTCCCCAGCCACAGGCAGTTCCCAGCTGGGACAGCACCTCCGGGGGCACAGCCCTGCTCCGGGAACCAGCCAGCTCTGCCCTGTGCGAGCAGGGTGCGGAACTGTGCTTGTGCCCTGTGGTGGTGACAAGCCCATCTCCGTAGAGCTCTGTCATTATTTTGCCTGTGTTATTAAAACAGGCATAAGAAACATCTCTCCTCACCTCTTCCACAGTGAATTCAGACCTTGTGTGTTCCTCACTTGGGATTTTTAAGTGAGTTTGGGGGGAAGAGGGCTTGAAGGAAACAGGGCTGCTGAGAGCAGCGTGTAATAAAATAGCAGCTTTGGGTGAAAGGCAATTTTAAAAATAGTTGAAATGCTGAACTATGTAAATCTGCATAGTAAAAGCCAGGTAAAAGCAGCAGCTCTGGGCACAGATGGGAAGGGGTGGCAGAGCCTGCAACCAGAGGAGAGGTCCAGAGGTATTCCTGGGTTGGCATGGATAGATAGATTTGGGATGGCGTGTCCTTCTCCTAAAGCAATCCTTTCAATGGACAAATAGTTTACAGCAACAGAACTTTTCATCAGAATTTGTAAATTTATCGTTTTCTTCAAAATGCACACTGGTTTTGAAAGCAGGCAGAGTGAAGATGGGGAAAACCCTTATTCTGTGCTGCTTTGTCTTACAATGTACATGCTCCTGGGCTCTTGCTGCTGATGCTGGTCATGGTAAATCAAAGACAGAGACATCAACATCTGCCTTGGGCCAGAAAGCTGGCAATGCAGCATTCAAACAGCAACCTGAAACAGACACAGGTCCGAGGAGAGCAGAGGTCCTCTGGCCCAGGAGTAGGATCCTGTAGGAGCACTGCCAGAAGCTCTTCAAGGAAGTCACTCAGTGCAAAGTTTTTGGGCATAGCAACACCCAGCAGGTCATTGTGTGAGCTGCTGCCAAATTCACCTTGAACATCTTCAGCCCAGTGCCAAGCTTGGCTGGAAAATACGAGGTGCAGAGGTGCATAAGTGATGTTTTGTCACATCAGCTCCGCCGACTGCTCTCGGGCTTCCCCTGGAAGCTGCCTCTCATTTCTGCCTTGCTGAATTCAGCAGACCTCAGGGATAGGTTTGGCAAAGAAAGAGGTCATCTAAATACAGCTTTGTACGGTCTGTCCCCAAGTAATGAGACGCACATTGAGAGATTGCTGAGGAGTTTGTTGCGTCTTCCCAAACCCCTGGAACCACACAGAAAGAGCACATTCCCTTGGAAATGACACCTCACACTCTGTGTGTGCCCAAATTTCAGCATGTGGGCAAGGAGCCGGGCATGGGGAGGCTGCACATGGAGGGACAAGACCCAGTGGGAGGGCAGAGGCACAGGCCCCACTTCCCAGTGACAGCTCAAGGCCGACACATGGCAGCTCTCCCTGAACCAGCACCCTCTCTTCGGTTTAATCCATCCCCGCAATTAGGAGGCAATCACTCTGGTGGGAAAATGTAACAAAATATTAAGCCATCACTTTTCATTTGCATGAGGCCCCATGCACACTGCCAGAAAGCCCCATGTGTCTCGCCTCTCAGTACGGAGCTCCTGCCAAGGAACGTGTGCTTTCCTCATTTCCACCCCCAGGCCAGCATGGTCACCTGAAAAATGAACACTGGGGACCCATGTGCAGAGTGGAGATGAGTTTCAGATGGCCCAGCAGGCACTCGGATAGTTTTAGAGCGACTTTGGAAGTCATTAATCATAGCAGATATGACAGTAACAGCACAAGACAAGGACGTCCCACGGCAGGAGAGGAGGCAGGGCTGGCCTGGGGAAGTCCCTCTCCATGGCATCATCCCACATCAGGAATGGGAGAGGCTGGGCCAGGCCAAAGCCCCCTCTCTTGCCTCCCATCACAGCCCGGAGCCCATCCCTGGGGAAGATGAAGGAATAAAGTGATTATTCAGTGACAGGTTCCCAAACACTGCACTTCTCTGCCCTCGGTCACCTCTCCACGAGGGAGTACCCTTAAGTGTATGCTTAGTCCTGCTAAAGCCAATGCTAAATTCTTCACAGATAAAGATAGAACTGAGTACCCACATCTACACAGGGTTCCTTTTCCCACCAAGGCCTAAGAAGCTGGTTTAAGTAGATTCAAGGTCTGACATGAGGCGTGTTAGGGTCAAGCACTACACCCACAGGTGCATGGCTCTGGCATTGCTGGGTGGCAAAGAACAGCAGGGTGATACTTTAGGGCCAGAGGTGATGGCTGCCTTGTGGGAAGGTAGTCAGGTTCTCAAGTGTATGTGCCATTCATCTCTTCCCCCCTATACCTTTAACGCATGGAATAAAACTGTAGTAGAGATACTCAGATCGACGTCTAGACCTTGAGTAACTTTTCAGTAATGCCGCAATCCCCCGATCCTGTTCTTTGGCAGCGAGTCCTCAGACAGATCTCTAGAAAGTCATTAAAAGTGCTGTGCTTTAACTGGCAAGTAAACAGCTGACCACAAGCTGCAACATCAGAAATCCTGCTAGTACAAAGATGAGAAATGCATCAATATTTCATTGATTGAGATCTCCTCCCATTAATGTCTACATTGTATAAGGAAACATCTCTAAATGTCATTCTTAAAGAATAACAAGCAGTTTTATTGGAGTAAGTGCAGCCCTTCCAGTTGTCACAAGCAGGGCTATAATTATTTTTAAAGGCCTCGGAGAATTAAACTAAGTATTACCACCCTCTGCAAAACTTTGTTTGTTTGTTTTTGTTTGTTGTGGGTGATCCTTGGTTTGCAGCTTGTTAGCAGCATGTCACCAGGGGATAAACACAACCACACACACACACAAAAAAAGTCTCTTTCCCAACATCTCCTTCAAAGCGCCTCGCATGCTCTGCACGCTGCCGTTAATTGCTGATGTACACAATTGCCTCGCCTTTTTTTGTTGTTGTTGCATAAATGTCACCACTGGTAGTTGGGGATGCATAAATATTGAGCTAGTTTATTACTTAAAGATGACAACTATGATAAATTCAGTGATTTGAAAGAAGTAAAGGGATTTCTTTGCCACAACAAGTATTTTCCATGCTCCAGCTAACCACCAAGGTAAAAACGTACTGCTGGTTTGGTCCAGGAAGAACCCAGGTCTATCGTAACTGATCCAGCACGCTACAGCAGCCTTTCACAAGCATGATGAAAACATCAATACGCTTTGCTCCTTTAAAGCTTCTTCCATTTGCCTCATTCCTGCCTTAACCTGTGCATGGGGTAGGTGGGGGTGGTTGGCTGCAGGCGCAAAAACTCGCTGGGCTCACACCAGGAGTCTGGGGCAGGGCTGGAAACAGGGCTTCTTCCCATCCTCATGCTTTATTATCCATGTTCCAGCAGGCTTTTTGCTTTTAGCAGTCATCTGCACAAAGTCACAGATACATTTTCTAAGCTCTGGAGCAGCTCTGCTTTTTCCTTCCCTGCAGCTCATCCTCAACGATGCTGGGCTGTGGGAGAAGTTGGGAGGCAGTGATAAGAGCATTCATCCCCCTCCTGCTGCTCCCACCACAAATTTTGGGGGGAAACCCTTTCCATCTTGCTTCAGCAGGGAATAGGAGTGGACTGAAGCGCTGGAAATATTACCGGCCTTGAATGGATGATCTTGCAGGTCTGACTCACACAAACCTCCCAGCGGAGTGAATGGGAGGGCTGCTGGACTAGAATTTAAAGGGAAAAAAAATCCATATTGAGTCCCTTCCCCCCATATGGTTAGGTCTGTCTTGGGAAGGACAATATTTTCCAAACAATTTGTCATTTTTTTTTCTGACCTCTCCTTTCCATTTGGCTCCAAAGCAAATGTGTGTGCACAGAAAGAAGTTTATTCCTTTACGATTTGCCTCTTCTGGGAAGTCTAGAAAAGCTCGAATCCACTCATGTTCCAAACATCCCAGTTTCTCCCAGAGAAGCTGTGCGGCCTCCTGGATGCTATTCCAAGGCTGCTTTAACAGGGAAGGCTATGAACGAAGGAGTGGGTCAGCTTGAGGAGCCATTTCTTTGCTATATTTGGGAATATAAGGAGACACTAATGAATGTTTGCAATGATTAAAATAAACAATTGTATGGCTTCTTTTGTTTGTACAGGAACAATTTGTGCCACCACCATGCAGAATACGAGCTTGGCTTTGGAAACCATCCTTTTGGAAACTGCTTGGTTGGGGTGGAGATGGTTTGGTGCCCTTTTTGTTGGCTGCAGGAGCATCACCTGGTGATGGGGAGCCCAGTAGTGGATGGGCATTCCCACCTGCCACCCAGCAGCTCGGCACTCCTCGGTGTCTTTGGGGCACAACCCCCATGTGTGGTTGGCATCTGAATCCATCGGATGTCTTATCTGGGTGGGAAGCTCTGTGGTGGCCACCTTCCAAACTGGAAGCACAGACACTAATTCATATGCCTTTGGATCAAGTACAAAGGAAATTACAACTCCTGGGCATCTACAGAGAGGTTTACACTTGCACTTCTGATTCCACCTTATTTCAGGAACCACATCTAGGAGCTCCCTACATCTTGCCTCAAAAGTACATGTATTTCTCTGGTACCTGAAGCCTGCTGCTAATGCATGGCCAGTGCCCCAGTCCTACTGACCTCTAAGTCTTGTTCTTCCTTCATGGGGAAGAGCTTGGACAGGCTTCAGCCCATGGAAACCATTCAGCAAGGACCAGCTCCTAGACTTGGAGGCATGGGGTCATTTCCTCATCCACCCTTGCATCCTGAAGGCCTTGGGCAGCCCCAGCCCCACCACCCCCTTGTGTGAGGCTGTAAACCAGCTGTTTGCCTCTCAGGGCAGGGGACATCACTCAGAGCTTTGTCCCTCCAGAAAGCAACTCCTGGGCAGGGGATTTTCCCACTTGCACATCCGATCTTAATGGAGAATGGATCCTGGCAGCCCTGATCTGCGCTGAACATGGGCAGGATGTTGGCAACATCTCTATATTCACCTGCCCGTAGCTGCTGCTCAAATACCTTAAAAACCTGCAGCAAATTGTCATCCTGGAGGAGCTCCCCCAGCACCCACCCAAAGACCTGGGAAAAGCTTTTCCCAGTGCCAGCCCCCAGCCAAGCCCAGCGCCAAGCAAGCTCTGACCCCGCTCTGGGGACATCAGGAGGGACATCTGGGGCCATCTGCAGGAGGGGACAGCCGTGGGGACATCTCCCCCGCTGCTCCGGCAAGCAGACAGCCCAGGGAAGCTCCCCTCCATCCTCAGTGTGTAAACATCTGCTGGAGGAAGACTTTTCTCCTAATAACACATCATTAAACATTGATTTAAAGACAATCATCTTCCCTTTCTTTAATTTCACAGCACCTTTAAAACAGCTGTTAGGCTGCAGCGGGGACGATCAGCCGCACAGGAAACGCATTGTTAGCTCCTAGCATTAAAACAGTAGAATGCATTAATTTATGAGCTCCTACCCGCTCTCCAAACGTTTTATTATGTTAATATCACCTTGATGTGCTGGTAGGCCCCGGTGCCAAAGCCTCTTTCACACAGTGTGTGCCATCCTAAATTACAGGCTGGGCGCCTCCTGGAACTGCCTTTGGAAAAGTGGAGTAAAGCAGCAAGCACTAAAGTTAATATTATCTTACAGACTAACAACCAGTTAATGCTCGACATGTGAATCCCATTTACTTCTCCTCTCTATAACAAATGGCAAGTGTGGGACTGGACTGTTCCTGATTTTATGCTATTTATCTTTCTGATCCATTCCATATTCGTTGTCCTTGTTTTTCAGCTATGGGCTGTGTGTGCGTGCGTGTGTGTGTGTGCAATGCACTCGGCTAGCAAAGCACAAGCCATGCCTGTGGTGTTGGCGAGGTCCCTGCATCACTTGTGTGCTTTTCCCCAGGGCCGAGCCCCTCCAAATGACCCGTTGGGCTCTCAAAAGCCCCAGGAGGGGGCACGTATTAAAAGTGAAGAGTCTGAAATTTCTGAAGCTCCCTGAAAAAATGAAGCTGGACAAAGGGCCTGGGGCTGGATGTTTGGCTGGTGGGGCAGCAGAGCTCCCTGACCGTGTGTCCTCCAGGCCCCGTCCAGCTCTGGGAGCTGCTTGCTGCTTCCCCCCCTCCTTGAACCCTGCAACGGGGGCGTTTTTTCAGGGCATCTTCTTGGGGGGAGGAAAAAAAAAAAAAAAAGGGGGGGGGGGGAAGAAAAAAGAAAAAAAGTGGCCGTTGCTTTCCCTCCCCCCTCAGACGAAGCGAACCAGCCGGGAGGAAATGAGGAGGGCAGGGGCCGTGGAGCCGGCAGAACGGAGCTGCCCGAGGGGTGGCCGCCACCGGCACCAGGAGCGGCGGGGCCGCGCTCCGAGGGGGCCGGGCCCGGGGATGCCGCAACCGGGTCCACGGAGGTGTCTGTGTCCCGGTGCTGCCGGCCCTCCCCCGGCCCTCCCCCGTGTGCGGCACCCTGGGACGGGGCTGACGTCAGGAGGAGACGGGGAAATCTCCCAAGAAAAGCCCGGAGCGGCGGGCAGGGCGCGCACAGCGCCCGCCGGGCCCGGCCCCCCGCCGCCGCCGAGCGCACCGCCCGGTAAGTGCTCGGGAACGGCCCCACGCGTGTCCCCCTCCCCGCTCCCGGACCGCCCCCACGCGTGTGTGTGCCCCCACCCGGACCGCCCCCACGCGTGTTCCCCACGCTGCCTCCCCCCCCCTCCGTTGGAGGCCCCGGTGCGCGCCCCCACGCGTGTGCCCGGCGCCGGCCGCGAGTCCCCACGCGTGTTCCGTGGGGCCCGGCCCGCCCCCGGCTCCCCCCTTTCGCCTCCCCCGGGCGGCTCCGCGGGCGGCTGCCGGAGGTGCGGAGCCTCCCGGGGTCGGTCCGGGAGACAAAGCGGGGCCGGGGGCTCGCCCCTCACCGCCGCCTCGCTTCGCCGCCGGCCCCGCTCCGCGCTCCGCGCCCGGCCGCGGCCCTTGACATCTTTTTACACCGCGCATAAATTCTTTCGGGGGCCTCTGTGCTTCGTCAGCCCTGACAAATGCGCTGGGAAATGCAATTCCAGAGGAGTTACCTCATTTTAGATGTTATTTCATTTTTATCTTATTTTATCTTGTTTTAACTTATTTTATTGTTTTACTATTTTATTTTATTATTTTATTTTATTCTACTCCATTTTATCCTATTTTATTCTATTCTATTTTGCTCTATTCTACTCTATTCCAGTCTACCTTATTCTATTCTACTCTATTCTATTTTATACTATTCTATTTGATTCTATTATATTTTTTTCTATTCTATTTTATTCTATTTTACTCTATTCTCTTTTCCTCCGTTCTCTTTTACCCTATTCTACCCCACCACACCATTTTCAACCCCCAGCCCCTCTGCAGCGCGGCCGCTGCCCGCTGCCCGGTCCCGGGGCTGTACCGGTGGCAGCAGCACCGGGCGGAGAGCTGGGGGGGCTCCGGTGGCCCGGGCCGAGCCAGGGGCAGGTGGCAGGGCCGGGGGTGCTCCGTGTCCTCCCGATGGCTGCTGGGGAGGCTCCGCCGAGGCTGCGCGGAGGAAGTTCTTGGGACAGAGCCTGGGCCGTCGGTGAATTAATTCCCTGCTCAGAAAAATAATATTCCGCAGTGCATCTGTTTTGCTTTTTTTCTTTCTCGCTTTATTTATTTTTTCTTTTTAATTAAAAAAAAAAAAAAATAGGCACTTTTTAGGAGCTACACAGGGTCGCGAGCGTCTCGCAGCACCGCTGCGCACAATGGAAGCGAAATTCTCGGAGGGTGTGGAAAAAGGTGGCTTTTTTTCTGCGTGTTAACCCTGTTGAAAGCCCGCGAGGCTCCCCACTAACGTCATCTTTAGGAGAGTTTTTTTAACTGTCGCGCTAAAATAATTGTCCCTAGGAGAGTTTTCTGTTATTTCGTCCTTTCTCCTTAAATTTTGCCAACCTCGCCGTAAGCGAACACAAACGCCGAGGCACGAATTGAACACAAAACAATACTCAAGTGCATGTTCCGAGGAAGGAGACGCCGTTTCCTTGTTTTATAACAAATTTAAACATATAATTTCTACTTAGCAAACCAAGGCGCGTGTTCTCCGCGCTATTCCCAGCGCCGGGTTGAGCCGCTCATCTAAAAACCGACTTCCAAATAATTGCTGTGAGCTATTTCGCTTGGAGAACCTCCTCAAAAAAATCCTTCTTTTGCCTGAAATACGGACAGGGTCCTGGAAATCCCGTGCTGGAGCTGTGGCAAGGCTTCCCGGGAGTGTTTTAGCCGAGTTAATCTCGCCTGTGAGCGAGGCAGATTATTTCCTAGCGAAACCCACCGGCGAACAATAACCTGGCGGGCTCTGCAGCCTGTCCTTTACGGTTGGTTTTTATTGTTCACGCAGATTTTATTATGAAATCGTGTATTTCCAAGGGTACAGCCTGCTCGCCGTGCTTGGAGAAGGGAGCGCCTTGCGAGAAAGTGACTGCGGGCTGAGCGATGCGTTATTTCCCTCCCGTGATGAGCAGCCCAGATAGAAGTTGCTTTCAAATAACAAAAGGGGAGGAGAAAACTTTCTCTAGTAAAGCCGAATTCCTTCGTTAGACCGCCTCCTAAACGTGCTAATAAAACTAATTCGTTTTATTTGCCCTCGACTTTTATACCTAACCCCGCGCGCTGATGAGCGCAGCCCTCTTGCAGGCGGTTTGCTCCTACCTCTCCCCGAGATGTCCATACGGCCCTTCCCGAGGGGAACCGGCCCCAAAAGTGTCCCCAAGCCTCATCCCGACCGGGTTTGCTCCCCGGGCCCCGGGCCCGAGCGGGGCCGCATGCAGCGGGGGAAATCAGCGGGCCCTGGGGAAGAGCTGGGGGGGTGGGGGGGGAGAAAAGAAAAGAAAACGGGAGCTGAAGGCACACGAAGGTGAATTGTTTCTCCGATTTTGCTTTCTGGAGCAGGAAACGTGGGGCTCTGCAGAGATTCGCTGCTGTTCTGGGAACATTAAAGAGCCCGGCGCGTTATTAGAATATTTCAGCCTTTCAGGAAATGTTGTGTTTAGGGGAAGTGTGCTTCCCCCATCCATACGCTGCAGCAATTAAGAGGTTGCTGGCCTGAAACGAGGTGGGGGAAACCCACAAGGAAACATAATACCGGAGGTTCCAAACGCTGCCTCCTTTTCTGCTGAAGAACGATCCCAGCGAATGCCAAAGGGGTGCCCGGGCCTTTGATTATCTTCCACCAGAGGCACCTTTTTTGCTCTACAAAACACATTTCGCATCTAAAGATGCCCAGAGTAACACGAGCAGCCTACCTAGCGAGCGCCGCCGCCCCTTCCTCCATCAATTCATAAGAAAAGCATGGTCCCTCTGCTCCGAGAGGGAAGTGTGGGACCAGAGTGGACTTTTTCCCTTCTCTTCCCCCCACCCAGAGAAAAAGCCCCCCGGGTCCCCCCTGGTTGCCCACGGGCTGCCAGCAGCCAGTTTTTCGGGTGCCTTTGCTTGGAGCGCGCTTCGGTGCTCGTGGCCCCAAGGATGCTGAAAGGGCCGCGAAAGCAGCTCGGGGTGGATCCGTGCCGCCTGGCATTTAGGGAGAAATCAGCCCAGGAGGAGGCTCGGGAGATGATTTTCTTTTCGGGGCGAGGGTCGGGGAGGAGGGCCGAGGGGAAACCCCCCCCAGCCTGCTTCCAGCTGCACAAACCCGAATAGGAAAAACCGTTCCTCCAGCCGTCAGTCGCTGCGTTTCGAGAAAGCCTTGGGGTATCATTTGTATCTGTCAGAAAACATTAAGCCTTCAGCTTTTTCATCCCCGGTTTTTGCAAGCGCTGCCGCTGGCCGTCGGCGCCTGGGGCAGCCCCGGACCGGTGGAAAGGGGGGGGGGGGGGGGGTGGTCCGAGGGGCTCGGGGCCCGGGACGAGCTGCAGCGAGGCTCATACAGGCTCCGGCACACACCGGCTGTCCCGCGAGGTGCCACCGGCCGACCACCCCCAGAAAAAAACAATAATAATATTAATTTTATCCCCAGAAAAACTCAGTTCCCCTCCTCTGGCTGTGAATAGCGGGGAGAGAAGGGGCGGTGGGGCAAGGCCGGCAGGGCCGAGGGAAGCTCGGAGCCCCCCGGCCACTGCTCTTTGGCAGCGGGCAGAGGCGCATCGGGGCTTTGGGGGGCCGGGGGTGGCCGGGGAAAGCCGCCGGCGAAGGGGCCCTGTGCGCTCGCGGAGGCGGAGGTTTGGCCGGGGGCTGCAGATCCAAAAGGGGCTGAATTCGTTTTGCTCAGCTTCTTAGGAAAATTGCTCTCCTGGCTGCTCAGAGGAGGACAGGCCGGCTAAGAGCCAGCGTAATTTTCCACCTTCCTTCCCTGAGCGATTTAACACTGCTCTCTCGGCTGGGTTTCTTCCCCCTCTCTCTGCTTCCCTCTGTCCGTCCTCAAATCCCGGCCGTGGAGGGCATCCCGCAGGGCTGCGGGGCTCGTTCCGTGATTTGGGGGATGCTCGCTTTCCCCTTAGGTCCGTGGCAGAGGAAGGGAGCGGGGGGCGGCTGCAGTGGCGGCGGGGAGCGCTGGGCTCTGCCTTGCGCGGGGAGCGATGCTTTTGGGGCAGGACCCCCGACGGACATCTCCCCCCGTACCGGGGAGCAAATTCCGTCCCGGAGGAGCGGTCGGAGCTCCGCGGGGAGCTGCGCTTTCCTGAGCGCATCTCTGCGCGCATCGCCCCGACTGCTTGTCCCCGACACGCGTGGGCAGCCGTGGGCCAGAGCCACGCACCGACAAAGGCCGGGAGCAGGGGCTGGAGGGTAAATCCCACTCATTTACCCATGCGGGGAATATTTGCGTGGTAGGAAGCTTTAAAAATTGTCCTGAGCCCTGTCAAGGAGCAGCCGGCTCTGCGCACTTCCAGCCGATATCACCTCCCCATCAAGGTCTCCTGTCTAATCAGTGGCGATAGCCCTCTGCCACCCCCGCACCTCCCGCCGGGCACTTTTGGGAGGGTTTTATTATTATTCATGTTGTTTTCCTACAGCAACTCTCAGCCGCGGGGCTCCGCCAAGGAGCGCCAGGTGGAGGTTGGCTAGCTTGTCTTGGCTTTGCTTGGGCTTGCTTTGGCTGGGCTTGCTTTGATTGAGTTTCTTTGGGTCGTGTTTAGGTTGGTTTGTCTTGGGTTGGGTTGTTTTGTCTTGGTTTGTCTTGGTTTGTCTTGGTTTGGTTTGGTTTGGTTTGGTTTGGTTTGGTTTGGTTTGGTTTGGTTT
>CM021777.1:16318779-16371016 GCA_011076525.1 Nettapus auritus
TAATGTTCTTTTCTGGCTGTGTTTAAGAGCTCGACTAAGTGAGGGAAGCAGCTTTCTCCCCCTCCCCGCCCAGCGGTGGCGTTTTGGGGAGGGCCCCTCCGCTTCCTCCCGGTAATTGCGCCGTCTGTCTCCCCGCGCACCCCCCGGGAGCCACCGGCCCTGGGAGACGAAGTCTCCCTTCCCCGGGGAGGGGGCCGCGGTCCCTGCCTCCCCCAGGGGCGCTGGAAACCCTACCCCCTTCTAATTTTATGGCAGGCTTTTACCGCTGCTGTTTTGGCGACCCGGCGGGGTTTACGGGCGCAGCCCTCCTGGCCGCGTGGATTTCTGCTCCCACGGAATAATAACGCCTCCAGCCGTGGGATCACCCCCTCCCAACTCCCCCCCAAAAAAAAGAAAAAGAAAAAACAAACAAACAAAAAAAAAAAACACAGAGCTAATCCTCGCTCCCAGAAGCACCCCCTCCCTGTCCCAGCTCCCTGAGCCGTTTGCCCGTTTAGCCCAGATGCCTTTTTCTCCTCCAAATTCCCCCAGATTCAGAACCCAGACCTTCTTCTTCGATGCATTTCATTTTTCCCGAGCCGTCGCAAGCATCGACGACCCGGCCGCCAGCAGTTACCGTTACATTCACAGTTTTGCGGGAAAAAAAAAAAGCCGCAATTGAGCCAACGCCTCGCTAATTTCTCCCCCCCGGCAGCCGCCCTCCTGCACGGCGACAAAAGGCACCGACGGGGCGGCCTCTGCGCGCCCCCTGCGCGCTCTTTGCGCGCCCCAAGCGCGTTTTTTGCGCGGAGGACCCTCCGCAGCCCTGCCCCAAAAGCAGTTCCCAGGCACCGGGGAGGCACCGAGCCCCCGGCCCCCTCCATCCCGGGGTCCCCGGTGCGCCCCGAGCCGGTGCCGGGGCTCTGGGGTGCACGGAATGGGGCGCACGGCGGCGGGAACCGGGTCTCAACGGGAGCATGGTCGTTTGGGGGGCATGAACGTCAGGAGAGGAAAATTAGTGTTTTTTCCCTCCGGTTTCATCAGCCCGTGGGGTAGCTGAAAGTCCTGGGCTGTAAATTTAGCCTGTTTTTTTTCTGTGTTCGTTTTTTCTCACTCCTGCACGGCTCAGCACTCAGAGCAGTGCTCCCGCTCAGCCAAACCCTGCCGCGAGTTGTTGTCAGAGCCCTGAAATCCCTGAAATTCAGCGTGTGCGAGGGATGCAGCCCGCTTTGGGGTCCTGTGCCCGTCCCCTCCACCAGCACCTCCCTTCCCCGCCAGTGTGCAGGGGAAAAAGCACTCAGGGCAATGGGGGCATCTCGGCTCAGTTAGGGCTGGGGAAAGAGAGATTGCGAGGAGGCACTGAGAAGAAAAGCAGCTCCTACACCTTCGCCGTTTACTTGTCCGGGTGTCCTGCAGCAGCCCTTAGGTCTCCCCAAAATTGTCACACCGACTCGCTGGGGGGTTTGGCATCTCCCGGCCCTCGCACACGTACATGGCCTCGCAGGGCGCCTCCGCAGCTCAGCTGTGTGCCCAGGCTCGCAGCGTGGGGGTGACACTGTTATTTCACGACCCCCCAGATCCCTCGAGGGAGGCTCCCCACCTCCATGGGCTCTCCCCGCCGCTCTGCGCACTTGGGTTTTGGAGCTCCCCCCACGAGCGCCGTGCCCACGGTGGTCCCCCGGGGGGGGGGGGGGTGTTTCTCTCCCTCTCCCCACGCTTTCCTTGGGGGTGTCCCCGAAGGGACTTCTGGAGCTGCCCCTCTTCTGCCCAGCGTGGCTCTGTCCCGAAGTGTCTCTGCCCCCCGCCGGGCTGCGGAGAGCCCCCCCAGTCTCCTGCCCACCGACGGCAGCCCCGCGTTCCTCGAGGTGAGCGGATGCTTGGAGCCAGAGAAAGAGCTGAATCAAGTTTTCCATTTGTTCTGGGTGTGCTGGCTTACCTATTAGCATTTCCAAGGCAAGGCTGCCTGGGGAGCACTTTGCATACCTACCTGGGCTATGGGTTTGCTTGGGAGCCCTGGCCGGTCCTGAGGGGTCCCAGGCGGCCAAGCCAGAAGTTGCTGCACTGTGGAGGCTCCTATTGCACAGCCCAGATGAAGTTCACAAAGACTTCATGCCTCAGACTGCGCTGTTCGTTCGAGATTAAATGTCTTCTAATAAAAAGCTGTGGTCAGTTTAACTCCAAACTGCATACTTTTCTTTATCTGTGGCCTGGAACTCTGCAAACTATGCAAAGTCCCATTTAAATTAATGGGATGCTTCAGTACTGATTTTAATGGGATTTTGTATAATAAAAATAACACTTAGAAATGCCCTAACATTTTGCTGCAAACTTGCAACAAAAGTCAGTGGAACTGGGATAATAAAATACAGGCTTTATTTGAAACCTATGAAGGTTTTGTCATTAACTTCAATGGCACGGTTTCAGGCTTTATTATTTTAGTTTACCATTGTATAAGTAAAAAATTATTTTACCAATTAAGCAAGAATCTGTGACAACTTTTCTGACCCAGCCTGGCAACTCGTACATGAAAATTTAGTTTGATATTATCAAAACGGCCAGATATTCAGTCTCATAAACCAGCCTGTATAAAAGGACGGAGAAGAAATAAAAATACGAAACTACACAAGGTTGTTGCTCAGTAAGAGTTTGTCCACCGAACAAAGTGAAGTTGTTACCTCTAAAAAATACCTCGGATCCTTCTTTTAATCTGACTGAGAGAACGGTTTTCTGCTCACCCTCGCAGAAAACAGTAAACCCCCCCCCTTCAAAGTAAAATATGTTTTAATTAACAGAGCTGCAAAATAAAATCCACAGCTATGCAACAAGCCTCCTCTGCAGCTCACCATTGTGTGAACCACTCGGGCAGGCTGCACTTATTAACAAGCTACAGGCTACGCTCTGCGCCAAACTGATTAAGCGGTAGGGCTGCAGGCAGATTTTCTATCAAAAATGTTTCAATGGCAGCCAGCCTTTTCTTTTGCGGCATGAATTTTTTATTATTTTTTTTTTTACAGGAAAAAATAATTTGTTTATCCCCAACTCCGATTTTTCTAATGAACGAAGCATATGCACAAAAATTTCATTTAACAAAAAAAAAAAAAAAAAAAAAAAAAAAAACTTCCCAACAAATAAAAATTCCCATAGGAAATAAAAAGAGAAACGAAAGAACATATGTGTTTGGTTTTTCCCTTCTTCACCCAAGTAATTTCTTGCAAAAAGCCAGTAAACAATGCTCGGTCTCTGCTAGAGATGAGCGAATTTTACTCAGAAATCTTCCCAGGAGATCAGGAGAGCTGAGTGAAGGCTTGTGCCCACGGGCGAACCCCTCCGATGGAAATGAGCAGCCCAGAACCAGCTCCTCCCGACACCTCTGCTGATGCACACGCAAAGTGCCGGCAGTGTGCGGTGCCTCCACAGAACAAGATGTAAAGCAGCACTGGATCCAGGTTGCTAATTCAAGTCTCACATAGCAGCCTCAGAGCTTCCAAAAAAATCTATGTGTTAATATGCAAGAAACAAAAATCTGCCTTAGTATGAGCAGGGACAAAGTAGTTGCTGTCCCACAGGAGCGCAAAGTGATTTATTTTACAGGCTTCAAAGTGATACATGCCTGGGTATAGGAGATTAGCAGTGGGATTTTCAAAAGCCCTATATGAGTGAGGACCAGATTTAAAAAAAATGATTCAGTGAATCAGTCCTGGTGTGAGATTTTCCTAGAAGTGAGTTAGGCACCTGGGATTTAGACTCTCAGAGTGAGACTTTTAGAGGGATTTAGATGTCTGAAGATACAGCTAAGTACATAGTGGGATCTTTAAAAGCACCCACTGCTGCATGTATCAGGAGCGTCTCCGCTGGCTCCTTCTGAAGCTTCCCTGACTGCCTGGGTAACTGTGGGAATCCCAAACCCTGGCCGTGAGCACCCCGTGTCTCATGCAGCTGGGCACCTTCACAAAATCCCATTCTCCCTTCTTTTCTCTTTCCCAGAAAGTCTAGAAAAAGCCTTCGCTCATTTAAGAGCCAGTTCAGGAAAGCACTTAAGCACGCCAGGAAAGCACCCAGCAGGGAGCTGGGCCGTGGGCTGCGGGGGACTCACGGTGGTCCCAGGGGGGCTGCAGGGCGAGCCGAGGGTGCTGCACATCACAGGTAGAGACAAGCAAGGTGTTTTGGAGACTCGTGTTCTCAGGAGGCAGTGTTTAAAGACAGGCACTAAACCTAAAGGCAGGTTTAAAGTCAGGTAGAGCCGAGCCAGCTGCAGTCGCTGGCATCCCTGACGGAGTGCGGTGAGCTGCGCAGCTTGGGTGAAACACTTCCCCTGGGAAATGGCATGAGGAGAACAAAATACCACAAGTCAGTGCAGATATTCAGAGGTGGAGGAAGCCTTATTAGCCTTTATGGCAGGGAAGCATGCTTGCACCTCTCTTCACACCCTACAGTGCCTGCGGAGATGGTTCTTGGCTCCCCTGCTCAGCCATGCCAGTCCCACAGATCAGCCCGATGGCACGCAGCTGGGCATAGCACAGCTCCTGCCAATTCCTCTGCCTGGCAAGGCAGCAAAAAGGGCTGGATCCTGTCCTTGGAAAGCTCATCCTTGTGTCTCAAGTGCCCCTTGCTCCCTCCTTGCACCTGATGCACTGACCTGAACTGGCTTCACATGTCCTACCTCTGAACACACCATCCTCTTCCTTCATTGCTGCCTGTCCATCCATCCCATGCACTGAACTCCCACCATGCACCCCATGGGATGGGTGCTGTCCCGCCCCTGGGCTGTCCCCAGCACCCAAGTGCTGCCATCTCTGCTCATCATATTTGCAGGGTTATAACTTATAAAAGGCAGAATTTGCTGACCTACGGTTGTCTGCTTTCCTGACCTGAACCCACTCCGTTACCTGACTTCCCCATACCTTTCAGTAAGACCTGACACCATACACTGCCACCCATCCACAGCCCCCATGCTGTGTGTCCACCTGCAGCACGTTTCCACCTCCCTTGCCTGCCTGTCCCTGACTTCCTCACACCTACCTTGCTGTGGGATGTAACTGACCAGTTACACATATTAAGCTGGTCTATATATTTTCATCTGCTTGACCTTAGAGCTTAGACATGAATTTCTTATTTCTTGCACAGTCTGAGCTGTCTGGAACAACTCTTCTACACACGTTTAATCTGCTCATCTCTGACTCATACCCACTCATTTATCCAACCTTCCTACCCCCTGTAGCTGACAAATACTATATAACTTTATAGCACATTTAGCTGACAGCTCCATTTTAAGCATATTTATCTAGTCTTTCTTTTAACAGAGTTTAGTGTCAGCTGAATACAAATGCATCATCTATTTTTACCTGCTCCTCAAAGGTGAAAGGTTAAAATTAAATTAGGGCTGGGGTTAAGCTTACTTTTCAGAGGGGTCAGGGCTTGGTTAGGGCTGGGGTTGGGGTTGGTTTAGAGTTAGGAATAGGACTGGTTTGGCATTGAGGATTATGTCTGGGTTCTGGCTGAGTTAGGGAGATGCCTGGGTTAGGTTTAGGATAGAACTATGGTTAGTATCAGGGTCAGTGGTAGGTTTGGACTCATGCTAGGGTGAGGATTTCAGGTAAGGTTAGGGCTGTGGGTTAGCACTACGTTCGGATACTGCTAGGGGTTAAGGCTAGGTTAAACTTAGTGCTGTGTTAGGAAGAGGTTAGGGTTGGGCTTGTGTCAGCATTTAAAATTAGGGTTAGTCATTAGAGTTAGTTTTAGGACTGGGTTCAGTCAGACTTCAGCCTTCATCATGTAAATTCTCTGTTTATTTCTTGTGCAAACAGCTCTTTCTTTCCCTTAGGAGTGCAGATCATCTATTCTTCTCTCCCACACATTCACAAGTACAGGTGGTTACATTTGAGTTTCATAACACTTAGCAAGGCATTTTCCATTTTCATAGATTCTCATTTCCCTGACCACTTTGCCTATTTTGCATACATTCGTGTCTCACAC
Source organism: Nettapus auritus (assembly GCA_011076525.1). Classification (NCBI taxonomy): domain Eukaryota; kingdom Metazoa; phylum Chordata; class Aves; order Anseriformes; family Anatidae; genus Nettapus; species Nettapus auritus. The sequence goes on from CM021777.1 coordinate 16,324,732, forward strand.
ATTTGCTCTGTCTTGCATCTACTAATCGCTCTCGATTATTCTTAAAGCAGTAATGTATTCACCACTTCTCCTTTTGCTTATCATGCCTAAGACATCAATGCAGCTAATGCCACTATTAACCGATCCTTTTTGCAGTCTGTTCAATACATACTCATTACACTAATGTCTGCGACTACTTATCTATCTGATCCATCTCATGCAAATTCAAATTAATCTCCCTGGATTTCCATAGCACATGGTAAACTGTACATTTTTGTCTTTCTGCTTATTCCATCCATATTCATCTCCCTGCTCACCCATACCCACTCTGTCAAGCTTCCTGGTACCCACTCATCTCTGTGTGCACCCTCCTACTTCTTCATCAATCATCCTGTCCAGAATTTACCCCCCTGTTTAACATCCCTCTAATTCGTACTTGATCATCAGGCTAATTTCTCAACACTCCCAGCTCATGAATACTCCTCTGTCTTTTTATCTACCCAATACCTAGTCCAACCTGTTAGTTCCCTAATTGTTCCAAGCTTGTTTTTTCAGCATAATCTCTTTATTGTGTATGTATTTTATATGTAATCTATTTTCTCCTTGCCTATTTTACCTGACTCTTCCTTAAGTACTTTTTTGCTTTTTCCCATATCTACTTTTCTCTTGCATTTATGCACTTCTTTGTGTGTGTGTCTGCCCAATACTTCCTTTGTTCATCTGTCTTCTACATCTTCTTTTTCCTAATTCTCTGTCTACAAAGCTTCACGGATAGTCTAGCTGACCAGCTAACCTCTCTATGGGGGTCACTCATCTATTACTCCATTAACTACTCATCTATTAACTCTGTTATTGCTCTTCTACTATCTCTTCCTCCCTCTATCCACATTCCCCATAATCAATGCCCTATTCCCCCTATCAGTCCATATTCTTTGACTGTATTAGTCACATATTTATTCCACCATTCCAGTTACCTTTCCATCCCTTTACCTAGACAACACGTGTCCTGTCTGCCATAAACCTGTCCATCTCAATCTAATCTCTCTCTCCTTTGGCCTTTAATTTATTAAGCTGCTCTCTACACTTTTATCTAGTCAATCTTTCCAGCTCATGCAGATTCAGTTAATAATCTCTTTACTCTGTATACTTACCTATCTATTCTTCCTTCCATCCAATTTTTACTCAGCTGACCTAACCCCAGAATGTTCTCAGTATTTATAGGGGATCATCCTTATATTCATTTCCCCATTTTAGATCTGTTTGGGTCAGTGTTACTCAGGTCTCTTTTATTTGTTTTAGCTGGGAACATCTCTACATCTCTCTACTTAAATATATTAATTGATACACTTACCAGTTCATGTCTCCCTTTATTCCATATGCCCTGCTAAGTTTTTTATTATATCTGTACTTTTCTTCTTGCTGCCTGTTATAGCTTTGTATATGTAACACCTACATATCTGCAAAAGCCCACGTTTCTATATTTATTCTGTCCACATTGCTTCTACTCTGCTCAACTTCCCAGCCATCCAGTAGTTACATCACCTGCCTAGTCTAGCTTTGCGTCTTCCACGTTTATCTAGTCCACGCCTACTGAACAAGCTGATATGTGATATATAAACACCTATTTGCTCATTTTAACCTGGCTATCAGGCTCAGGTATACTGCAATCCATCCCATAAATCTTTATCAGTCTAGCTAATTTGTCTTATTCCGAGCTATTCTAAGCTTATTCTGTGCTACCTAACTAATCTTTCTTTCTCTTTATTTTTCCCTCTATATTTCTAAATCACACCTTGCTCTATGCTTTTAAATATGTTTATTTTTATGGCAAACAGAGCCTCACCTGACTGCATGTTCACCCCAGGGATCCACAAAACCCAGTCAGCCCTCTCATACCTCTCTCCACTACCTAGCTAGCCAGCCAGCTCCTACCTAAGCTTCCCACCCACCCAGATGGGATTTGCTCTAACACAACCTAACCTACACTAATTCTTGTTACTCTGTTGTCCATCAAGTCCACAGTCACCTACCCAACCCATGGCTAAGCTATCAATTCCACTTCAAATACAAGCATTTTCCATCCATTATTACTTCATTCATACTAATATGAAATTATCCACCCTCTGCATTGACCCTGTATGTGCCTATACAATTATACCAATTATTTTAATTCATCTATCCCCCGTGTACCTGTCTGTGTATCTCGAACCGTTCATTCCTGTAACTTTATCTAACCTGTCCTTCAGTTTACAGCACAAAATCCAGCAGCCAGCCCAGGTGGCCATTGGGTCCATGTGCCCAGCATGCTCTCCCTCGTTATATGAGAGGCAATTCTGTCCAAAGTAACCTTTAGCAATAATGCTCTTATCACTCCATGCCCCAGCCTTGTGTCAGACCGAGAGGTACAGGGGCATGGAGAGCAAGAAGAGATGCTGAGTAAAGCATCACACAGCTTCATGCATCTTAGAGCAGAAATCACAGGTGTGACAGCTGCATGGGTGTTCTGTAGAGATGCCCATCACCAGATGTACCAGGACAAGACAAGGGACATCAAAGATTCCCATGTGAATTTTCCTTTCTGTCCTTCCAGGTTTGATTTCCCAGTTTTTACTGATACTCCAAATCTTCCACTGACCAGGCAAAGTACCTCTGCCTGCAACTGCTCCGAGGGGAGTTCTGTACTGCAAAAAAGGTACCACCCCCACCCCTCCATAAACATCTATTTTCTTCCTGCTAATATTCTGGATCCTGGCCTGGGCTCAGACAGGAGCTGACAGGGTGAAAACCTTTGGCCCTCTGAGTTTGGAAGAGTTCAGTCCCAGGAATTTGGATTATCAGGATGCTGAGTCATGCAGTTTGGCCTTGAATACTTCGCTGCTATTTTATCTATTACTAATTACCCTCCAAAACCCAAACCGTGTCACATTATGGAAAGAAACCCTTTGGGATCAGTGAACCATCAGGTGGCAAAGAGAGACAAAGCAAGTGGGGAAGCCCATGGGGTTGGGAGCCAAGGGAGAGCCGAGGATCCACACACCCCAGAAACGTTTGCTGAGTCCTTGCAAGTCAGGCAAGGAGGGCAGGGGCTGGGAAGCTCTTGGGAAGGTGTCATAAATACCTCCCGATACACACCGAGATAGCAGAGCCTGGACAGGCACTGGCGGCCACAATCACCCGCCTGTGTCAGAAATTGTTTGTCTTGGTCTTTGTATCGGTAAATGCCCAACCCAAACTCACTGATAAAAGCAGACACAAAAAAAAAAAAAAAAAAAAAAAAAAGAGAGAGAGAGAAGAGAAAACAACCCAGAGACAAGGTCTCCTTGGGCCCCCAATCAACAACAAAAAGGCAGCAAGCAGACAGCCATTTAGTGAGCATCTCAAAGCTATCTACCGTCTGCTGGAGGGGCTTTAAAGACATCAGATTTGTGTGTTTGGCTCAAGCCAAGTGAATTGTAGTCTAAAGCTTTTCCTTGAATTCAAGGCTGTGTTTACTGCAGTCAGGGCAAGGGGAAGGAGGCAACCCCAAAGCCCTCCCTTCTCCTCTTCCCCCACCCTGCAAGCCCCAGGCTTGAAACTTGATTTAAAAAAAAAAATACAAGATTGAATTTCAGTTTGCAGGATTAGGGAGACGACTTTTAGGGGCTGCTTGTTGGAAAAAAAGCAAAGCAAAGCAGCTGGGAGGGATTAGGCTGAGCTGGCGTCTGCACTTTCAACTGATTCAATTTTGCTCCACAAGACATTGTATCTGAGCCTTTCTGGAGACTATTCAAAGCAAATCATTTTCATTTTACCATTTGGTAAGTGATCAGAGTCTATTTTTAGTGTCTTGGAAGCGTCGTTTTTTTTTTTTCTCTCTCCTTTTTTTTCTTTTTTTTTTTTTTTTTTTTTCTTTCTCCCTTTTCTTCCACCATTGTGTATCTGCATTTGGGGTATCAAGAATGGGCATGTTTTGAGGGATTGTTTACCACAGCCAGCAGCTTCAATTTATTTTATGCCTCACTTCAAGAAGAAAAGGCACCAGAGAGAGCTTGGAGCTGGCAGGTCTCACAAGCTGCTCTCAGAAAACCCAGGCTCTGCACCAGGTTGTGGTTGTTGTTTGTTTGTTTGTTTGTTTGTTTTTCAGGTGATTCCTTACAATTTTGGCAAACCCAGCCAGTTGCAGGCAGGTCCCTGCAGCCCGAGGGCTGCTGGCAGGGGTCAGGGTCCCCTGCACCAGGCAGGGAGAGGCTGCAGGAGGGCGGGGGGACAGGGCAGCCGCTGGGGGTCCCAGCTGTTATTTTTCCAGCTGATCCTTCCCCCCCCAGATGATTTGCTGACCCTGTAATGTTTTGTAAAAACTGTGTTACCCTCGCTGCATTTGTCATTGAAATATATAAATATATGTATACCAGAAAAAAATATATAATATATAATTATATATATGTATGCTTAAATAAATAATATATATTTTTTTCCTGGTATATATATATAAACCAGAAAAGCTTTATAAAAATAAGAAAAGGAAGAATAAGGGAAGAAAAATGTCCATACACACTTTGCAGAGGGTAGGGGGGAGGTAACTGAGGAAATGCTTTTCCTTCCAGTTGAAATGTAGGTTGCCTCATTGTACTTTTTCTTACATTTCCCTTTACTGAACACTGAATGTTTTCAGAGTGTTATTATTATTATTTTTTTCTTTCTTTTTGTTCTTGGACCTGTTTGGTGCGTTGCTGCACAAACCAAAGGGGCACAGTGTGACAATGGGGATGCCACAGCATCATCCTCTGCAGCTGGAGCACGTTCCTTGGGCTTTACATGCCCTCTCCAAAATTACTGCCTGGGAAAGTCTCTCACAGTTCTCTCGCTGGCCCTGCCACAGATTCATTGCGTACCTTTAGGGCAAGTTATTTATTCTCCTTGCATCTTCCCTTATACAAAATGCCTTTAGCAGGGAGCAGAAAATGATACAACACTTGGGCGTCTCCTCCCAGACTGTGTCACAAAATAGAAGTTTGCTCCGAGAGCGCCTTCCCCTGCTCCCTAACTGAGGGGTGACAGATGAAGGACTCACTATCAGACACTGCCTTTCCAAATGAGAAAGTCAACCTCTGGAATACAGTCCCCCAGGACAAACGATTTCCCTTCTTATCTTTTATTTTCCAGGAGGGGTTTTTCCTATTAGTGATGTCCATAAAGCACCAAGTCTGCGAGAGGTCTGCGAGAAGCCAGGGCACTGGCAAGGAGAGCACCCCCTGCCATGAGAAGGAGCTTTAGGTGAGATGATTTGATTCTGCTTTTCCTTAAAAAGCAGCAAAAAGGGCTTGTCCTGGTGTCCTGGGCTGAGTCTGTAACCTGGCCATGCTTTTGCCAAAGCAACCCCCTACCCTACAGAGCCAGGGAGCAAGAGCTGCTAGGTATTGTAATAGCAACAATTATTTATTCACAAGCTGGAGCAAAGAGGAATCTGCAAGCAGGAGGGAAGGGGGAGCAAAACACAACTTGATCTTGTAAAAAAGCGCCTTAAAAATACCATACATGAAGGTCCTTGTACAAGGCTTTTATTTATCAGTCTGCAGCTAGAAGAGGAGAATGCAATAAGAGCGTGGCACACAGGGAGCTGGGGGTAGGAGGGTCTCTTATAATAAAACAGAACGGGTCTGAACAAAGCAGAAAGTTCTGCTAAACTGATGGTGGCAGATGGCATCAGCCCCACCATGTTCCCCTTCAATTGCGGGAAAATATAGTAAAGCAATTTAATGAAAACGCTTAAATAAGCAAACAGAGCAGTTAATTGAACCCATATGCATTAGGAAGGAAATCTGAAGTATACTGATTCATTAAGTTTTATATAACTGTAAACCCCCAGAACCTAAGAAGGAGTAAGAAGCCATGATGAAGTGCCAACTAGAAGGAGAACTTCTCCCAAACTTCGCTTCGATCTGCTTTGTTATGACAAGAACAAGTGGTTTCAACAAGTATGCCATAAATCAGGAGCGTGCGCCCCAGCCCGCAGTCTTCCAGGTACCAAACTGTGCTGCAAGCTCACATTCCTTCTCTTCTGATCGGGTTTTTCATTTTCCAAGACAGAAATAACTGGAATTTGGATGCTGCCATCTGCAAGAAAAATAAGTAACAAGGAGTTGGTCCTCGAGGCTGTTATTGGAGCTGTTACTGAAGAAAGCTTACAGCAGGATCTAGACGATGCTCTCGGAGTCTTGTCTAAGTGAAGGCCACAGGGTCACCACGCCTAGCTTTAGTCTGTAAAACAAAATCCTCTCTCCTGCAGTGACTGTGCCTCTCTAGCCATGACTCCTTGTGCAGAGAGCTGCTGCAGGTGGCAGAGCTGGTTTCTGTCCAGCTGGCTCCTCTCTTCCAGGGAGTACCCTCCCTCTAAAGACTGTCTTGGGGGGAACATTACTCTGGTCCCACTGAAGCAGATGATGATAACAAGGTCAGAATTTGGAAAACTAGTGGGAAAACTATGGAAAAGTTTGGTTCTGGGTTCTCCTTTGATGGTCTGGGCCTGGAGGTACCAGCACTGTTTCCTTCTCTTACCTGGCTGGCCTGTGACACGGGAGCTGGCTCTGCTTTCACGGGAGCCTGATACACTGCAAAGAAAAGCCTATGAGCAAATGGTGAAGATTTGATCCCAAGCCACAGAAATGACTGCAGGCTCCCCATGATGCTGATTCAAGTGCCAGTGGCCAGGAAGGGAAGCCTTCGGTCCCAGCAAAGTCTGGCTGGAGGTGAAGGTGAGAGTCCTGCAGCAGAAGAGTCTCAGGATCTTGGAGAACCCAGAAAAAAAGTCTCAGGCTGACCCTAGGGCATCCAGGCTGGCTCAGGAGGTCACTGACAACCCATGAAGACCTTTTCCATTCGTATCTGCCTGCCGATACATGCTACGCAGTGAACAGGGGAGGTAGTAAGAGAAAAAGCTACAACAGCAAAAATAGCAAAGTTAAGTTTTCATGCACTAAGGTTGAGCAGAGGGACTAAATATTGCACAGTGCATCTCTTGTTCCTCAGGATTAAAATAATAATAATAATAATAAAGCACAAAGGAAACAAGCATCTTTAACAAACATACAAATTATTACTGAAAAATATCTCTATTTTAAAAACATTACAGAGAGATGACTCCTAGGAGGGATCTTAGAGGCTTACAATTGTGGCAGTTTCTTGGTTTCTCACCAGGTGACCCCATGGGCACTGTGGCGTGGGGCTCCCCAGGGGCGATGGGGCCATGAGGATGCCCAGGACACCCTGACCCTGCCGCCCAGAGCACAAAATCGAAGCAGCCACCCTCTGGAGGATGAAAGCAATGCCAGTAGGTGAACGCAGCGGTCCCTGTTTGAATTTCCTGGATGTCAGGCACGGTTAATGTGAGTGAGACAGAAGGAGAGCTGAAGTGTTGGCCCCAATTCAACAAAGCACTTAAGCACGAGCTTAACTGTAAGTGCGTACTTAAGTCCCTCCTCGTGCAGCAGGACATATGTTGACGCCCGCTGAAGCCCGTGCTAAGTGCCTGCTTGAAGTTAAGTGTCTGCTTAAGGGCTTTGTCGAGTCGGGGCTGTTGTTTACTTCCAACAATTGATGTCTCCTGGAATATCCACGTTTCTGGTCGCAAACCTGACACATCTGTTTTCTCTTAGCGTTATTAATAGAGCCTGTCTTTAAAAAATACACGACAAGGCAATCCATGAAAATCTGCTGTTGCTGCTCTCAGGAGAGCAAGTGACCAACAGGTCCTGAGCACTGCCGTGGACAACCCCAGCATTTTTCCCATGGGCTATATTTGAATTTTTTTCCAGGGAATTTCAGGAGAAGCAAAAGGGTTACTAAACAGTCTGGGGCCACCAAATAATCTGAATTTAGCTTGATCAGAAAAAATGTGTTATTAATGTGAAAAAATCTTGAACTGTCAAAGATTGCCGGTATATAAACTTGTACATTAATACTTGATTCTTAGCACAAGTGTGTGTCAAGTTAATGTATACATGTAAATATCATAAATATACAATTCTTCTCTTAGAATAGCTGTGTTAGGAAATCCTGGGCTGTGAGAGATTACTGGAATATGGCTTAACACTACCATCAGGCTGCACAGGGGACGTCTTACAGACATGAAGACAATTCACAGCCTGGGTTCTTCTCAAAGACACCCACTCGCAGCCAGAGGGATCAGCCCCCAAGGAAAAAACTCCTCCCTAAGCTCCACTGTGGTGTGCCCACCATGATGCTCTCGGGATGCTGAGGCAGGTAAGGCACAGAGCAGCATTTTGTTTCTGCTCATCCCTTCTTAGCATTTATTTTATTATCTCTCCTGCATCCTGCTGTCCTGTGGAAGCAAGGCAGATCACTCCATCACCCCAGGCGGGCGCAGATCCGGCTCAGCCCTCCTGGCCCTGCCAAGCGGTTTCCCGGCGATGCTGGAGACTTAGACCACAATAGAAGGAAATCACTAAAGCTGAATTGCTCCAAGTAAGTCCTCAGCAGGGTTTGACTGGTAAATATTTAACAAGGAGAACTCCCTATCCTCTCCTGGTACGTATTAAACTAATACATTTATTTTAACAAGGGAAATGGTTTCCCCAAGCTCCTGCTCAATTTGAGCCCCCGACTTCTACAAAAGCCTAAGTAAGGGAGGCTTCCTGGGGCTCAGTAATTCACTGGGACTAAACGAGAAATGGCTCCGAGCCATGAACATGGAGCCTGGAGGCAACAGGACCTCCCCAGGGTTGGGGAGAGCTTGGTGCTGGGGCTTCCATCGCCACCCGTCCCCTGCCCACCTCCAGCATCCCTGCTGCCACCACTTCCTGACCACTTCAGCCATCTTATGGAGCCAGGTTGATTGTAACCGACTCATGGTTTCCTTGTGCTGGAAATGGTTCCCACAGCTGCAGGTGGGTTTGGGGGCTTGGTTTGGGGGTGAGATCCTGGGCAGAGATGCGATGCTGCCTGCAGCACAGAGCCAAGCACAGCAGCAGCCTCAGGAGAGCAAGCAGCTCCCGTCCCTGTTCCTGGGCAGGTGATGCTGAGGCTTCACCCACCCCTGGTCCCACTGCACAGAGCAGAGGGGAACCAATAAACCTCAAAAGCCAAACACACTGCACAGAGTGATGCAGCAGAAGCTAAAACCTGCTGCATCTCTTGCTGTTTTCCAGCCTGGGCTGCACACAGGTGGGTGCCCAGCCTGCAGGAACAGCTGTGCCCCCTGTGCTCTGAGCAGGAAGGGGATGGTGGGGCAGGATCAAGCCCATCTCTGCGGTGTTGGCACGACCCCTGCGGGTGCAGGCAGGCCCCGAGGCGGCAGGAGGCTCTCCTGCTCCCATGCTCGCTTTTCTCAGACTTGCCTGCGAGGAAACAAAAAGCTCAGAAAGCAACTCCCAGCTTTGCATCTTTGCTCAGAACCATCCCATGGCTCCAGCACTTCCACTCTGACTCACGGGCGAGAGGGCAGGTTCCAACAGCTGTGGTCGCCTCTGCCAAGGCAATTACAGCTCCTGGCGTCACAGCCCAAAACTCTCTGGGAAACTTTCCCCCAGCTCAGCTTACCCTGGTTGCTGTGCGTGCGGCAGAGGCTCCAGCCCACGAGCAGCCGCGGGCAATGCCCGGCGTTCCCAGGATGGTGTGGGCACTTGGAGGTGGAAATGTTAGACATAAAACCTTGCTGCCTTGCTAAGAGCAAGATGGTACCACCGAGCATCTTCTGCTCCACAGCCCATGGAGCACAGAGGCTGCGCCAGCAGCTCTTTTGGTGCCCTGCAGGGGAGAGGTGTGGAAAACCATTATAGATGGTGCCTCGAGCATGGATACATCCAGAAAAAAACACTTTGGCCAACACCTCATCCTTTTTGTTCTGCCATCATGGTCCAGCATCATGTCTACCCTTCATCACCACCAGAAACTAACCCATGAAGTGTGCTTCGAGTATCCCTTCTCCAAGTATTGCATCCTGCCTTCAGTCCTTCACAATAATTAACAAACCTTCCTCTCAGAAAGAGTAGAGACATGTGGAAATCCTGTAAGCATTTCCTCACCCTCCTGAGCACACAGACACCCCAACCCTGTCCCCCACCTGCCCCAGACTGTGCAGGCCGAGGGCTGTCTCCCACCACCACCAGTATCAGCAGGAAAATCCTTTCCTCTTTCTGTTTTTCTGGGACTGTGCTTCCAGCACAGAGCAGCTTGGCAGTACAGTAAATAAGAAACAGATTTCCCAATGTTTTGTTTTACCATTTTCTTCCTCGTAGCACTGGGCGCAGACGCCGAGGACCTGGCTCCCCACAGCCTCCCCCTGGACGGCCGAGCTCTGCCCCCCCGGCAGCCACCCTGCAGTGCAGAGCCAGGCACGGTTTCCCAGTCAGGTACAGGGGGACAGTGTGCCAGATGGTCCTCCAGCTCATCAGGTCAACACAACAGAGCGGACAAGGGCTCATAAGGGCCCTATTTCTATGCAAAATGGAGAGCTGGAAAGGAAGCATGGCCTCTGGGGCATAGCCCATGCCACAGATAGCAAGCGATGAAATGTCAGTCGCAATCCTTTGCTCTCTGGGCCAGGGCTACAGTCAGTTTCTGTGCTGGCCTGAGATTTTATTTTGTTTCATATCCCCAAGGACTTTGCTCCCATGTGCTCTCACACCTCTAAGCATTAATGTCAGGTCTGAAAACTCTGACTCTCCTCCCCTGCCAGGATCAGTACAGAATAACTTAACCCTGGTATGCTGGTACACAAGATAAATATGAACCAAATAATTCATCTTTTAGCCAGGTAGTTGTCTCTATTATGATATATATATCATTGCAGGCCTTTTATTAATCTCCTTCTAGCCAGATTCCCCAGTGGCTGACCCTGGAGAAGACCCCACCGAGACCAGCCCCTCCTCTGTGAGGATCCTGTAGCTGGGGCAGGTACTGGGAACAGTTCTGGGTCTTGTGGCATTGATGTATCAGAGCATGGTGCTACCTGTGAGCCATGTATCAAACAATGACTCCCTGTGGAGATTGCCTCCTGTACAGGAGTCTGGGCTTACAGTAGCACAGTTTTAGAATAAATTTGGAGACTTCCAAGGAAAATCCCTCTGGGATAGGGTGATCTTGCCAAATAAAGGCTGAATCACACACGAGATGACTAAGTACACAAAATATTCCTCAACCCATGTGCTACTCACAGGTCTTTCTTCCATGTCCACAGCCAAAAACCATGGAGCACCCAAGTGACTGTGGAGGGCAGTGATGGTGTGGATGGCCCTGGCTGTGCCTTACACCACCACCCCACCACTATGCCATTACTGGGACCCCTGCTCTTCCCTGTGTCACTGTCCCACGGTGCTGCCCCAGAGGAACACACGTCATGAGATCCCGAGGGAGTCAACACCAGCCTCTGGTATGTATGCAAAAGCCTCCAAATGTCTTTATCCTCGTAAATGGATATTTCCCTTTTCAAAGCGACGTTTCACACATTGCAGATTAGTTTTCAGAATACATCAGAGCCGGTTAATGAGGCAGATTAGACCTACACTTGTTTCAGCTAGAGCCAGAAGCGGCAATAACAGCAGCGATCCAGCCTCTATTGCCAGCACGCCTCCAGGCGCCACCAGGGGCTCTTGTGCAAGGTTGACTTGCAAAGCAGGCAGCTAAATTGCGTGCTTCTGCATTTGGCAATATCATCACTCAGCTGCTTGCCACACTGCACGGTGATCGCTGAGGATCACAGAGGTGGTGCTAAGAGCAAAGAGCTCCACGGCAGAGTCTGGAGGCTGCAGGAACCGATGCTGGCATGGAGTAGTTCCCAGCTATTGCCCTGTCCATCAGTGGTTTTTTGTTGGTGTTTTGTGTGGGTTTTTTTGTTTGTTTTTGTCTTTTGCTATTACAGCCATTGCTTCCAAGTCATCTGGAGGAGCAGAGTGAAAGCAGATCAGCAGCACTGCTGCTACAGGGGACGATCCCTCCTGTGCATGTGAGCTGGCTGTGCTGGGAGGAGGGACCCCGAGCTCAGCACCTTCCACGTTGAGCTCTCAGCTCCCAGTTGTGCTTCTCCCAGTGTGGACACCCTTTCTGAGCCTGAAGCTGAGCCTGGAGCTGCAGACACAGGTACACGTAGCATATGAGCAATAGGCCTAGGCAAGGAAGTTATGGTGGGCAGGGGGAGGTATTAAATAGACACAATCCTGTTGGGTTATAAGACAAAGTCAACATCACCCTGCTTAGTGACTTAGGAAGTAATTAAGAGTGGTTTTATAGGTACAAGTTCCCACTGTGCAATAGAACAGTAAAACCATGTCTGAGTCTTCTGATGGATGCGTGCAAGGACGCGTGACACACAGGCCGGGCTTGTGCCATGAGTGTGCTTGTGCCTGCTCATCCCCAGACGGTCAGAAAACCATCAGGGACTTTGTATGGACCCAAATACCCGCTCATGTCCACCCCGTGCACAGATGGGCTCCATCACGGCTTTGTGGGCCAGCTTGGAGTGTCCCTAGAGGCTGGCCACCGCAGTCTGCAAGCTGGGCATCCAGGAACGGAGGCAACCAGCAAGAGCCAGGCATTTCTCCAGATCCAAGTTTTGCTCTTTAATAGCTCAACATTAGCAGGATGGGCAGGAGGCCACTTCCAAAACACCAGAATGAATGTCAGTGATGGGACCCACCAAGGCACGAGTCCCTCCTTCCCCAGGGCTGGAGAGCCAGCCTCCTGCTCGCAGAGCAAGGCGACGTTTTTCCACGCCGGTTTCAACCATCAATTATCATCTCCACAAAACCCTCTCAAGCTTCCAAGGCTATGTAAACAGAAGTGAATTAAAATTATTTTTTCCATCGCTCTTTAAAACGTGCGATGTTTTCTCTAAATGGCCCCACGAGCAGAAGGGAGGGAGTGAGGCTGAAGCAGCCCCCTGGAGCCCGGCCAGGTCCCAGCCAGTACTTTATATTTCACTCCAAGCTGGTCGGAGCGGAGGTTTAAGAGGCTTTGAACACAAACAGCACGAGGTTAGCTAAGTCCTGCTTTGACCAGCGCTGAGCGTTGGAGACATAAACAGATTTCATTTGAACTGGGCTTAATGTAGCTGGGTTTACAGACCCGCAGCCGATGTCAACATACATCAGGGGTGTTGTATATTTAGCGTGGTCCAACGGCAAGGGCGAGCGCGGCGCTTCGTAGCTGTGTCCCAGCGCCGCCACTGACCCCTGCACCCCTTGGCAATCCCGGCCCTTCCTTTATCTGCAAAATGGAAAGAGCTGACCTACTTCACAGAGCAAACCTGGAATCAATTAATGTCTAGCCTGCATTTAGGAGAGGCAAAACACTATATAAACATTATGTATCATTTAGCTTCTGAGGAAAAGCCATCGCCTGACAAAAGGGGCCTCTCTTCTTTATTTTGTGGAGTCCGGCTTACACTGGTACAGCCCTCCTGACTTCTTTGGCCTGGTCCTAGTTTACACCGGCCTGAAGAGCAGGAGAAGCACACTCGCAAATACATTAATTTTCCTCATTAATATGTGGGGTCTCTTAGCTGAGCACCCGCAGTTTTCTCACTTGGCTGCCCTGGGACAAAGCCAAGGCTCAGCATCATGCTGCATGATGCTCGGCCCTTGGCCTCTGGTTTTTGGCCATTTCAGCAGAGAAATTGGGTCATTTTTTGAGAGGAGGATTTGTGTGCCCAGTTTGGAGGGGCTTAATGGCACAGAGGAAGAGGAAGCAGAGCCATTTTTTCAGCCCACCTGAGCCCTTCTTATAAACAAGGGGAGGCTTAGGATTGTTTTACACGTTACACAAAAGTTTTATCTTACCATTAAAATAATGAGAACCATGATTACTGCCAGCCTGCATCCCATGCCGGGGACACCCAGCTGCCATGGGCATGGTGCTGCTGGCGGTGATACCGACAGTAGGGCAGGGACGCTGTCCCACTGACGTCTCGGTCCTACCCACCTTAGAGGGATTTGCTAATTCACATAAGCAAAGTTCCTGTAACCTTGGCATTATCAGCTTTGTAGCCTGCAGAAATCATCTCTCGGATGAGTGTTTGCTTCCCCCGTCCTTGGAGAGTGCACAGGAGCAAACCTGAACTTCAGACAAAATCCCAAGCGATGCACATGGACCTGCACAGGCACAGACCTGGGTTACCTACAGAAAAAGGGAGAAAAAAAAATAATGCATTAGCAAGAGAATCTACCTGAAGACCATAGATGCAAAGATGCACATGTTATTTCTGGAGGGGTGAGTGGTATGGGCACGCAGCAGGAAGGTCTGGTACCCACACTCCTCCTTGTGCCCAGCTTGGTGGAACGAATCCAAGATAGCTGTCAGGGAAAAGCAGGTTTTGATCTAGTCTCTCCCCCAAAAAGGCCACATTGTGTACTAGAGCAGCACATGTGTTTCCATCATGTCAGGGAAGTTTTAGGAAGTATCCCTCATAAAATGTAAAATTATTACAAACGAGAACATGAAAAACAAATCTAGCAGGATCTCGTGTCAGGGGTTTCTCTCCAGCCCTTTTACGAGGAGCTCCCGTTGGGGATCCGAGCCCCCTCGGGATGCTCAGGGCCCGGGGCCGCTGCCTGTTGCTCTGTGCCATGAGGGATGGGGCATGGTGCTGCTGCTGGTGCTGGTAGGATTGAAGAGGATGTTTTCTAGATGTCCCAGCCCCCAAACCCAGCACCCCCGGGCACTTTCATCCCCCTTCAACTCTGATTTCTCAGTTCCTGACACCGTGTGCCAGCAGGGAACAGCGTGGCAGGTAAGCAGAGATGTATGAGCACACCCCACTCTGCTAATCCCAGCTGTCTGCACAGCCAGAGCAGGTCACGGTGGCTCGGCCCTGTCACCTCGGGCAGGTCGAGCTCTGCTCTCACAGTCCTCATGCCATGGAGCCGTACCTCTGAGCAGTACGCCCCGTGCACCGCAGGGCTCCTCTGTCCTTACCTGAGGCCACGTGGCTGGGTGTGCATTAAAACCTCCGGATGGATCCAAGAAGGTTACTCGAAGATACCAAAGTGCATCCCAGCACAGAAAGGAGTTGCTTCACTGTGAGATACTACAACCCACTTCCTTTGCATCATTCTGCTTTCTGCGCCTCTGAGCAGCCCCTCAGTTCCCCCTAGCAGAGCTTTTAATTTGTCGTCTTCTCATCTGGCAAATGTTTTGCTTTCATCTCTTTCTGTAAGCCAGAGAGTTCACGATAGAGAAGCTGCAACCTTCAGTGAGAATAGAGCATGGTAAAAATATCCCACTAGCAGCTGGATCACGTTCAAATACCATGTGAAATGCCAGGGAGTAAGGCAGACAGAGAGCAGCACCCCTCAAACTCTTCTCCCTTCACCCAGAGGGTGAAAAGCTCCCACTGATTCTGCATGAGCCCCTGCTCTGCAGGTTTCCTTTAGCATCCCTTTTATCTATTTTTGCCCTCAAATCAAATGTGAATGGCAGAAGTGCAACCTGGGACTGGATCAGCAACGTGTGCAAGTGCACAGCAAAAGATTTTGAGAAGCATTCGTCCTGACCTGTGCATTTAAATCACAGGGGGAAAAGTAATATTAGGACTCCTGACGGGAACCTGGGTTGCTTGGGGAAAAGGGAATTTTGGAAATAACAGTTCTACGGCAGAGGTGGGCGCTGTGGCTGGGCAGTCTGTAGTTCTCTCTGCAAGCAGAGGGCAGGGGAAGCAGCTGAAGAGGTTGCAGAACTGCAGGCCAGACCACAGCTCGGTTAAACAATAGGTACCAAGCTGTGATCACAGGCTTGCATTGCATTAAGGTTAACCCAAGACATGTAAAATTCAGCAGTCTCCATTTGGGGGATTTGTGGGAGGATTTTCTGGTTACACGGTTTAAACTAAGTGCCTGGGGTTAGGCGTTTCCCTCAGTGGGATGCAGAGAGTCCACTGCTGAGGCAGAGCTCCGGCCAGCCTGATCTGGTGCTTCAGGAAGAACAGCCCTGTGCTCCTGCCTCCCCACCTCCTGAATTTGGGGACAAACACCTCCTCCAGCCCCACTGCTGTGAGTCCGGGACCTGCTCTCACCACTCTCCAGGGGATGCTGGAGGAGAAGCTCGGGAGCCTTGCTGGGAGGATGGAGCGCAGTCAGGGCTCCAATTCAACTCAATTTTGAATTTGCCAGCCATAAACTGAGCACGTTGGTGATAGACCCACGTCCTGCCTGCTCACAGCCTGATCCCAAACAGGCACTGCATTCTTTGCAGGCTCTCCCCAGTGCTGGTAGGTGGTGGCAGCCCTCCTGAAAGAGAAACCAGTCCCCCTTCTGGCACGTGCCATATATTGGGACCTTCCTAGGCTCTCAGCACTGCTTGTGCTGACACCAGCAGCGTTTTCCTCAAGGACTACACCCTTAAAATGCTCACCTCTTCCAAAGAAATAACTCGGTACATCAAAAGGGCATCTCTTTTTTGTGACTTGGAGTCTCTCTCATGCTCGACATTATTGACCTGGTCATTCAGTAACCCCAGAGGCTCAGAACCACCAAACACAGGTCAGTAAATGAGATGCTGAAACACAATCCCCCCGTAATGATGATATCAGAGTGACACAACTTTTGATGTCCTCCGCCTGCAAACTGAACTCTATAGATGGAGTGATTTTCTGGGGTGAAAAAGAACAAGCCCAGGAAAAAAAAAAAAAAAAAAAAAAAAAATACTGTTAGCAAGGAGGAGGTGACTTGGGACCCTCACCTGCCAGCCCCTCCGCGGGCTTTGCACCAACTGTGGGCTGGAAGCAGGGCCACCTGCACCTTCCTGGTGCAGGAGGTCCCAGGGGGTCCCCAGCACCCCTGCAGGTCCCACAGCCCTGGGACCACCACCCAAAGCTCCCCAAAACCAGTGCCTCAGGCCAGCCCTGGAACCAGCATCTCTCTGGCCCGAGGGCAGGAACCACGGAGCCATCCTGAACTGATTATTTTCAGATTACACTCACTAAAAGCAACAAAGAGCAGAAGAGTAGGGGGAAACAGAGAGTCACGTCGCTCTAATCATTTACATCTCAGTGACAGCTTTATGCGTTCATTTCAAGTCAGCTTTGCAGAAGCCCTTTATCAAGCAGCACAAAGCTCTTCTATAGGCTCTGCGGCATGAATTCCCAGCCCCTGGTAGCATTTTGGATACTTGGCACCACTGAGCTGTACAGGGAGGAGCGTGACCTCCCTCGAGCACCAGCAGAGAGCGAGTCCAAGGCGCTTCTGGACAGGGCTCTTGGCTTGACGTGACCTAAAAGGATTTCTTTAACTTCTCTTTGAAGTTAAACAAACTCAGACAAAACACATCAGAGTTGATTAAGAGTTCTTCTAGACCTTTGTAATGTTTTAACCACTCCGAGCCATCGCAATACTTCCAGCTGCACATGCAATGATCCTACCAAACTGACCCACGGATGCTACAGCCACCTGCTTTATTATAATACAGGGCAGAGGAAAGAAAAGGAACTTATCCCTCTGCTGAAGAGGGCTCATCCATACCTTACCCTATTAAACAGCACCAAAAAAATGCAGAGGCTGCTCCCAGCCCGCAGCTGCCCGCAGCCCACCTGCTGGCGTGTGACTTCGCTCACGTTCGCCCTCTGCTTTCTCAGGATCTCCTTTTTCTTGGCTCAACAGGCAGCCGCCTGCTCCGCTTTGCGATTGCGTTCGTATTCCTGAGTGAAGCCCTGCCAACGCAAACCATGGCGATGGGGCCTCCGAGCCCTGCCGTGCAGAGCTCTCCATCCTTGTTGGAGTTAATCACGAGTGCCATGAACTGTTGAAGAGGAAGAGGTGGCCCAGCAAGATGAACATGGTGATGAACAAGAAGTTATTGCTATACACATATCTACCCACCTCTTTCTGCAAGTCTGTCCAACCATCAGCCTGCAAATGTATTTAAGCAGACCAGGAGTTACTTCCAAACCACAGCATAACTCGGAGCCATATGAAGTCTTTCTCTTCTTTTTCTTTTTTTTTTTTTTTTTTTTTTTTAATTGAACACAGTTTCTCTGTTCCTCAGAGGTTCAGAGGTTTAGCTCCGCTAGCACAGGCCTCGTTGCTGTTGGCTTGGGAGATTTTCCCCTCTGAATTTGCAACACCAGGTAGGGAAGTTTGTCTATCGAAGGAAATTTTCCCAGAGATCTGGAACACGAGCTCGCTGGAGAGCAGTGCACGCTCCCCCTGCTGCACTCACAGGTTGGTTGAAGGCCTCCAGCAGCACTCCAAGATCCAGAGTTTGTCATTTGGCTGAGGCAGCCTGGAAAATGCTGTACTGATGGTTGCTGAACCAAACTTGTGAAGAGGGCAGTGGGGATGTTGCTGACCTTGCCATGAGTAACCAAGGGTAAAGATGTTCTGGACTCGTGGCCATGTTGTTGGGCTTTGTGCTGAGATGGGTGAAAGCAGCAGAGATGTTTTACATAAAAACAGACCAGGCACTGTGTTTCTCCACCTATGCCTGACCTGCCAGTGTGTTCAGCAGCTGCTTTACCCCGTGCACTGGCAGTAGGGAGCAGGCTGCTTTAAAACACCTCCACTGGACCCAGAAAAGGAGCTCAGCAGCTCACAGCATCCCCATGGGCTTTAGTATGGTTTTTAGCCCAGTTTTGCACCAATGCCCAAGGCATTGGTGAACACCAGCACTGTTATAATGCTCAGTCACAGGTGGCGTAGTCATGGCCCTGAACCCAGCTTGAAACCCACCGAGGGCAAGGTACCAACCACCCCAAGTACAGCGGAGGTGATGCTGAGACCCACCGAAGAGTCAACATGAACACCATCCAACACGAGGACAACCCATGTAGAAGCATCTCAAAATCAAAGCAGCAGCCCAAGAGCCAGCCCATCCGGAACAAGCTCCCTGCAGATGGAGGATCCTCGACCCTTCCACACCTCCAGGAGAAACTCATAGGGATCCAGCACTGCTCGCCTCGGCATTTTTGCTAAGTTATGTCACAGCATTGGGCAGGTCGGGGCCGTGGCACGTGGTTGTAAAGACAAACAGCCACCCAGAGCCGAGGGGACGAGAGGGCCGTAAAATGCTGCCGGCAGCAGCGGTGCCTCCCACGCAGGACCGTCACCGCTGCCCATTGCCCAGGCGGCTCTGGGAACCACCCCGGAGCCCTCTGAGCTTTTATTAAGAAGGAGCTTTGTGGCCCGCAGGCTGCACAGTTAGTAAACTACCTCGGAATTAATCCCAAATATATATATTTTTTAAAGCAGAGGTCAATTTATTTTTTTCTTATATATTTTTTCTTTTTAAAGAACAGCTTGGCGTTCTTAAAGTTTATTTTGAAATCGAAAGAAAGATGAATGGGGCCTACACTAGAAGAGGGATTGCAGCTAACAGAACTTCTCTGTATGGAATACAACAAGGAAATTATTTCCTCAAGGTGGAAATTTATTGCTCCAAGGTGGAAGGCAGAGTGTTTTAAAGAGGTTTTTAATTAATAAAGGGAAACGTGCCAAGAATGTGTTGCATGTTTGAGCTCTCTGCCTTAAATACTGCTAACCTGTTGAGGGCTAATTTAGACTTCAATTAATAAATTACTATACACATGGAGAATAAACAGCCTCCCGCACCTTCAGCAAAATGCATTTAGACAGCTCTGTCACGTTTTAAAGCAAACGTTAAGCCAAGAGGTGCTGTCCCTTGGGATGCCAAACGGCCCAGGGCTCTTGTCCCCCAGGTCAGGACACCAAGGTGGGCATCCAGTGTCCTGGGGTGGCAGAGCAGGGGCATGGCAGGGCTGAGTGGAATATTTCGAGCACCTCTGGAACAGGAAGGGATGCTGAGAGCCTAAAGGATTTTCCTCTTCAGCATTTTTTCCCCATATAATGTCATTTGAGGCGTTCTCACCCAAAGTCAGGATATGATTTCCCTGTGGCCCCAGTCCCTTAGGTGCTAAGTCCCGTTGACTTCCATCAAAACTTGGTTTTGCACAGACCAGTTTTTCATAGGTGTTTAGGCTCTTAAACCCACAGATCTGTGCCACGTGTGATTTTTCAAAGCGCCTCAATATTTTAAGCGCCTCGGGGGAGAACGGTGCCAAATCTTACCCTACAGCTCTTACTCTCAGTCCCCAGATGTGACATCTTGGGGCAGCGACTTCCACAAGGCAAATATGCACTGCAAGGCTCAAACCAGCACACACACGTGTCCTGACCCAATGCGAATATCTTTCCCATCCTGCCACACGTCTACACGCCCCTTTATTACCAGCCAGCCCAGACAGGAGCATCTGATTCACCACGCCAAAACTACTCATTATTTCATGCACTTCTCCATGTCCCCTCTCCTGGTGACACAGAATAATTAACATATAAAAGTCTAGTGATAAGTGAAGTTTACGATCCAAACCAGTGGAATGAAGGCTCAGAAGTGAACATTATAAGAGCCCTGTGCCCATAAACATCCCACTTCTGGTGGGCTCCCCAGCCAATTAATCACATGCAGAAATGCTGGCGGAGCATTCATTGCCTACATAAGCTCCTTGCTGAAAAACAAACCTCCAGAGCTGTCAGGAGAATAGTAAGTGGGAGATGGTGTGCTGGAGAGGAAAATACACACCAACCAAGAATAGGACGTGACCTGGATTTTACAGGGTGGTGGTGGGGTTTTTTTGTTTGTGTGTCTGCTCTGCTCTAGTAAAAAAAGAAAGTCTCCCCTCTGTGGGGGAAGGAGAAACAGGGGAAATAAATGATGGCTGAGTCCATCAGAAAATCAGGAATTATTTGTTTTTCACCTTGATTTCTGAGCTGCTGAAAGCACCAGCCCCTCTTGGGCCACAGCAAAGTGCTGGGGGTGCTCGTTGTTAGTGGTATTGGCCAAAACCGGTCCCTGCCTTTGGGTCTGGATGGATTTATTTACACAAGGTGACCATAAGGAAGGGGAAGGGCTCTTGTGGCTCAACCAGAGGGTGGTGCTTTACCCTTATCCCCTCGCTGTACTTGAGGAGCTCGAGGATGTGGAGAGCCTGGAGACCTTTGGCCACCTCTGTTTGGCACCAGCAGCAGTGGCCATGGGGTCAAAATCCAGGTAGATGGCAAAGGTGAGGACGATGGCATCCAAGGTGCTGCAGCCGCTCGTCCTGTAGCTGGCGATGTCTCATCTATCCTGGAAGTCTGGAAGCTCTGTGGTCTCCCCGTGAAGCAGCTGGGTGCTCCTCCATGGGGAATTTGCCGTCTGATGTCACCACCTCACGAGGTCGCATCCAGCTGAGGAGAACACACCGGGGCCAGCTCCAGGATAAACAGAATTTCTGCACTACAGGCACCACAGGCAGACGCTGATTATTCTTAATTAACTGGGTTTGCATCGCTGAGTAGCTTAGGCAAACAATACAAATTTTGGCTAGAGATTTATGGAAATTGTTATTGGCAAAACTACTTTTAATCCAGCGCTGGACTGGGGGCAGATCACAGAGGAACTGACAGCCTCCCAGGGGCTTTGCCTCCTCCAGCCATGGGTGTATTTTAGCTGAACTCCTGATTTGTTGAAAACAAATCAAAAATGAGAGCCTCTCTGTCTGCACAGGGAAGCTCAAGCACCTCTCCAGTGCCCCAGTGTATTTCTGAGCCCAAAACAGCCCTGGCGCAACCTGAAATAATGCCAGATCCTCTGAGGAGTATCGTCATGGCAGACGGCTTCCTCTTTTGTGGCCAGACACTGCCCAGCAAGACAATGCAAGGCACACGGTGGCTGTTTGGCAGCAACACTTCCATTATTGGGGAGTGAGGGGCTAGGAGGAGACCCTTGGCCACAGTGCCCCCAGCACTGCCCAAGCCAGCTCCTTGCCAGGGATGCTCAGAAGCCACCAAAACTCCCCGCACACCAATGTCCTGTCCCTGGGGCAGAAACCTTCACCAGTATCAGTGGCCAAAAGCTGTGTGCTCAAGCTTCAGGGGGCCATCCTTCTTCCTGCTCCCACCTTTGCCCTGGGGAAGGTGAGGAGCCTAGGCACAGCCTCCTCTCATGCTGCAGCCCTTGCTGCAGATCCCACAGCCCCGCAGCCCGTGGAGCTGGCCCGGCTCAAACCAGAGCCTCGCTGGCAGCCGTGCCTGGACTATTTCCAAAGTCCGTTCGCAGGCGACTTGTCAGCTCCTTACCAAAGGGTCCAACTCTGCAACAGATCTTCAGCGTGAGTAGTGCTTACATAAACACGGGCTTTGATGTCTGCGGGATAACTCACATCCATGTTTGCTTTCTGCCTTGTTTCTTCAGGGAAAAAGATAAAGGGAATTAGCGATTGCCAATTTATTCCAGTTAGTCAGCATCTCCGTGCCTGCTCGCCTGGCCGTACTGCAAGCACTTGTTCCAGGACACACACGTGCTTGCCTTATCCCGAGGATAACAAATACTGGGTGCTTGATGCAAACGATCATGAAAAACTGAAACTAGTTCATGCAGAGGATCTCATCAGCTCCAATTAAATGGCAACTGGTTCATTAACCTGAGGTTGAAAAGACCAGAGGAGGTGCACGCACCTACCAGAAGCTGCAGAAAGCTTGAGGCCTTCAAAACTGTTTTGCAGGCACAGGGAGCGCTTGCAGGCAAGGAAAAGCCCTCACATTGGGGCAGGAGGAGGCCACCTCCCAGCTACATCCGCTGAAACTATGGCAGTTTGCTGGGCCCAGGCTCCCATTTGGGGGAGAGGAAGGGATAATTCTGGTCCTGCTCCAGGGGCCACCCTGCGAAGGTGCTGTCCCCACTGGGGGCTGAGCAGCAGCAGCCCTGAACCTGGCAGGACCCCAGCAGCAACCCCAAGCAAGGAGCATGCTGCAGGCATCCTTCATGCTCTGCTTTTGGCCTCATGGTTTAGCTTTTTAATTTCCTGTGTCCACAGAGCGTCAGAGGGGCTCACAGGGACTCCGGGGTGGGCTGGTGGGGGGACACAGTGAGGGAACAGCCAAGGTGTGAGAAGTAATTCTCAAGGAGAAGGGTGTTTTGAGATTGATTATCCATGCCACAATCAGCCTTAAAGAAAAAAGAGAAAAGGAAAGGATAAAGACGAAAAAGAAAAATAAATAAATAAATAAATATGAAAAAAAAAAAAAAAAAAAAAAAAAGGAAAAAAAAAAAAAAAAAGAAAGAAACTTTTCAGAGGAATATTCAACCTGGTGGCTGCTAGCCGTGCGCTGCACCTCAAAGTAAGCAGGGAAACAGTATTAGCTTGCAAGTGTCCCACACAAGGGTGGGATCCTGCAGGATGATGGGGAGCAGGCACCAGCACCAGCCCAGCACAGCCTTCAGAGCTGCCCCAGGAGGAGCTGGACCAGCAGGGGACATCATATTTTGGGCAGCCGCTGGAGCCCGTGCGCTGTGACCCAGCAGAGCAGCCCAAGTTGCCATCACCTGGTAAAAAAACAAAGCCTGAGGTCTGGCTACTTTTGTTCAGAGTGGAGTCAACGATGCTCTTCACAGCTTGGCCCTGGGCTGACTTTCCTGGCCAAAATCCAGCACCTGCCACTGAATTTGTGCTGTATTCATTTCCCGTGGAGTTCCAGCTGGGTCAGGGAGGCTGTGCCCTGCATCCCCTCTGTGCCCGCAGCATCCTGCACTCACTGCATACCACCAGCAGACGCAGGTGGAGGAGAGCTGAGGAGGTGCAGGAATGGGGCTGGGGGACTCCCACCTGGCTCCCAGCAGGGATTTAGGGAGCCACAGGAGGAGGAGTTGATGCTCCCCTGCCCATCTCTGCAGGGAGCAGCGAGCCAGAGGGGCTGCAGGGACGGGGAGTTCAGCGGGGGTTCACCACAGATTTGGGCTGCAGTTCAAAAATGCTGGGAATTCCATTAAAAAAGGGAAAAAAAATAAAATAAAATACAAAAGCACTTTTATAATAGGAGAAATCTCCGGTGCCTGCAAGGGGAAGCAAACCCCAGGGCAGGGCTGCTGCTTCCCAAGCTGAGCCCATGGGACCGGCCTGCATGGGGGGCAGGCGACTGCAGCAGGACAAAGCACGGTGGGACAGGAGCACAGGGCACCACAGCACAGCCCAATTGGCTATTCTTATTTTATTGTCATTAGATTTGCACAGCAATGCTCACAAAAGGCACCAGCAGGTCTTTGTGATGCCCCAGAAGTTAACAGCGAGCGGTGGCTAAACAAGCACTAGCATAGAAACCACGCTGCTGAGAGCGTTTCAAAGCCGTGCTCCTCTTTTTTGGGCTTTCTGCCCCTTTCACCAGGCTGCGAGGCTTGAAACACATGGGCTGCACAGCTCCGTGCCACAGCGAGACAGTGCAGCACTCAGGGGAAAACTAGTCGGTGAGGATTTTTTCCTCGGAGTATGTAAATAAATACCAATATTCTAAACTAAAGACCTCCCAGTAACTAAATATTATTTATCTTAAAACTAAACAGCTTTGTCACATATGTATAATAATAAAGAAACACATTACAAAGGAGGAATTTGATTTTATTGGTTTTATTCAAAGCATTTGCATTATATATCAATTTCCAACAACAGAGTTTTCACAGTTCATTAGAGACATTGTCAAAACGTTGGGTGAAGCTCGTTCAATTTCCCCACCAGTAACAGGAGACATCCCAGCCTGATTGTTTGTTTTAATTGTGTTCATTCCTCACAACAGAGACCAATTTCAAACCATATCAGGGAAATCCGCCGCTTCAGCGGGGAAAGGCACTTCAGAGCAAAGAACATCTGAGCACGCAGCCTGAATTTTGGTTTTTCTTGGACTTGATAACCCAAGTATGGTCAGCGACAGCAAATCCCCTTTTCCATTTTGCTTCCCACTAACAATTAGCATGTGGCAGTATGCTCGCTAAGGATTAACAAAAAATACCCTTCTTATTTTACCAACACGACCATCCACGGGTCAGCTATTGGCATTCTGCATCCTGAATATCTGAGAGACCACACACTTCGCACACGCACCCGATATAGATTTTGGCAGCGGCCGCCCCCTCGGTATGCATCTCATTCCTCAGCAGTTTGTAAGCTTGCCTTCGGTGCCCCTCCAGCTATGCGCTGGGCATTTCACAGGTGTCAGGCTGCTGGTGGCTGCGCCCCGAAGGGCTCGCAAGGCACGCGGGTGCAGGCTGCAGCATGAGGGAGGCCCTGCCGCAGCCCTTCGGCGGACTGAAATCTCCCTGCTGGCAGGGAAATCTGTCCCGGTGAGGATCACAGGATAAAAACAAAGACTTTGAAAACGCGGAAGGAATTATTTTAAAGCTAGTCGGTGGGATCCGAAGCTCTCGGAACAACGCTCCCGGTGAGTAATTGCAGCTACAAGGAGGGTGAGCATAGCGTCAGCCGAGCCCAGCTTAGCAAGAATCCTGCTAATGCCTCTTCCTCCGCTGCCGGCGGCTGCGGGCGCCCAGCCAAGCTCCCCCTCCTCTCCTGCAGGTACGAACACTGCAGCAGAAATAACAGCTCCATCCTGCAACGCGTGTCCACAGCCTGAGCCAGCACAGCACCAAAGCACACTTGGTTTAATTGTCCCAGTGGCAGGAGCTCACTGGGATGTGCTGCTATTTGCTGGACCAGAGCTGATTTTTTTTATCCACCGCAGGACTCTGCATCTCAGGCAGGGAACAGCTCCCCAGCACGCAGTGTCACTTTTCCCTGACAAAGTTGCTAGGCTGGGGACACCCTGCTGGGCTCCTATCCCATCCTCTGGAGCACAGGGGTGTGCAAGTTGAGAAATGGAAATGGGAGGCTTGGGGCATGCTCGTGGGGCAGCTGGCACCAGCCCTGACTCAGCTGGGATTGTGGAACTTGGACGCTTGCAGCCGGGTGCTAGCTTTCACTGCAGCTTCTGTTACTTTCTAGGAAGGGATTGTTCAAACCCAACTTTTTGCTGTTTTATCCCCTACATCCTCACGTGGAGCCAGCAGTGAAAAAGGATGAGTGCAGGCATTCAGAGGGGTCTCTCAGATAAAGGTCTTAAAAGCAACCAAAGCTAAGCCACCCTTTACAAAATCCCTTGTCCTCCCTGGGGGGTATGAAATCAGAGTTACAGTCAATGAGGAACACCAATTAAAAACAAGATACAGACGGATGATGCATTAAAACTCTTTACACCTGTGTTACACGGAGGCAGCAGCTTTGTCGATGAACTGAGCCAGCTTCACATCTCTCTTCGTCAGCCCACCGCAGTCATGTGAAATGAGGGTGATCTGAACCTGAAAGGAAAAGAGAGCTTCACGGAGAGCCCTGGGGGCTGTGCTGGGAGTGAGCTTTGTCCCTCTGCTCATATCGCCCAGGGGAGGTGGGAGGTGAGGAGGCTCAGCAGAACCTGAGGACTAAAGCTCCGCACATTAAATCTGGCTTAGCACCCCTTGGTTTCCCCAAGGAGAGGTGTCTGATTAAATAACTCGTTCTTTGTGTTTAAATTCTACATATTGCTCTCATGAAGGATTTGGGTCAAGCAGTCAGTGGCTCAAGTGTTTTGCTACACCTGGAGGTGATGAAATTGTTGAGTTTGCTGCAGATTAACTAGTTGCCAGCTCTGAACCATGCAGCTGGCAGCAAACAATTGCAAAAAAATGGGTTCCTGGTGCCACCTCAGCACCACAATCACAGTTATCTCTTTAAAGACCCAAATCCCTTTAAAAAGACACAGCCTCTCTTGGTCCCATTTTCTCTTCCATTGTGTACAAGCTACAAATCAGGCACCAAGGATGTGCCAGAGTTCTGGTCTACTTAACTTGCAGTGGTGGTGACTAAAGCTGGTGGACACGTTGGTTACCTTGCTGTAGACATTAAACCATTCCGGGTGGTGATTCATCTTCTCTGCTTGTAGAGCGACTCGCGTCATAAACCCGAAAGCCTAGTAGAAAAAGAACAGAGAGAAAAACCCTCCTCCACCTGCAAGGACATTGATGGAAGTTCCTCTAGAAGCTGATCAAGGCTCACCCCAACATCTCAAAAGCTGCTGGAGATGCTCCAGACTACTGCATCCAGTTTTGGAGTGCGTTGGAGGAGCAACTCACCTTCTCAAGCTACCAATGCATTTCTGCACTGCTGAAAATCATCCCCTTCAGGTCCCAGTAAATCACTCTGCTCAACGTAACTTACTCCAGGACTCAAAGCCATTGCACGGGGGCAGTGATTTTACCTTTGGCATCCGACAGTGATTTTAAACATCCACCCCGACTGCCCTCATCCCTCGCTGCCTCTTTGCCAACACGCCATTTCTAATTAAGCGCCATGCCACAGTACTCCTGCACTGGACAGATACCATTTCCAGAATCACGTCTTTTCACATAACTCTCTTGCTATTTATTTTACTTGCAGGGAAAGAGGTGGCAGGTGGCTTTGCCTCTCTGCTTTATGAGAAAATATTTTACCTTAAGTGAGTTAAAATAGGTTTCCCAGTCCTCCGCCCCTATATTCTGCACGGCGCTTTCCCCCAGGATGCAAGTTTTATCACAGGCTCAAGAAGAAAATAATAGCGTACCCTTGCCAAAATGCTTAAGAGCAAATCACTACATTATAAAGAAAATGAGAATGTCCATGTAAATCAAGAATGCAATTACACAGTGGGGCCCAAAGGGCCTCAGTGCGTGCGCAGAACGCCTCCAAGTCAATGGGCTTTGTTCGTGCTGCGCTCCATCCATCGAGGTTCAGGACCTCAATTAACATGCAAAGCATAAGTAACATCCACGTTATAGTCTGGTTCATATTATAATACAACGATCTCAACAAAGACCTACCTGATTTAGGTAGGCTTTTAGTGCTAATTTATGGAAGAGAATGTATATAGCCCACATTCCACCAAGCGATGGCCGTTTCAAACAAACATGTGGTCAATGAATAACATATAATGGTTGATAATAGTTTCAGTCTTTTTTTCCTCTCACAAATTACAAAAACCTTTAAGGAAAAAAAAAAAGGAATCGGTGCCTGGATGAAGTATGACTCTGTGAGTCGCTTTGCCAGTCAAATGAATGCAAACGTTATAATCAAGGAAAATCATTCCAATGAGGTTTGTCATTTGGAAATCGCCAAACTGTCAGCAATTAAAAACCTTTTTTCTCTGACCCAAGAACATTCCAAAATTCGGGAAACCTAACTTCCCTTGAAGCTGTTGTTTAGTTTAATTCTGCTCGGAGTGAACAATTACTTTTAAAAATTTTCCAGTGTTTCGGCAGCACGCTTTGAAGCAGAACACGGCAAGTTGTGCACTAGGCAGCGACGATTTGGAACACACATGCATTAACAGTTCGAAAACAAATTTCATTTAAATGATTTCAGAGTGCCCACAGCCTTGATAGGAAAGTTATTTCCAACAGTTTGTATGTTTCTGCAGCAGCCTATATGCAGAAAGGTTCCCAGAAGTTTAAAACAGCGATGCCACTGCAGCCAAGCTGCCTCGGTACACACAAACAGCAAAGGAAAAAGTAGATTAAACCTACAAAAAAAAAAAACAATCAGGTTTGCCTGTGCTCTCCCAGACTCTGTCCACCCACCTGGGCAGCTCATCCATGTACACACACACAGTTACATGGGACAAGCATGATTCATTTACTACAGGACACTTATCTTGGACATGGACAGGAGGCAGGAGTTGGGCACACGAACTACCCCGCTCAATCCATCTGCTCCACAACCTTCCTTCAGGCTGCTCACAAAGGAAGCTTGGACCCCTCTCACCTCACTCCCCCGGGGCTGTGGGTGCTGGTGTGAAGGCGACGTGCCCTGCCGAGGGTCCTTGTGCCACTGGGAGGGCTTCCACGGCCAGCTCCTGCCATGCAACCACGACTGTCCCAGCCGGGGCATCTGGCACCCACGGAGGCCATGCACAACGGATTATGTGCGTGCCCCGCTGCTCTCCCTCGCTGCAAACCACCCTGAGCAACTTAGTTTTCATCTTTCAGTTTGTTTTATTTCTACGCAAAACGCAAGTATCTCCCCGCTAAGAAAATGAGCTACAGTTCTAGCAGGCAATTTCACCAGCGCAATCTCCATTAAGGTCCTAAATACTTCCTCTGCTAATTAAATGAATTGGAACGCTATTGTTTATGAATCACCTTTGTATTTGTAGAGCCGTAACCTTTCTTTGAGAAAATACAATTGGCTCTGGAAGGAAAAGATATTTAGGCTTGATTAGATATGAAAACACTATTACACAAAATCAGTTTGGACATTTCTTCACGTCTTGAAACTTGATCGGTAATTTGGTCTAATTGGTGATCAAGGAAACTATCTTGTGATCAATTAAAGTAATTACCACATTCCGGCAACACAACCAACCTTAATTTGAGCAGGAGTCTGCACTTCTTCAACTTTAATTAAAAATAATGAAAATTATTAAGCAGTCTGCAGTGCAAGATCATTGTCAAGACTGCATTGGTGGGCAAAATTTATCGGACCATCACACATTTCTTGATGAAAGTGGGACCAGTACTTTGCTTACACCAGTAAGACAACATGATCACGAGCTTCACTGTATTAACAGACTTCTGCAGCCCCTCAGCCACCACCGGGAACTTTTTCAGATCTCTCCTCGAAAAAGAAAATGAGGGGGGCAAGAAAGGATTGGTGCATTTTTTAGAAGCCATAAAGAAGTATTTAAAGAGACTTTGCTGTATTAACTACTATAAACTATTCTGATAGCTCAGTAACAGGTATATTTGGTGGGTATTTCCAGCCTAATCCTTTTAGGACATTCTGGCTGAAGTAACACCTGGACATACAGGTTACCCTAAGTAAGTTCATCACATCACCAAAGCCCCGGAAGACAGCAGAATCCCTGCAGCCAGCCAGAAACAGCAGTACAAGGGTGAGGAGTGAAGCAACTCCGAACTGCCAAGGAGATGCCATAGGTGTGCCGTACGTCTCTTTCCTTCGTGTCTTTTCAGGTCATAAAAGAACAGAAAACTACGGGTGTTTCAGTCACAGCATCACTTCTAAAATGGTTTTGAAACACTAGCAGCCACAGTGCACTTCCATGAGATAAAAATCAGAGCTACTCTCAGAAGAATAAGTTAACCAAAAAAGTAAAAAACAAAACAATCAAAAAACCCACAACCTAAAAAAAAAAATGCAGCTGTCACATCTTGCTCAAAGGGTGTTTCAGGGCTGGCCAAACCGCTCTGGAAAGTGACAAAACATGCTGCTATCACAAAATAAGACTTAATGCGACTTCTGTTGCCTGAGAATGGGAAAACCAGGGCTGGCTGCGTTGCTCTCAGCGGTGGGAGGAAAGATGAAATTCCATCCAACGCCCTGCGCTGCGCCACGCTTAGCAGCTCCGGGAGAATCGCGGGATCCCGGAGCTAATCTGCTATTATTCTTCCTCTCACACTTCTTAAGCAAGGAATCCATTCATCTTAATACTTTTTAAACATGCTGCTTTTGTACGGTGCTTGCCAACATTATCTTGATGAGTTCTACATCAAAGCGGCGCAGGTCGACGTGTCGTGCTAATATATCACCGCGCGGCGCGTCCCCAGTGATAGATTACCGCAGTGCATCTCCAGAGCTAGCAGCTGACAGTACTTGACTCGAAAACTGAGATATTCAAGAAAAACAGCCGAAAGGCTCAACAATGTAACCATATAAGGTTTTTTATTTATTTGTTTTAAAATGTGTGAGCTACAAAGAGAGTACCCAGGCTTCCTAAATCCTTCAGACGCTCAGCCAAGGAAACCATATGCTAATCACGAGTACATTAAGGTTTCTGCCTCCCATCTGTCATTATAATGCTGGAGGTAGCATTAACCTTGACCTTGCGTAGTGTGAGGGCTACCTGTCTTCCCTTCTCCACCCATCCGGGCTGCATCTGTACCATTTATCAGTGGGAAACGAATAAATAAAACAAGTTACGGCGATGCTGTCATACATGGCAAGAAATGACTACTCTTTGCACATTTGCTTTCCATTCACCCAAACAAAAAATACCCCTGTGCGCAGCACGTAGCACGTGCTCTCCTCAGCAGCTTGACACTTACAACAATAAACGCAGATCATTAAGGTTCATTCCCAAGCTTTCACATAGCCAGCTTCCATGACTACCTACTGGCGAGCTATGGGTCAGCAGAGAAAAGGGAAAAGCTCTTTGATGGCGAGTTATAGTAAGCAATGTTTAGCTAGCCACGAGGGTTTAACTCAACCTCATGACATTTTGTGGTGTGTTCACCAGAAAAGTCCATGGTTTGTTTTATTTTTATTCTATTTACTCCCTTAGGAAATACTTCTACCTTATAAATATTCAAAAAACATCTTACAAAGAAGAGTGCTTAAGTAATGTTTAAGAATGGGAAGGCAGCACACAAGGACAGGTATTCATTCTCAAAGACACGTGCCCAGTCTAGGACTGGTTCCTGCTGGCACCACTGTCCTGTGTGAACCACCCCAGGGAAATGGATCCATGCAGGCCACTGGCTTGCCTCAGGGCTTCTGTCCCTGCCTGCATTCACACACGACACGAACCAGGTGAACGCATTTACAATGTTCTTTCCCCCTTTTACCATTGTTTTATGCAGCACCATCCTGTGTAAGAACCCAACGAGATTGTGCCACAAACCACAATGAGACCGTGCCCCAAACCATAACGAGACCGTGTCCCAAACCATAGCTAAACTCTGGGTGATTCAGCCCTTCCTGTGAATGTGCCCTGCATCAGCACATCCTGGAGAATATCCTCTGCCCCTCGCCTGCCTGCCTGGAGATGGGCAAACTACATCCCCATCTCTTCCTGGGGGAGCTGTGAGCATGTTGTGGCCTTGTGTCCCCATCCTCTCCATCCTCAGCAGGAGCCAGGAGGGCAATGGCCCCCAGCAAACTGGGGAGAAAAGATTTTTTCTCCTCTTTAGCAGCTTGAGCAGCAAAACCTTGTGAACGCAGCCGGCCTTTCCCTTGCCCAAGAGGAGCTCAGCATTTGGGACAAGGGCAAGCATAGCCCTGAAGGACACCCATAAAGGGGAAGGGTGGAAGTGGAGTGCTGCAGACATGCTGGCCTGTGCTGAGATGCCATTGCTGTCTTCATGAAGAAGCTGTATGAAACAAAGCAAAACAAAAACAAAAAGCAAACCCCTCAAAAAAAAAAAACAAAAAAAAACCACCCTAAAATTCCCAACTTAAGTGTCTACACTTTCCTGCATTTACAATACCCTTTTAAAACCCATAGCTGACTGCTCACATCCCCCGTGCTTAGCTGCACACATCATTTATACAAACGTGAAACGTTGCTTTGCTCTCCAAAAAAAAGTTACCTATTTATATTCAGATCGTGGCTGTAAACACTGCTCTCCAAGCTCGCCGTTAGATCTGCGGCAGCGTATGTGAAAACCTTTACACTGCGCTCCACAAAGAGCGCTGGTTCTGTCTCCCAACACTTGTTTACAATTATGTCGGTGAAGAAACTAGCTAGCCAGCTCTATATCAAACATTTTTGACAGCAAAAGCACAAACACTGATCTATTCTAAGTAGTTTGCCACTCTATGTAATCTTGGAAAAGGCATTCCTGCCTTTGATTCTAAAAATGTTTATACTTCATACATTATGCAAATAGTTTTTATATATTAAGAAATAATGCAAGCAAAGCTCAAGTTAAATTAAATTCTTCAACAATAACCTTGCCAAAGCGCTGATTTTCCTATAAAAAAATTATTCCAATTTGTTGATCTTACATTGGATGAAACATACTGTAACAATCTTCATAATTTATGTCCTGTTGGGACACTATGATTTAAAGTAACATAATACAGACCAGCATCACTGCTAATCTAAACCACCTGACCAGATAAACAACAGTTTCCCCTTCTCTCTTCATTGAGGGTATTTCTGTTTATTGTCATATGATTTACCAATTTGAAGAACATGAAGAATAAATGGAGGCGAGCAGAGCCGGAGCTCTGAGGCATGGCCTTTCGGAGTGGGGGCGTTTGCTCACGCAGGTACCGGTACAATGTCAAATGCCGCAGGAGATGACAGACGGCAGCCTCAGGAATTCTGTCCGCAGGAAAGCCGCTGGTGGTGCGGGGAGCTTGGAGCTTGGCAGCCGTGTGGTGTGACCCCGACCAGGTGTGGTGGTGCGATGCTCAACCGAGGCTGGTCCTCCACCGAGCTGCTCCTCCACCAAAGCTGTTCCTCCACCGAGATGCTCCTCCAAGCCCAACAGAGACCTTGGCAGTGCCAGCGGCTGGCCATAAAGCAGGTGCAGGCATAACCTGCCCCATCCGAAGCTCTACAGGTCTGAAAAATACTCATCTTCTGCAGAGGCCAAGGGATACAAGGAGTCAGTGGAAAAGGGTCAGGGGAAGGTGTAAGTCCCAACCTGCTTCGCTGTCTTGACTCTTCCCTCGTGTCCGCCGCGTGCGTGAGATGCTCACCCGCCAGCTGCCCCACAAATCCCGGCCTTATCTTTGGCTTATGTCAGCGTTTTCCTAACTGCTGAGCTTGGGCCTATTTTTCTCTTACTGGTGACAAGATGATACGGAATGGTACATCTGTTCCCCTCTTCCTTGTCACATTTTTACTTTTCCAGCAGCGCAGGGGATCATTTTTCCCATTCTCCTTTTTATTACAGTAAGTGATTGCACCTGGGTTTCATGAACAGAAAGCAGATAATACGCACAGTGATTCAGGGAACAGACTTCACGCCCAAGTTAATCACCTAATCCACCAAAAAGATTTATAAACTCGACGGAGTGGAAGTGAGGTGTCTTAAACCAGCATTACAACTTCTTTCTGCGAGAGACGAGTGGTTCAAGGCTCAGCACAGCCGCATCGCATCGTGTGCTTGCAGACACATAAAAGCAATTACAGTTGCCCATAAAGTCTACTGCAAAATGTGCAGAAGTCCTGAATTTAAAATCCCAACCAGAGCTGGGACAAGGACATCCCAAAAGGTGCCATTCCCCTGGGGCAGAGCCCTGGGCTGATCTCCACGTGTGTCACAGCCACGGTCCCATCACGGTGCCCATCCTCACCCTGAGCTCCACACATCGCTCGGTCCCGCTAACGCTGGGTGCCTCCAGGTAGAAGTCAGCTGGTTCAGGGTCAACACAGATCAATGACAAGAGGGAGTAAAAACAAAGATTTAGTGGTACTTTGATCACTCACCGCTAAATTAATTCCCTTGTAGCAGCTTCAGTGACAAACCCAAGGCAGCTAAAATCAGATATAATTCCAAGGATTTTCATACATGGCATTCATGATGTATTACTTTATATGGAAGCATTCTAAATAAATGCCTTTTTTAAATTATTTTTGCAGTTCCAGTTCCTTCAGTACTCTAAGCAAACAGAGCCTCATAAATATTATTTTATTTATTCAAAATTGGGTTTGGTCAGATTTTAGAGATCCGTACCCAGTTTTAACAAGCTCCACTTGTCCTTCTCCTTAATATCACTCTTACTTGCTCAGCACAGGAAAAAGACAGAAAATAATCACAGGTTTCAGGACTGAACTGGAACGTGGAAGAAATCCTCCAGCTCAAACAAGGAATGTGAAGGTTGCACTTAGGAGGTTTACACCAAATAAAACGGCTATTTCACAAAACGTGATTTTTCTAAATGAGCTTTTTGCACCCAACCTATAAACATTAAATAATACAGCGAAGCCCCCATTAACTGGGCACCTGCTAAAGCAATCAGGAACTTAAAATAATAAACTCTCTTGGCTGTGCAACTGAAAGAACAATGATAATTTTACTTGTTAAAACAAATGTTTGGCCCAGCAAATCAAAACTCTAGCTGAATGAAGCTGTCACAGCAAACACTGTAAAAATAAACCAGCAGCGAGATGCCGGCAGCCCCCAGCTCCCACCTTTTCCATTCCCACCCCTGGACCTGTGCCACGCTGCTGCTCATGTAGGGGCTCTGTCTTGCACACCAAGAGGCAGCAAAAGACCCATGCCCACGCTGTGCCAGCCCACCCCACAAAGCTGTTCTCTAACAGAGTGAATGAGAACCCAAGTAAGTGATGCCCCAACTTCAACAATGTCCCCAAACCCTCTTGTACAGAGCTCAGGTGCTTTCTCTGATGGAAAACTTTCCTGAGTTGGTGCAAAAGAGCAGGGAAGTTCACTATCCCATTGCATCGCTATTTGGACGGAACAGACCTGGCTATAGCGGAACAAAATTCTCCTCTTTCTACCCAATAATTCTTCTAACTTGTATGTGAAGGGATGATTTCATTCTGTAGACACGAAAATGAGGTTTGCATGCCATATATGCTGCTGATAACAATAAGAAGCACTCAGACCAAATTTTCCTTGGTCTTCTGGCCAGGATTACACATCCTACCAGTTTAACACACAAAATATTCTCTGCTGAGCATCCAAGGGCAATCATATCCTGCCTCTGATAATCCTTTAAATCTCTGCCATTTATGATCCTAAGAAAACATCAAAGAGTGATAAGAAAGGCATTGCTTTATGATGGATTAAGAAAAGCAGCAGCTGTGTCTCACAATCCTATCATCCTTCGCTATCCTCTTACCACTGCACTGTGAGCTTTTTTGGTTTGGTTTGTATTTTTTAAAGACGAGGTCAACAATTCACACATGAGACAGAAGAAATCACGTCAGAGGTGAGAGGGGTTTGGAGGGGTCTTCTGCCCACCCTCCTGGTCAAGCCAGAGCCTAAAAGACCCAAAGCTGTGAAATAACACAAATAACCACTGCCTGCAGGCCTACTCAGGGATTTTACCCAGCTGAGCTGCTGAAAACATCCTCTGGTACTGTCAGAGCAAGTGTGCAGGCTTGTATGCCTTGTTTACTAGGAGAGAGTAGATTACAGGTGGGCACAGTGAACGCAGCAGGAGACCTCCCTGGGTAAGCATCAGTAGGCTTCTGATTTAGATAGTGATGTAAAATTCAAACATTATTTTGCAGACAGACACAAGTCTGGAAGTGACGGAGCCTCTGAAAGGAGAGTAGGAGCAAGCAACTCCCCAGACAGCACGTTTCTCTGTGGGAAACTCTCCCAGCCCGGAGCAGTTGGGTAGTTTGCCTCTCTCACAGTTGGTAAGATGAACCCTTTGTGGTGCGTATGAGCACCCGACCTGCACTTCGACTCCTGCACTCGGTGGCTGGAAGAACGGCTGGTACAGGGAGCGGAGAAAAAGAAGCATGCCTATGCACAACAAAAAGAGCTTGTAAAGCCAGGGGTACTTCTGCTCACTGCCAGCACCCACTGCTCATACCATGGAATAAGGCCTCTCCCGTCAAGGCACACCTTGGTCCTACACAGACATGGATGTGAACACCTCGTGCCACTCTCATCTCAGCACGAGGAAGACCTCACACCAGACCATGAAATTAATGAATGAGGACTCTGAACCTGACTCAGCACGGGGTGAGCTCTTCGCTCAGCCCCACCAAGCCATCCTCCAGTCCGTGGCCTTCAAAACACACGCAACTTGTCGTCTTCAGCCCAACCTAATTAAAGGAAGAAAAAGGGCAGCAGGGAGAGGGGAAAGGGAGGACGGGAAGTTCTCCCCCCCAGAACCCATTTGAGGCTGGTTTACAGCTTTATGAAAGACGAATGAAAAATTATACTCACATCACACTGATAAACTGTAGGTCTGCCAGTGGCTTTTCGGAGCAGATGTAACATTTTAGCAAATGTGATTGTTTGTGAAAGAAATAATTCTGATCAAAAACGAAATTGCAGCCAGCACGAGCGCTGGGCTTCGTCACTCTAATCCGCCCTGACAGGAAGCAGCGAGTGGAGATTCCTACTGTGAGAGCAGCAGATGTGAAAGGTCAGCGCTG
Source organism: Nettapus auritus (assembly GCA_011076525.1). Classification (NCBI taxonomy): domain Eukaryota; kingdom Metazoa; phylum Chordata; class Aves; order Anseriformes; family Anatidae; genus Nettapus; species Nettapus auritus. Next base: position 16,361,352 of record CM021777.1, read on the forward strand.
GCCTGCGACTTCAAAACCGTTAACGTGTAAAACAGTGTGCATTAAAGCCCGAGACAGCTAACCACCGGATTAACGGATGTCCGCTAAGTGGGTTTGATGTGCTTTTGGCAAGTAATGGTTAATTTTTAAATAGGTGCGCTGCCATCTTATTTTTTTTTATTCTGCCAGCCGGAGTCCATTTTTAATTACAGTCGCAGAGGGTAACATCCCAAAGCACGTCTTTCCTTCGTGCTATATTTTGGAGCGGCTACAAGCAAACGGGGAAAATGGAAAAAGCAACTTACGGTTTGGAAATGTAGCCAGGCATCGTCCCAGAGCAAGGGGATGCAGAAGGTTAAGCAACCAAGAGGGAGAGATGTGCTATTTGCACAGCACCCCGGTAAACATAAATTTTAATGCACGAGGAGTTACGAGACACGAGGTTTCCCTAAGAGAAAAGGTAAACGGTTATTCTGGCTGAGCATCTTCTTGGGAAGAGACAACATGAGTCTGCTTCTGGACCCAGGGCAGGTAGCAGGAGGGAGCCCAAACTCCAGTTACCAGCAATGACCTGCTCGTGCTTGCCACCCTTCGGTGAAAGGGCATGGTGGCCCCGCCCGTGTGGCTGCTCCAACATTTACTCCATTTAATTCAGAAATTCAGACAGAGGGAACAATCACTGTGTACCTAACACACAGCTGAGAGGAAGGAGAAACATTTCTTCCCCTTTGGATCTACAAGAAGCCTTGCAAAACCCACAAGGCACTTTGACAAATAATTCCTATTTGCGCTTTCAGCTTAATGCTTGGAACCAGCAGCAGGCAAACGCTGTCATAATTTCTACCAAAGTGATAATAAATCCATCTTTTAAGGGAAGCGTTTGCATCAGAGCCAACTGGAGAGCAGCCCGGAGGTCGGTCGGACAGATGTCGGCAGTGGCCCGCTTAAATCAAGACCCAACAGGTCTGCTGGGCACGGCACGCTTGGCGATTAGAAACGCAACCGCCCCCGATGATTATAAGCAATAAAACATTGATTTTGTCTCCAGAGAGCCGTGACTTAGCTCCTCAGGATCACGAGCATCCCTAATTGCGGCTAGGTCCTAGGGGAAGATCAGCCGATGTCACTCATGCAACCCTGGGAGGTGGCACCCGGCCACGAGCTCGCTCCCAGCCTTCAAGTTCTTGCAGCACCGTGATGGGATCCTGGCCGAGGGGACTTCTCCAGCCAGGCAGCAGCTCCCCAACACATTACAGAATTTGGGTGAAGGAGCTGAAAAGAGGGGACGGCTCCCAAGAAGCCCACCTTACTCAGATGGAAGCCAAGGCATCGGGCACAGTGACACCCAACTGACACACACGCAGCTGCCATCGGGGCCAAAATGAAGCAGGTCTCACAGCAACACAGCAATACCCAGGCATGGAACAGGAGGCTGGATTGAGAAGGACTTTAAAAGACATACAAGGCAGCTGATGCACTACGGCAACTTGGATGGATGGATGGAGAGATGGATGGATGGATGGATGGATGGATGGATGGATGGATGGGGTCCCAGTCCCACAGCTGGAGCCTGACCCTGAGTGCTACTCCCTGAGCCCACAAGCAGCAGCTCCAGGTAGGAGCGACCATCCAGCAATCCCGTGCACCTACCACACTCCATTCCAAGATGCCAACTCGTTCATGCTGTCTTAGCCTACAGGTTAACCTTTGCCAGTCCCAAGAATTTCACTATTGGTTTCCAATAACAGAAAACGTCAGCAGGCAGATACGCCAGAAATTCATTATTTTCAGATACAAAGATTTACTCAACTCTGTAAAGCCGCTCATAAATAATTCTGATTTATTGCAAATCAGTTATTGTATTCATAAAGGCAGGGAAGTCAGCGAACAACGTAACTACCAAAAGAAATACTTTCATAACTTTGCAGGTGCACAAATCACGGCATATGGGAGAGGACTCAAAGGATAATGGAAAGCGAAGCGGTTTAGGAAGGAGTATATGAAAAACAGCACCTACCTAGGTGGATAAAAAAAAAAATGATTCTGTTCATTCAACAGGCAACCTAACGCAGAACTCGAGCAGAGGGAGCACGCAGACAAATACTTCATGAAAAATAGCAAATTCCCCCTGAACAAATGAGAAGGGGCTCGTCCTTTGATTACCAAAGCTGATGAGAAGGGGCAGCTCTGCAGGCTGCTCGCTCCTTGAGGCTAAACGCAACCGACATGAGCCACACCTGAAACCAATCAGTGCCCAAGCTTTGAGAAGATTCACACGCAAGGACTAAATTTGTCGCAAATGGGTTGGTTTCCGATCCTCATGTAGCCAACTTGCTTTATTCTGACCTCCATTTAACAAATCAACTTAATGGGCACTGGGAGTGCTATAAAACTTAACAATGGAGTGATTTTAACTTTTAAAATACAGTTATGAAGCAGAATGTTGGAGAGCTCCTTCAATACTGGAAATCAAATTAAATCTAGACATTTTTTAACAGTCTTGACAGATATAATCCTAGTTACCATGTAAATTTATGGTAAGCTGCTGTGATATTAGCCACAGGTGCTACTTTTAATATATGGCCCGCATCTGGCTGGGAATAAAATTTCTCAGAGGACTGAAAATGACCTCACTATTAGACAATGGAGAAGAAAAAAAAAAAAAAAAAAAATAAGACCACTGTGGCATATAAAAAACTGGAGATGTGGCCCACAACCGAATATTTTACATAAAATTCATTTTAACTCCGCAGACTGTAGGTTAAAGGCTATTATGTTTTCAATACGTAAAAGGCGTGGACGTATTTCAGCCAAACAGCCAAAAGATTATGTCCATAAAGCAGCAATGAAATCCACTGCCTACTTATATAAAAACAAATTTTCCAATACCTTTGATCAACACAGAGGACAAAGCAATGTGCCGGAGGAGAAAAGGGAAGTATCAGCACAGCTCCAGCTGGAGCACAGGCACAGCACCGATTCCTGCTAGAGAGCTGGCAAAGCTGGACGGGACATGCAAAGTGAGAATAATAATCTATTTAACAGCTCTAGATTTTTTGCACATCTCTAAGTAAGCTCTTAAAAAACAAGGCTCCCCAGCTGCAATGAAACACGTGCTTCCACCCTCCCCGAGCCATCCTCCAAAGCGTTTCCTCACTGTCATCTCCACTCAGGCTCATCCTTCACCTGTGTCCTGCATCCCCAAAACAGAAAACACATTTAAAATAACCCTAAAAAGTCTTAGAACGTTTGATTTCCTGTCATTTCATACAATGACATTAGAGGTCTTACAGAGACTTCCTATGTGAAATTTAGGAAAAAAAAAAAAAAAATACTTAATTAAAAACTTACCCAGTAAAAGAAAGCAGCTGTAAATACTGAACCTGGCCATCAGCAAACATGCCCACCTTCGTAATTTCCTAACTGCATTTTCTGCTTTGGCATAATTACCTAAGGAAATGCAATCACACAGGCAGTTGCCCCTTAAGCCCTCCAGCCAAATCCAGCCAAATTTGACAAGAACCATGGAAGTCTCGGCGTTGTGATGTTCCTGCGGGTCTGGTGAAAATGAGCAGTGGGACGAGGGACCCGAACCTGCTGCAGAGACCAAGCTGGGGACGTACGGGCGAGGGGAGCTGGAGGTATCGCAGAGCTGGGGCAAAAGCCATGGAGGAGACAGGCCAGGAGGACAAATCCCTCGAAACCCAGGTTTCAGCTCTTTCACTGATCCCAGAGCAGTTTCCTTGCTCTGCAGGCATCACCGCTGCCCGCAGAGACCGCACAAGGAACTTATCGGGAGTGCTGAGGAAAAGAAACGACTGGCTGTGTAAGATGCAGAGACTTTCAACAGAACTTTTGCATTACCTCTAAGTGCGCTTTGTGCAAACAGGAAGGCATGGCATTGTCAGCAGAAATCCTGCTTTTTAAGCTAGGTCTGTCCGCTTTGCATCATCACTCCTCCCAAAGCGTACTGAACTGACATACCAGGAAAACTCACGGAAACTCCTGAGATCCAGAGCAGGACTCCGAGGTCTGCCACACGCCACCCTCCCTCGCTGACCAGCTCTTACCATTTAGCCCTAAAGTTTCTGCAGTTTCTAGTCTGGGATCCCAGCAGCACCACCAGAGGTTAATTCTGAATGCTGCAGAGGGCTCACCCTACAGACAGGAGGTGAACATTTTGTTTCCATCACCCAGGGCCATGCAGACTCTACAGCACGCCCTCCTGATGGCACTAAGATGCCCCAAAGCCTTGGCAACTTCTTCTGCTCTTCCTTTCTCCCCACAGCTGCTCCCTGCAACATATTGCAGGAGCCGGATTCTCCCTCCTACAAGAGAGAACAGGAACAGCAGAGGCAAACCAAGAAGCGATGCGTGGGTAAGGCAGAAGGGGCGCATCGATAGGGCCAGCACAGCCAGGCAAGGTGTTCTCATCTATAGCTGAGCTGTGTTTGTATTTCTTCCCTCCAGCCAGAGCATTTTGTATTTCCTACAAGTCTTGGAGCACATTCCCACCACAAGCCTACCTCACACTAAAGGAAGACAGAACATGGGTCTTCGGAGAGGATGCAGAAAACCTTGTCTTGTCTGGATACTTGACCATGCTTCAGGGGCAAGCTGCAGGGGACGGGGAAGGGACATGAGCAGCAGCAACACCGCGGTGGGAGAGGAACCAGCCGTGCCCAGGAAGGAGCCCCAGCGGGCATCAGCCCCTTCTCCCCAGGCAGGATCCAGGACCAGTGCATGGTGGGCACCCACAGCTCACAAAGAGCTTCCAACGGGGGCTTCAGGCCGCTTTCCAGCTTGTTTTTAGGGAATTGTGTCTCCAAAGCCCGTTTTCATGAAAATGTATCTCCAGACTAACAAACAGCATCAGCAGTTTCAAGCTCTGTGTTACAAAATAATTCCATAAGCCAGAAGTGTCATTAGCTTGTCAGTTGTTAAAAAGGCAGCCCATTTCTGATCGCTTTTAACCAGGCTAATCTCAGCCTGAAAGCTTCAGGAATCTAAATAACTCTTGTTTCACAGAAGTTTCATTTCATTCTCATGCTGAAAATAATATACATAAACCAAGTTCATGTCTACACATTTGCACGACTTTATAATAAAAGTTGTGTTTATATTCTTAACATCTGTTGACATACACAGACTTTGTAAACCTGGCATAGATTTGAAAGCCACAGAATTTTCCATGCATCATGAACATTATCTGTGAGAAGCAATAAAAAAAGCAATGAATACATTAATCATACCAATATCATCTGCAAAGCATAAATCTGAAATACCTTTCATGTCAGCTCCGCTACTCGGTTTTTTACACACCTGATTTTATGCCATCAGCAAAGAGCAGAAGGAAGACCACGGAGGAAATAATATTTCTCAGTGCTCTGACGTCTACCGAATATTCACGCTTTAAATAGTGTAAACAGAAAACGTATGACAGGAAATATAAAGAGTTGCACCTAAAAGCCTCGATCCTACCTGGAGGCACACAGAGGACCTGCCCTCTGGTTTGCCCTCCCAGCAGAAAGCCCGGGTGGGCTGTGATGGCCCCGGCACAATGTCTGCAATGGGAAACCAGGACACATGGCACATGGACAGCACCAACACCTTCTAGGCAGTTCAAGTGGCAATTTTTTTGAGTACCATTTGTAAGTTGACATGTTAGAAGTATAAATGTATACTTATTTACCAACCAAGTATACTCAATTTCGTGTACTGGCAAACGTTTCATCAATCTTCAAGTTAGGAAGACCTAGGAATATCTACCTATTTTGTAAGATATATCTATACACTCAAAAAATACAACTTTCTAGGTTTTTACTGAAGCAGTGGGTTTTCTAGCTATCTGCTGGTGAGCCCTCCAGCCTTGTCTCTTGACCTGTCCACTGGCACACTGCCTGAATCCATCTGATCCAACTGATTTAATTACAGCATGCAAAAATACTTTTCATTACGTTTGGAATAAAACTATCTATGGTTGTGCAGAACCAACAGATTTTGACCGTGTGCTGGCAGGGACAGGGTTTCATGAGTATTTGAAGCACAAAGGGTAAAACCCCCACTCTGCATTGTCAGGTCTATCTCATCGTGTCAGGCGTGCTGTCCTCCTCCTGGTGGTTCCACCTCCTTGAGCTGCCTTTGCACCTCCCCAAGGTTTTATGTGAGCTCCCTCTCATGGAATTCCCCATCTGCGTTGCCTTATGAATTAGTTGATATGGTTTTATTTGTTCTATATTACCCCTCAGGACTGAAGATCCAGGACAAATATACCCAGGGCTCTGTCCGTGCTCACCAACCAGCACCGTCCTGCTCCTGGGCTGTGTTTCCCTGCCGTTGTTCTCTCATTTTCCTTCGCTCTGCTCAGAGCAGCCCAGGAGCTCTGCTCCCACCTGCTCTCTGCTGCTGAGCTTCCCGTACCATGCCAACTACTGCCTGGAACAGCACAAACAGAGCCAGTGTTACAAATCATGGTTTATCCAGCTCATTGGGATTTCCCAGAAGCCTGGAGCTGGCTGTGTCCTTCCTGCAGGGAGAAAAGAGCCATCTCTGAGACCAATTGCCCTAAGAAAATCCTGCATGTCCTCTGCCACCCAAGGAAGCACTCATGTGCTCTCAGAAATAAAGCAGAATAGGAATTGTCCTCCATCCATTCCACACTCTTTGCTGTTTTCTGTTATTATAAGAAACTCAGCCTTTTGTCCTTCCCCTCTGGTCCTACAAGTGAAACGTTAACAGATTATAACTCTCCGCCACTTTGCTCAGAAGAAAAAGACTGAATTTACACAATCTCAAGCAAAATTCAGTATTTCCAAAGAAAGTTTGTAACCGATGTCACAGACACGTTCTTGTGATTTGAAACGTGGTCAGGACGTGGACTTCAAATACAAACCCAGCAGGGTCTGATCAGGAATCTGCTGTGCTGAAGACATCGCGAGATCAGGTACAACAATTCATTCAAGAATATGTATCAGACTTCTGTCTTCCTGCTTAGAAGCTGAAATGTGTACTGCTTTTCCCACCTCGTTTCCCAAAAGTTTGTGTTCTTATATTTACCCATTTTTCTCAGTTTTTCCGCACAAAAATAAATAAATAAATAAATAAAACTCCACTATCCAACATTTACATATTTCATATTTCTAGCATTAATTCAGGAGTGCTAGTAATGAAAAAAAAAAAATCAGCATTAAATATTATTTGTCTAATCCCATAGTACCGACCCTGACCTTGACCCTAATGTTATAATCAAGAAATTACAATTTTAGAATAATAAATCTACTTAACAACTACAAAATGGATTTAATTTACTCCACCTAAGGAGACTGAATCAGAGGACAATTCACTGAGGCAAACCCAACAGGGTTGGCCCTAGCAGGATACTCCCAGCTTTCTGAATACAAATATTTTCCCATCAGGATCATATGGAAATTAAAGCAATTATATTTCCTTTATATGAAAAGCGGTATATAACAATAATTACCTGATTAAAATTTTTGAAGTTGAATTCTTTGTAGATGGCATCTCTTTCGCCTACCTCAGACCAGCCTGAAGCTTTGAGATCCAGTAAAACTTGGTTCCTCTCCTCTGTTGTCAACCAATGAGACTGAGAAGACTATTAAGGAAAAAAAAAAAATAACAAAAACCATTACACTAATGAGACTGAGGTTCTTTTATACAACAATAAGAAAACCACATGGTGAAATGACAGTAATGTATTTTAGATAAGTAAAAGTTTAAGACATGAGAGGTGGAAAATTCGCTGTGTTGTGTGTTACTTTATATAATTTCAGAGCTGCTTAACTCATGTAACTTGTAACACCAAGAAGCACCGCTTCTGCTTGGTCAGTGAAGTTTGGATAAATGTTTTTGTACAAACTACATGAGAACATCAGGCTGTTTCATGGCAATGCACACGGACAGCAGCATACCTGCACCCAGTACCTCATTCATCTGATCCAGATGCTGTAGCATTTTAATTAAATTTCAACTATTCCACTCTGCCATATAAATAAGAGGTTATTTACATGATGCGCTCAATGTACAACTGCAAGGCTAAAGGGTATGTCAGGAATATCTGAATTTTAAAAGACAACAATGATAGTATATACAACTTGTACTTCATTATTCCTAGAAAAGCAGGAATAGATTTAAAAATAGCAAGCACAGTGTAATTCTAAAAGCAACAGAGAGCTTCTTAACTAAGGCTGAAAAGAAATACAAATGATAATACAATTGCAAGTTACAAGCTACTGGTATAAGCACTAGCTTCTGCAGAGCATGTTTGTTCAGGTGTGCCTTATTTTAAACAAAAGGAGCCCTCCTGAAGCCACTGGGACACAGACAAGGCCAAGTGTGTGAGTGGAGAATTACTTTGGAACAGACTGGTCCCAAGTTCAAGCTACAAAGCAAGGCTGTAAGAGGAGGATGCTGAAGCAGCGTTCAGAGGGCTTCAGCCTGCGGACAGCAGCAGGTACATGCGATGTGCTGGATGTCACGGCTCAGCACCCTCAAAACAGGCCGAGCACCCCAAGGACACCAGCGGGGCTCTGCAGCTCGGAGCTGCTCCGGTCCCAGCGGCAGCCCCCGGGCCACCAGGTGGTGCTGTGAGCCTGAGCAGCGCAGAAATTAGCGCAATTAATGCCGCCCGAGCAAGGCTGGAAGTTCCTTCTCCGTTAACAAGTGGTGCTTCAGTGGGGGTAACATCAAACGCATGGAGAAAATAACTGAAACCTCTGCAATGGCCAAAGAGCAGCATTTTCACCAATAATTCGGGACAAAGATACGTGGCAGCATCACTGCAATTGTCCGTGCTCAGTGTGATGCCTCCTTTCCAAGAGGTGGGTTTTACATTTTACCCACTGGGGCTCTTTTTGCTTCAGATTTAACTTTGGGCTTGCAGGAACACAAAGGCTGAACGTGTCGTTGCTGCAGCAGCAGGCACAGGTGTGAATTCCTCGCGCTGCACTCAAGCACATGGGAGTACTGCCGAAGCTCTGCCTAAATTTCACGAGAGCTGTTTCCTGGCAAAAGGTGAAACCCGCAGCTCGTCGCAGAGACCTCGTGGGGTGGGATTTTTTGAGGTCGCAAAGTCCAAGGCTGCAGTGGCCAGGAGGCAGCACAAAGTCCGTGCCCTGGCTGGAGGGGAGATGTCACCGGCTTGGCCTCGGGGACACCACAACCACCTGCCTGCAGCCTCTGCGGGGCACGCAGACATTGAGGGGTGCAGAGGTGCTAAATCCACGCGTGACCTCCATGATATAAATATGGAGACAGAGCGTGATAAAGCCTCGGGTGCACACCGATTGTGGCAGCTCAGACCACGTCCGAGCCTGCTGTGTCCCCATCCACCTGCTTCAGGTGGGCACAGACACGCAGCCAGAATTTGGAGCAGCACAGCATGACCCAAGGGGAGACACGGACCTGCCACGTGCGAGGGCATGGCGAGATTTAAGGGACAGGCTGAGTGAATATGCAAGCAGCAGAGCCAAACAGCACCGCACAGCCTTGTGCAGCAAAGGAATTAATTCGCACGTCCAATTAGCCCCGCGTTCATTAAAGGAGCAGCCCCGGCTGGGGCCGTTCACCCCATAGGCAAGAAGGGCCCCGGCGCGGCCCGGCCCGAGATGGCGGCGCGGCCCCGCAGCGCCCAGCCCCGGCCCGGCCTCACCATGGCGGCTCCGCTCCCG
>CM021777.1:16371416-16393814 GCA_011076525.1 Nettapus auritus
GCATCGCCCCGGGCCCCGCCGCCTCCGCCCCGCCGCGTGCGGCCAGCGGGAGGAGCCGGGCGGCGGGGCGGGACGGCACCGGGAAGCGGACCGCGGAGGGCGAGGGGGGATTTGTCGCCAAAAAGGGAACCCCCGAAGGGTTGAGGGGGGTTTTGTGGAGCCAAGGGTGTTTGGTTTTATAGGGAGGGAGAGGATTACTTGGGGGGAATCGGTCCTGCTGGCCATCCTAGAGGCAGGAACTCTCCACATCCATCAGGCTTTCCATTATTAATAAAAAACTGCCTACCTTTATCTGCAGTAATACTTAAGTTTTATCAGCGCTTTTAAGCACAGAAATACAGGACCTGACCCTTCCTAAGCAGAAAGGTACAGGCAGCAAAAAAGGACCCGAAGAATTACGACACAGGGATACGAGCTCTTTGTCACTCGACAGATCTGAATATCGTTTCTTCTTAAATCACACTCTAAAACTTCATGTCAGGGTGTTACAGCAGAGCCACATACAAACACTAAGCAATAATCAACAACAACAACAACAAAAAAAGTAAATTTTTTATTTAAACTGTTCCATAGTAATCAAAACTGAAAAGAAAAAATTATTTACATAGCCTCACCCCCAGGCTTCGCAACCTGCAAACGCATTAATAGAGTTTAAATAAATCTCAAGACTATTCTTGCTAATTTAGACAGGTGAGCTGTACTTCCAAAGTCATCTTTTCAATGCTGTAAGTGCCTTAAGAGATTACACTAAAAATTGATTATTTTTTTTGAAAAGTAAGGACAATGAATGCAACTTAATTCTAGAGGGAAGAGGTAAATAAATTGCACACACACAATGAGGTAAGCTGTGGAAGCGATTCTAAACCTTACGAAGAACTGTCACTAAGTCAAAAGTCATGGAATACAGTGAGCACCTAACCCCCGTGTATCATATGTGGAAAACAGGCACCTGTCAAGAGCTGTAAAACAAATTTTGGAATTTTTATTATTGCTGGTATTACTGTACCCCACAGTACAAAGCAAATACATACAGTTAATATTAAAATCTTTTCAGACAGTGGAATAACTCAATTGAAGTCCATTATGTTTTAAAACTTACTTTTCCTCTTCACAGTTCATTTTACTGACGAAATAATTTAGTAACATCACCATCCACCAGCAAATCCCTGTAAGGTTTTATTATTTCAGGAATACATAAGCCAAAAATTGAGTACGATCTGTGTGGGCCAATACATCCTACTTCCACCGTGTTTACCACATCAGCCATGTGGAAGCATTAGTTCATACATCTGTAGGTTCTGTAAAAGATTCCGTCAGATTCCATCATTCCATGAAAGCAGCTCGACTCCTGAGCCAAGCAGGACCACGTACACAGGCCAATGTACTGCAGAAATTGTATCCTTTATACAAAGTTTGGGGACCTCTTCAGAAGAGCCAAGAAGAACTGTATCACCTATTTACATGAAAGTTCATGAACAATAAGCAGGTCAGAGGACTTCAATAAATACTTTCTTAGTTCATGTTTCTTTGTATTTGTTTACTTGTTGCTTTAATTGCCTCAGTTGGCTTTTTACAGATGCAGTAGTTGATTAATAAAGCCAATTTTGAGTCAACATTATAAATTACAACCAACAAATTCAATAGTTCATTCTCATGTAGTTCCAGTCCGCACAAATTCCCGCTTTACTGACCTCCGGGAAATTCTGTCCATGTTTCAGCATCTCAAATTATTCTTGATGTTCATGCTCTTGTCCTGGGATCAGCCACCGAATGCTCTCAGTTCGAATGGTGGCATACATGATGAAGCTAGCCAGAAAGAGCAAAGAAAACAGGAGCAGCCAGTCTATTCCTTTCGTCAGAACACTTGGCAGGGGCCCAGCCCAGTCTTCCTCCGTCACAGTCACATCGCTTTTAGCTTCTATACCTGAAAAAGAAAAGCATTTGATTAACCCCCGTAATGATCATTAAATACAGAGAAGCCTGTTTTATTTGGAGCTTTGTTTATCTTCTCTGTCTTTTCCCCTAATTGCCATGCGTGGCATTGGTAATGTTCCCACGGTTCACCTGCTTTTATTCCCAAGTTAAGTATTTGGGCACAAAGAGGTGCTCAACACCTCTCGCTAAACCCCACCGTTTCCCCCTCCTCTGTGAGAGCAGCCCACTAAGTTCCTGGTTTCAGCGTGCCCCAAAACCCAGCTGACTGCAGCAACCACTGCCAGATCCTCTCAGGGTTTTCATCAAATTCATCTTAAATAACAACCAACAGGAGGAGGAAAGCTGCATGTGGAGGTAAAAGCCAACTTTTTCCTCCTTTTGATGCATCAGAGCTGACTTACATACCCGTTTGATTAAAAATGAAGTCTTTCAGTGTTTCCAGCGTTCTGTCCGTATGATTAAATCTCGCCATAGGTTTAGCGCCTTGGAAAAGGAGGATATTGGGCACGGCTACAGTTCCAAACCTAGTTGATAAACTGTTGAACACAAAGCAAATACAAGGTATAAGGAAAAGAAATCCACTGGAGAAAGAAACAAAGGTAGCCACAAAGTGTCAGTTTTACTAAATTAATTTCTCTTTGCATAAGAAAACAACGTGTAACCACTTTGTGCAGTATTAGGGAGGTTTGCTAATGAATTACGTCAATAATGCAAGATTCAGCAGTGAATCAGTACGTTGCTTCTTCAGGCGTGTATCATATGGATAAAAGCTTTGTTATTGAAGGATATATACGAGGGAAATAGAATATTTAGCACTTTTCAGAATAATTAAACCCAAAAGTAAGCTAACAGAACAGAGCTTCCAGGTTAATTATAGCTATTGTTGGAGTAGTAGTTCTTTTCTGTAGTGTTGTCCATAGGAAAAAAAAGAAAAACAGCATAGCCAAAAATAAAAGGGGCACATAACGTTTTATATTAAACATTAAAATAAAACACTCCTGTTTTTAAAACACAAAACTTGCTATTGTAAATAAGACTAGAGCATAGGACGTGTAAATTACCTGCTGTGTTGTGATGCATCCAGTGCCAGGAAGCGAAGAGTTGGAAACGCTCGAGGTAAAGAATTGAAATGAGGGGCCAGACTAACAGAAAAGCGGCACCACGGCGTATAGAACAAGACTAAGGTACAGTCACTGCTGTTTGGGTTTAGGAACTCCATCAGATCCTTAAAGAAAGCAGAACAGACACAGATAATGAAACATTTAAATAATAGTCCTATGTCGAAATGCATCATTCAGCAAACAATTAGGTACTTGACAAGATTTTTCAAGTAGCTGCACATTTGTTTTAAAGCTTTTTAAAACAAACGGACAAATGTTTAAAATAACCTTTTCAGAGGTTAAACAAATGTATTAATTAAAAAAAAAAACATCCTTTAATACAAGGAAGAACTAGAAATAGGCACTGGTACTGGCAATAAGTGCCATTAACAACACTAGAGACACTAATGCACAGCGCATGAAGGCTGACCATTCGCTACAGGCACACAGGTGTGACACACAGGCTTGTGGATGGAGCCATTTCTCCACTTTTTCTGCTCAGAACCACACAAAAAGCTTTCTCGCTCAGCTTTTTTTCCCTTGTCAATATCAGAAAGGCTGTAATGCAAGGAAATCCACCAAGCCAAATACTGGAGAAAGCCCTAAAACGGGTGGGCTGCTTACCTGGGACACGTTCAGGATCTGCAGCGTGAAGTTGCTGATCCCAGTCACGTTCCTCTCCTCACAGGCCACCTTGGGGGTCTTCACGCTCTCGGTGCCGTTGGGCTCCTCAGCAGTGCCGGGCAGCACGGTCTCCAGCACAACGGGTGAGCCCGCTGCATGCTCACGGCCCTGCGTGTCAGGCTGGGTGAGGGGAGCTGAGGGCCTGCTCCCCGCTCCGCACTCCCCATTGTTGCCTGCTGCTGCCTCACAAGTCCCAGTCGTGGCAGCAGTGGACTCCTGCTCTTCCTTCACCTCCCCCGGCACCACTGAGAGCCCCACGGCCTGCTGGGCTGGGACTCCGCTGCCCAGCATCGCGTCGGCCATTTCGGCAGTCCGGTACCGCACCGCTTCGCCGCCGCCAACCTGCGCGGAGCCAGCAGCAGCGGCTGGGGGGGTCCCAGCGGCGCTCAGCTCCGTCACGCCCCCTGCACCAGAATCATGGAATCATTACGGTTGGAAACGGCCTCCAAGATCACCTGGTCCAACCATCCCCCTGCCACTGTCATCAACTGAACCATGTCCCTAAGAGCCAGGTCCAACCTGTCCTTGAACACTCGCAGGGACGGTGACTCCACCACCTCCCTGGGCAACCCGTCCCAATGTCTGACTGCTCTTTCTAAGAAATGTCTCCTCATTTCCAACCTGAACCTCCCCTGGCACAACTTGAGGCCATTCCCTCTAGTCCTGTCACTAGTTACCTGTGAGAAGAAGCCAACCCCTAGCTCCCCACACCTTCTTTTCAAGTAGCTGTAGAGAGCAATGAGGTCTCCTCGAGCCTTCTCTCCCCCAGACCAAACACCCCCAGCTCCCTCAGCCGCCCCTCACAGGCCTTGCGCTCCAGGCCCTCCAGCAGCCTCGTAGCCCTCCTTGTACTGAGGGCCCAAACCGAGCTCAGCACCGAGGGGCGGCCTCGGGCAGGGAGGAGCTCAGAAGGGGGACACCAGCCCCGGCCGCCCGCCGCCCTCACCGGCCGCCAGGGCCCCGCCGAGCCCGGCCAGCGCCAGCAGAAGCCGCCACATCCCGGCCCCGCCGCGCTCCGTCTCCCCGGACAACCGCCGCTTCCGCCGGAACTCCGGGCACCGCTTCCGCTTCCGGCGCGGCCCCGCTTCCCGCCCTTGCGCAGTGCGTAGTGGTGGCGGGCGGGAGGGAGGGAGGAGTGTGGGCGGCGGGCGCCATCTTTGGCGCGCAGAGTCGGGCGGCACCGAGAACGCTTCGCGGTTGAGGCGGGGTTATCCGCAAAGCGCCGGGGCTCAGCGCTCCAGGACAATAAAGTGTTCATATAAATAAAGAACTTTTATCCAATTTTCTCGACTTTGTTCCCCGAACCACCCCTCCGTCCCCCGGGGCAGCAGCCCTACTTGGGGCTGCTTCTACCACCCCCTGCATCAAGAGGCACAGATTCAGTTTGGCACGGTCTTGAGTAGCTCTAGAGGAGCTTTTCCATACAGCCGGATGACTAAAACTCCCACAGACTAAAGGCATATATGTGTGTGTGTATATATTTACAGCTAAAGAGAAAAGAGAGGGCCTGTCTGTTATACCAAGCAAAGCTTCCAAGCTGAAAGGCAATATAAATATTAAAATAATAATAATAATAATAGAATAAATCCTGTCATAGAATTAGTTCTTACTTGCTTTCAGTTTAATATTGAAGTTTCATGGCTATTTGGGACGTTTGGAAAGTGAACACAGTACTTCAGCTGCTGACACCCGCTTTTTACTGGGTGCCTTAAAACCGTCAGCACCACACAATGAGACTGGGCCAAAGCCACACGTCTGTCGAAACAGTGAACCAAGAACATGACCTAGGAGAGTAGGCACCGTACATATACTTGGGAATAAAAAACACCAAGGAAAACACTGTACATGCACATAAATTAATATGCATGTTGGAGCTTTATTATGGAAATGGGATTTTTGTCTTTGGTTTTACTGTGGGGCACATCAACTCCTTTCTTATAGCACACGTTTTATTTCTTGGAAAAATGTTTTTATTTTTCTTACCTTCCAAGTTTCATTTGCATTAACATTAATATTGAAACTATGGTAGCCTAAAGATATAAAACATAAGTGAGGCTTGCGAACAGAAAATATTTAATTAGACCAGTTGATACAGATCAAGCAAGCAAACTTGAGAGCCAACGCACATAGGAATCCATGTTGCTGTGGGCTAGTCAGGAAAAAACTCCCTCATTCCTAACTGTGGCAAGAAAAGTGGCATTTTCAAGCTCAGCCCCATTTTCTTCCTCCTGGCCAAGGACTACGTGTGGTTCCAGCTCTTGGCTCCATGCCATCAGAGTCTTAAGAGTCCTTCACCTACCGATGCCCCGGATGGTGTCAGATCTCAAACACGAGCGATGGCATTTCAAATCTCTAAAACAACAGATAGCTTTGTGGCAACATACCTGCATCTGAGACACTTCTCATATTTAATCCTAACACAATACTCTTCCTACCATAATTCCTACGCAATATTGCGTATTTTTATGCTGCTGATAAAAAATAATAATAATAATAATTTTAAAAAAGTAAAAAAGTTCATGTAACACAAATTAACTCCTGGAAATTATAAAGAGGCTTTATACCTAAGTCATAGCAAATGTACTAGCCCAATGCTTACACATTATACAGACAAGGCACATTAAGATGCCTGCCAGTTTTGTTGCACAACTGTTTGGTGGCTTACATTTTTCTGATTTTTAATACCAAAAGTCTGCTTTCAGGAAAAACTAGTAAAAAAAAATACATTGTTTTGCATCTATTCAAAAATCTTGGATACATTAGAATAGCTCTGTTTGTTAGGGAAGGATCTGAAATTTAGCAAACAAGAGGATTTGCGTAACTGAGTCTTTTGTTGCACCCATGGATGTACACCAAAACTTCGCGGTCATTTGTGCATCTTATATTTCAGCAGCTGAATTTCACACACCACCTCAGATTTCAGTAACGCTGGGCAAGCTCCTTCATGGACAACATGGCAAGAAACGGAGTGAAAGACAGACTGGGACAGAGACAATGCCATGGTCTTCAAAACAAGTTTCCACTCGTGTAGTCCTGACACGTCCTCACAGCTACAATTTTCTGTGTATTCAACAGCACAAAGATTAGGTAGAAGAAAACAAGACAAGCATTTGAGTGGGAACACAGGCTGAGGTTGCATGGACAACTTAAACTTACACCTGAATTCGGGATGTGCCTTTGTAATCTTTGTTTTCTCAACATGGCCGCAGTTGAATATTTAAAAATGTGACCACTTGAAACAGCAAATATACTTTTTAGTTTTATGCACATCTCAAAGGCCTACTCTAAATAATCAAACTCACGCTAATTGTTACTGTGATATTTTTTCACTAATTAGAACAAGCTTTTGTGGTATGAAAAAAAAAAAGCAACATGAAAGGCACGATGATTTATCTGCCTCAGATCATTTAAATAACACCTAACAATTCCACAACATTTTTCAGCTTCAAAGTAGTTAAAAGCTGTTATCTAATGATTCCTTCCAGCAACCTTGCAAGATAAGCCACGTATCCACTGATGGGAAAAAATGAGCCCTTGCCATCCCTAGGCCATGCAGGGAACCTGGGTGACAGCCAGCTGCAGAAGGCAGTGGCTTTCGGGCTGCCAATCCGGTACGGTCAGGCCTCACCTCTCTTAAATGTTAAACAATAAACACAGAGCCACAGGCAGAACTCTGATAAAAATAGCACACAATGCAAGTCAGCCCTTTACTTTTAGTTATTACAGTTTTACATGGTTAACAGTTAAAACAATTTTCGTTCGTCTTGGTCCAAAAAGACACACCGCTGAGCTAACATACTGCATAGGTACGATACTGCTAACTCACACTGTACTATTTGAGCTACTTGAAGAGATACCATCGAGACAGGTATTTCCCAAAAGCATAAAGATGCCAGTCCAGCACCAAAGCAAGCTTTGGTGTCTGATCATACACATAAATGGAATTACCAGGAAGATATAACCACGTTAAAGCTTCCTTTAAGACGTCCAACTTGCGTAGCTGACAAGCCAACATTGCTGGTCTGTCTGCATGAATAAATCATAAACTGGTTCTGTCATCAGAAACGCTGCACCGGCATTGCACACCAGCTGAGGGAGCAGATCGCATTGCAATTTATATCTTTCAGATTATTACACGGCAGAGAACACAACAATCATGCAAGCAGAAAAGCAACTTCCAACACAGCTAAAAAGCCTGAATTGTTGCATGATACAATTTATCAGTGACAATATCCAATGCTCTAAGTTCCATTAAAAAAAATAAAAATAGTTCATTTCCTTCAAGAAATCACATCCAGGAACTGATCTTTAGATCAAAACACAACAGACTGTAGTCTAACTCTGTTGTGAACGTATCCAGAAAAATGTATCTGTTGAAAGCCAAACATTTACAATCAAAAAAAATACAATTCAAAAACAAAAACCATGTCTTTTCTGATTAAAAGCAACTTGAAGTCTGTAAAGTAGCTTCAACTACGGCTTCTAAAATGTTTCAATACTAGACATATTCAGGGTCTTTGAAAGTATGTGCAAGAGAAAAAGGACAGTGTTTGTGTGCAAGGAAAGGAAGCAGTCCTGGCAAACTGGATTGTAGCTTTGCGTACATCGGACTGCCCAGCTTGCCACATAGTTATTGAACACCTTCAGTAGAGGGGTAAAAACAGAGGGGTTTGGCATCGGCAATAAAAATAAACTAGAATATTGCTGGATGGAGGGATAAATGTGATATTTAATAATTAATAATGACCATCATTCCAATAAAAGCTTGGTGTGCAAGTACTCTCAAACTGATTCCCATGTGCAACAGAGGAAGAAAGTTAACAACTTATTACGTATACATACAGAGCAATCACTCCCCTCCTCCTTTCTTCTCATATTTAAATGAAGGGATAAGAACTATTAAGTTACTGAAGTAGCACTTTCAATTAATTAAGAAACAAGGAACATTCCTCTATTTTTTGGTACTTGACAACTCATTCAGGTTTTTTGCCTTAATACAAATATATGGGACTTGCCTATAATAAGCAATACCTCATGTGAAATTCAGAGAGCACAGCATGCTGAAAGGGTGGGCTTATTTATTTAATGTAAATATTGCACAGTACGTGGTCCTCCAACTCTCAGATTCTTTGTGCGTTTTTAAGTCCACACAAGCACAAACACAGTTTGTGGTAGCTAGATTCAGTTACAGTTCAGGGAGGCAAGGGACAAAGCAGAACAGATTGTTTCATTTTTAAGCAAAATCTGTACAAGCTGTACCTTAACATTTTACACTTACCTACAACTGAGATGTCGGGAGAACAAATGGTAAAATAGGAATCTTAAGGCAGAATTTAAAATATATATTAAAAAAAAAAAAAAGAGGAAAAAATTGTTAGGTTTTAAAGTATTAACTTTATTAATAAATATACATCCATATGATGATGTAAATACAGATCATGAACACTACTCCATTCCCATACACATAATTGCACACGAGTAGCTCAAGTTCATGGACATAAAAACATACACAGTATCTAATCAGGCTTTTTACAGCAGAGGACAGGGTGCTGATACTAGTTATTTAACAGATTACTGTTTCCCCCAAAGTAAACCTGTGGGAAAGCAAATGATGAAAGATTAAAATATCATAAAGTGGTTCAAACTTCAGAATACAGATTTATCTATTTAGAAAAAAAAAAATCACAAGGAGAAAGGTCTAGTCTCTACTAAAGTCATAAATATATTTAAGCAGTGTTAAAATATATGCATTAAAATAGAGAAGAATAAACTTCTTTTGTGGTCAGAAATTAAGTTTGCAGTTCAAAGTATTTACGATTATTATCAATTGTTTTAACTGTCAACTCTAGGGATAGCATGAAACGTTATTATACATACAACAAAGAACAGCAGAGTCACAGCTAATGAAGCCATCAGACAAATGACTTCACATTGCTCTCTGCCTTTTAAAGCTCTTCGAAAATGGGGGAGGGAGTTCAATTCACATCTGAATTACTCTGTGTATTGTAGTTCCAAGTAATTCTTTTCACATCACTTTTCACTGACAAGGCTTGGTTTTGTCCTGACCAAACTCTTAAGGTCTTTCAGACGAAACGAAAATATATTCATTCGGAACAGAGATCTTTAATGGCTCTTGATACATAGTTATTCTGAATAGTCTAAACTAAATCCAAGATATAAAGAACATCGCCTTAACGACAAGGCTGACGGCTGATTTTAAAAATACTATATTTAATATCAAAGTTAGCCACTTCTGATGGTATCTGTTTTATTTCTGCCAAAATATGGTGCTAGCATCTTGAATACGTCCAGTGCAAGACTTTATAGTAGCAAAATTATTTGGTTTAGGTTTAAGTAAATTTAATCAGAAACTGAATAGTAGTTACTATATGTATATTAAACAGTGAACTTGTATAGCATCATTAAGGAATAATAGCAAGCGAATACATTTCCTTTATGTATAAATAAGACGTTAGGAACTTGATAATTAAAAGAAATCATTAAAAAACAAACTTGACGTGTCGATCTTCTGAACAGTGTTAACACACAACGGTGATCCTAGCTTATGAATAGCTGAATTATGATATATCATATAAAATAAGCAATTTACCTTACAAGTTATGTTTTCATACTATGGGGGAAAAGGCCAGTTTTCCCACTGGTACTAATAAAGTTTAGGCATTAACATGCTGTTTCAGTGTTTATCGTGGAAAGAAGAATGTTTTTTTTTTTTAAAAAAAAAGCACAATGTATTCTCTAGATTATACATAGGCAAAGCAGAAGTATTTGAAAAATTCCATTCCTTTTTCACTTTCAATCTCTTACTTCTTTTTTCATCCCCTCACAGCACGGCACCAGTAAGCTGCGGTCAGATGTAAAATAAACCAGAACTGGGCAATGCCCAGCAGCACACTTCTGGTCTCCTTGCTAAATCTTGGGTGCCAAGCTGTCCTTTACAGACTCCGCCAACACTTTCCTGCTTTATGCTCATCATTTCACAATTGACAACGGTAATTGTTTCTTTTACCGGGATTATATTTCATCTGATATAATTAATAAACACCGTAATGAACAGAAATTGCTTAGATGATTTCATTATTTCATCAGCATACTTGAGTACAAAATTCATTATACTAGCAGAACAGTAATACATCTGCATTATCTCCCGACACACAGCACAGCACCATTGAGTAGATGCACAAGTGAGAAATGAAACAGGAGCAAACGGGATAAACAGAAGGAGGTAAGAAGTGGAGTTTCTCCAAGGTACAGTGGTGACATGCAACACGTTCCTTGCCAGCGAGGTGTGACACTCCTGTAGTTACTACATTCAGCTGAAGAGGACTGCTTTCCCAGCTGAGTTCAGGAAAGAACTTAAAGCAGTCTTTTGTTGAAAAATCATGATTAAAAACAGCCAATACAGCACGGATCCTGAGGGTGAATTAACTCACGTTAGCATTTTGCATGTGTCAGAAGTGACATCGTTCTGAGAAAGATTGCTAAATTTCAGGCTTGCGAGTTTGTTGAGGAACAGAACGTGTAACTGGATTTCATAGCTTCCGCATGAAGAAACCATTTTAGTAGCAGTTTAGCTGCCATTAGTTCGTGTATCGACTAAGGAGCCATCCAGTACAGTTGAGGTTCATTGTCTTAGTTGCCAGTGCATACACAGTTCCCCAAAAACAATTCAACACACCTATTGTAAAGTACAGCATAAAGTCCAGCTCATTATGTGTTAGGCATCACTGGAACACCTGAAGGCTTGCTGCTTTTTTCCTGATAAAAAAGGTATGAAACATGACATCTGTTTCTTAAGTTGTCATCACTGAAATCAAGAGTTCTCATCAAAATGACAGCAGGCCAGAATAGCATTTACATTAACAAAAATTATCAGTACTATTACTCAATCAGCACAAGCTCTAATTAACCCATTTTCTTCTGCTCCCCAGATCTCCAAGCTGTATATATTCCCACCCCAGATATTTGAAGCTGCAAATTTATCATAAAGTCACATTTTACTTCAAACAACTTAAATATAAGCTTTCTTCCAGGTGAAAAAAAAACGCTTTAATTCCAGTCAAAATAAATTTAGAACAAACAATACGCAACATTGAGGACTGATTTTTTTTTTTTTGAGTCTAGATTAAAGTATGTGCACATGTTACACACACACACACACTCCCACACTTAAAAAAAAAAAAATTAAACACGCCCAGTTGAAAAATGGAACATTTCTTTTGGAAGGAGGGAAGGTTTTAGTTTGAGTCAAGAAAGGTATTTATAGTCAACCAACAACATTTTTTTTCAGCTTGCATGCATAGATGAATTCCTATGAAGTGCTTTATATCTGGGGTCTAGCAGTGCAGTAAACTGCATCCTGTTTGCATCAGCTATACAGTTTGCTTTTATAAATCGTGAAAATGGTGTCCTTTGGTAGATATATAACCTTCCATAACTTAAATATAGTATACGTGTCAAACAATGAAATATCTGTATTTCCAGGAATATCTGGCAAAACTAAGTCTGAAAACTTGGCAACAGTGTCTATTTAAAAAGTTTAATTTGTAAACATTATAGATTAATACTTTCAAAGCTATTAAACTGTCGCCACCTAAGCACAGATTTTAAAGGCAAAAAACAGTGTAAATAGCTATTTACAGATTAAGAATGTACTGTTTAATATTAACCGAGTGCGTAACTAGAACGAACAGTACTTAATTTCTTACAAAATATTTCAAATTTTAAAGAATTATTTGTGGTTTGGTATACGTACTATCAGGCATTTCAAAATTACAGAGCAGAATCCTGTATCGGCATAACAAAAAGAACAGCTATCACCTAAAGGCAAATGAGCTTGTATCAATAAGGCGCTGTGAAGCTGTAATGCGCTGCACAAACTTTCAGCTTTCTTTAATCCTTTCAAAAACATTTTTGGAACATTAGTTGAAATCAACTTAATGCTACAACTCCAGAAACAAAAGCCACCTGAAATCAACACTGAAAAAAAAGGTTGTTTTTTGGTCTGGTTTTTTAAGTTTCATAAGTATCTGTTCGAGGTCTGTAGAAGCTCCTGCAGGAATGGAAAACATAGCTTGCTTTCTATTCCTTCCTTTAGAAAACACACAGGAACTCAGAATTTTGCAGTTGTTACTAGTTAAACAGTCCCAAGCATTTTCTTTATCAAGTAAGAACTCATCTGGATGAGTTCCTTATTGTGAGATAGGCCCCATCATGAGCCAACAGCCAGCTAATTCTATCCTCCTTATTTCAATTACTTAATGCATAATCACAAAACTAGATTTACCAGAAACTGAGTGTAAAACTAGGAACACGAATATTACTCAGAGACACCATGGTATATGCATCAGTTGAGACTTGCTAATAACTTATGATTTAAAAACAACAAAAAACCCTTTCTACCAGTGCCCTCTCAACATTGCTTTAAAAGTTACTGAACTGCACCCATACACTATGGCATTATTTGAATAAAAATAAAATCTAGAAACTCAAACGTATGCAAATGCTACAATAAAATGCAAGAAACATGCCAAAATCCAAAGTAAAGCAGATTAGTAAGGAGTTACTAATTCCTTCCTTTCATTCATTAGGCTGTTTGAGTTTGCCACTGGTTTCACCAGCAGCATGTAAGCCTCTGTTATGCACCATAGGATAGGGAAAAGCTGCACTGCCACAAGTATAACTTAGATTTGCAAGCCGTGAGAGAGCTTTAATGCTACCTGGAGGTCTGCCTGGGCTGACTTTGTATCCTGCTGCTTTAGTTGTACCCAAGGGTCTGCCTGGACTTGTCTTAAATCCAGCTGCTTTGGTGGTCCCCAGGGGTCGACCCGTGCTGGTTCGGTACCCTGCTGATTTTGTGGTCCCTGATGGCCTTCCACGTTTCCCAGATCGGTTGAGGTTTTTCTTTTTCTTTAGTTCGTCTTTTGTCTCTATATTCCGGCCACTCGTGGTCTGCAGGTGTGATTCATTCAACGGATCTGGTCTCTGGCATGCAATCGGTTTGTGGCTGACCGCGTGGCCGTATTTGCTTTGCTGCGTGGCGTACAAGTCAAACTGATCAGCAGACCTCACGGTGTCTTCGTTAAGGCAAGAGCTCTTGCCGGGCCCACAGAAAGCTGCATTACTGCTGGCGACCGGGTGCATCATTTTCTATCAAAAACAAGAGAGACAAATGTGTATCAGTATATAATAATGCTGCAGCATTCCACATGAAAGAATCTTTGAAGAGTTACCTCTGCTTCCTAAAGTGAGCACAAACCATTTTGTCTCTTTTCAGTAAACAGAATCGATGTCAGTAAATTACTTTTTTTAATTACTTTTTTAAATGAAAAGTTTTAATAAGCTTTCGTTTGAGGGTTTGCATGGTAACCATCTACACATAGTTAAAAGCAACTATTTAAAATATGTATTATTCAGGTGGGTATAATTAGCAGTTCTTTAATTCATTAAAGAACTGAACAAAAGCATTTCAGCAAACAAAACATCTAATATCCACCCATTCTGATTTCAAAACCCTTCTAATCAAATCTCATCTAACTTCTAGCTGTTCCAGTTGCAAGATCAGCCTTCCATCCAAGGAGAAATACAGTCTTCTCCTGATTTAACAGATCTAGGCTCCTAAAGATTTTGTTGTTGTTGTAACTGCAGCAAATTAATACAACACTAATCAGTTTTGTTGCTTCTTCTCGCAATTATGTAAGAAACACAGAAACAGGTCAGATGCTCAGCACGGCAGCAGTGCCGCAGTTGGGAAAGCAGAGGCACACAGCGAATCTCACACGAACCACAAGATACCAGACCACAGAAAAGCCACCACTGTCCCAGTTAGGTGAGCAGGTACAAACTGCCAGTGACACAAACCGTGCTCAGGACTTGGGGAAAAGCCATACAACTCTTCCTGATATCCGTGTTGTCACGCACCTCCCAACATACTGGGAAACAAACGTGAGCCCTCACGACCAAGAACTGCTTTACACAGCCTGTGCTTCATCAGTAGACTACCACAGCTCGAGTTGTGCTCCATTTCGGAGGCTTGCTTGTTCGAACAAGACTCATCTTCAGGAGGCTGGGAGGGTGACGCACCCACACGCTGCTGCATCAGCCCGGGCCCAGGGGATGGCCTGGCGGCCTGCTGGCAGCAACCGGGCAAGGCCTCAGCACGAACTACAAGCCACTACTTCCACATGAACCGATTGTGCTCCTGTGAAATCCCTTCAGCAGGCATACTGAGTCACAACAAATAGTATTACTGCATTACTGGTGGTCTACAGCTTTTTTTAGTATTAACACTTGTAAATACCAGCTGCACACGCAGTGCCTCACGTTCCCTAACGGTGGAGGTGGAAGGAGCCAGCGAGGCGCACCAGGACGATCTCCTCACTCAATTCAACTGCATTGGCTCGACAGCTTAAATAAGCTGAAAATACTCCGTCCAAGATAACATTTAACCATGCTGAATACAAGATTAATCCAATCAATATCTGGCTCTTGAGAGACTTTCTGTGCCCTCCGGTCATGTTTAGGAGACTAAACATTTCTTGCTGTGGTAAATTTCTCTAGGAGATAAGGTCTGGAATATTCATGGTATTTTGCCTGCAGTAGATATGGAATATCACCTAGAACAACTACATCTAAATTCTACCATTGATTAGTGAATTTATTTGGCAGTTGTGAAGGTCTCCTCCCAGCCAGAGGAAAAGAATACAGCAGAGACGGTCTGTTTACCCAGGAGTAAATCCCCGTGCCCTTTCCTTCTGATTATAATGGTTACATTCCCTGCTCTTACTCCCAATTTACCTTGGCTTGACAAACGCACGTTACAGCGTATGCATTACTCTTGTGCAAATATCTGAATATGGTTTCTTGCCAAATAGTTAAATTGTGATAATAATATAATTTAAATAATAAATGGTTCTAGCGGAGATTATCCATGTGCTACGATTCTGAATGTTGAGTGTGGCTATGATAGAACAAATACAAAACCACTGTTATTGCAGGTGTTGACTAGCAAATGAAACAACTAAGAATAATTTGCAAGCCTGCATTTAGCAAAGAACAAAGAAAGTAAGATACAGGTCAAGAGACCAAACAGACTTTTCGGTGCAGCAATAAAAATGGAACATAATGTTTTCTACAGTTAGCAGTCAAGAAAACATTACCTTCCTTTAACCCCGCTACAAAGTCATGACAAATACCTGAGATTTTTCATGATACGTAATTGCAAACATAAGGGTTCTGTGGTAATGTATTTTTACTGAGGACAGAGTATGCAGAGCGACTGAAAGGCTATTCAGCTGTTTGTTGATATACTCGAGGACACTCGGAGCAGTTAGTCCTAGGCTCAGCACTCACTTAAAACACCAGAATACTGGCTTTGGCCCCAAAAAGCCACTCCGAGCTCGACTGCCACAAGGCCGATCAATGCAGCTGCCCGGTGTATGAGGGAACACACTAGACCAGGGAGGAGGCACTGAACAACACAGGGCCCTCTTGGTTCCTCAGCAGACCGCCCACCTTCCAGGTTCACTCCTGTCTAAGCCAGTGTTCTTATTTTCTGCTTTTTCTCCTCATCACAACCAAAGGGATTTTTCCTATTGATGAAATCATCCATCTTTCCTGGGAAAAACCACGGCAGGTCCTCAGATCCAGGGAAGGCATCCTGTTGTACCTGCCAGACCCCGGGTTTCACCACCATACATGTGTTTGTGTGCGTGTCTGCCACAACAGCCCTGACAGCTCCTGACAAGCACTGCCGGGTTGTACAGAACTTGGCTGACGCTGTTTTACCTTGCATCTGGTGGCAGCGTGCATCACTGTAACTGACAAACAGGGAAAGAAGAATAAATCACTGTCTAACATTTCTTACAAGAGGAGGAAGCTTAAAAAAAGCAGTCTGTGAAAAACTGACAAGATTTTTTTTTAATGTTTATTTTTTTCTACATCATTTTCCATGAAATCATGAAAATTTCAAGTAGTACCCACAGCTTATATTCTCTATTTTTTATTTAAGACATTTTTATGAAAAGTTTTAGAAATCTTTATCTTAGTTACATTAATGTGGACACCTCCAGCATAGTTTTCTTCATTCACATCTCAGTAGGGAATGAAAGAACGAAGTAGGCACGCTGCATGAGTCTATCAGTAGAGTGTAAGCAGGCTTCTTGGCAGGGGTACATACACTATAAACAAGGATTGGTATAAAATGCAAAGCTATGCCAGTTTAAAAATCCCACTCTAGCTAAATTGTATAGCCAAACACACACAACTTTGTGTCCAAGCATTCTTCAGTAAAACCAGCCAGAAAAGTTTCCAATGAAACAAAACTTACTCATTTTAAACCTGTAAATAGATATGTAAAAGATACTTGCAACAGTTTACTTAAATCAGTTTCAAACTGGTTGAATGTCTCCACATAAACAAATAGTTAAGATGAGGCACTGTAGTAAACAAATTCAGTCGCATTTCGAGAAGATTTTTACTGGAAAGCGGCTGCAGAGGGTTTTCTGTTTGGATCCTTTTCTATCTGGTAATCTGTTTTCATAGAAATGCTTAGGAAGGGAGGAGACAACTGGATAAACTAGCTTTGGAAAAAGAAAGGCAGCGTTAGAGCTTCCTGTGCAATGAAGCACAGGAGCTCCACAGCTGCTATAACGAAGAAAGAAATGGGACCATCCATTAGTGACCTGCAAGGTTTTGTTGCTGGGGGACCAGAGGGCCATGGTAATAACCCCGCTTTTTAAAGTATCGCTGCATTGCCACTCTTCTGAGTACCTGTGAAGTTAATTGCTTGAGCACTCCTGAGGTGAGTGTGCAGTTTTGTTTCACTCACAGTGCTCATCAGTCAATACACAACGTATGAGGCTGCCCTCAAGATTTTTGTAGTTCACAGGCAACCTTGCTCTTTTCTGCTGGGAGATGAAACAGAAGCCATATTAAAGGCAAAGCAGACAAAAAGAAACTTAAGAAAATTCACCTAATTCCAGTGACTCTTGGATAGAGAGAAGGAGTGCTTCCTTTTACCCCTAAGCACAGATTAACATATAGCACATTTCTAGCTTACAACTGCTAAGGCTTCTTTTACTGGTGCAGCCCATCCCTCTCTCAGCTTGAAACTACGCCAAACAACAACCAAAAAAAAACCAAAAAAAAAAAAAACACACAACAACCATGTTCTGTTTGCTATACAAGACTAAGACCAAAACTAGTCAAGTCTCGATGGATAAAACACCCTTCTTGGGCTGTGACACGATGCTGTCTTTAGCGTTCAAACATCACCCCCTTCCTTTGCCTTCCTCGTGGCTAGAGCAGGCCAGATGGCAGCTTCCAAGAGCAGTGAAAGTACAAAAGCCGACTGGAAACAGGCACTCAAACATTAAGTATTTTATAAAGTCCTGGACCTGTGACCTGGTATCTGCTTTAAATGGAACAATCAGTTCCAACAGGAGAAGCAGGCAGCCCCTCTGGTCTCACCCTCGCCTGCTTTCTGCAGCGGCAGCCTGGCTCGCACCAGAGCAGACCTGGCTCTCTGCAAGCGCTGCTGGCTTCTGCTGAAACGTGCTTTGAATCAGAGCCTCTGAACAAAACTGGAAGCACACCTACAGCTTTTCAAATGACGATACCAGGAGAGGTAAGCTCCTATTGCCAACGGGGACGATTTTGATTTTAGTTAAGAGTGAGCATATAAAACCCACTCATATTTCTGAAATTTTCCACAGCTGAGGTTGCAATGGCTTCAACAGCGCCGACAAAGCTGTAGGAGACTGTATCAGCACGTTCTCATCATCCTCCATCCTTTTTACAGCAAATACATATAAAGTACATGATACAGCACTCAGAAACAGAAGCATTATTTCTGTACTAGTACCCTGCACGTCACTTCTACCAATTAAAATAGTTGGAGGGAAGCATAGGACCAACTCTGTTCGAGCTCCCTGCATAAAGAGCGCTCTATGCCACGTCCAGCAACGCAGGGGCTGAAGGCTCTGGGGAATGCCAAAGGGCTCCTTTTTGCTGCGGGGGGAAGTTGAAGGAGCAATAGCACAGACATTTTGCCTTTGCAGACTGCGGCAGAGATACAGTATTGGTTTCGCTCCTCCCTCTCAGGATAGTGGGTGGGAGAAATATACTTTCATCAGTCAGTAGAAAGAATGAATTATATCAAATTAAACATTTTTCAAGTGGTGCTTTTATTGTCAGCTCCTTGCCTTCGTGTTAACTATTACTAAAATACGGCCTTGCCTGATTTTTAAAAACCCGCAGCTGCTTGTTTTCAAAAAAAATACTGCACCTTGAGTATCCCCATAAATGTAAATATTTTTAAAACACTAAATAAGAAATCCTATCAGTGTCACAACGTATACCATAATGTCTGAACCTACATTTGAAATATAATCTACTTCTGACAGTAGGTAAGCGGTTCCTCTAAACAGTGCTTATGAAGGACTCTCCAGCGTTGATCACGTAATAAGATTTTTCTCATCAACTGACGCGAGGTAAAATACATTAAAATCAGCCAAAATATAAGACAATTTCTTTACACGAGTGTTTTGCTAGAACCAGCACAGTAACATGATGCTGCAAATAGGAGAGAGAACGTAATTTTGGAAACCATGTCTTTCTCAGTTATTCTTTGTGCAAAAAGATGGAGGAACAAAGGATTCTCCAAGCAACATGAGAAATTACAAGCACGGTCCTTTCTCTGATAACCAAAGGCCATTTTCTCACATAACCATGAAGAACGGCCAAAGGTGGGCGACAGAGGCTGCGGGAGGAGCTCTGGGGAGCACAAAGAGCATCCCCACACAGCCCCAGCTCCAGACCCCAGGTACAGCAGCCTGCCCGGGCCAGGGGCTGCCAGCCCCTCTTCCTCTCGCTACCTGAGCACCCCAACACATGGGCATCGGGGTCCCCTGGGAGATCAAGGCTGTTTTGTTCCAGTTCCCCCCACACTGCCCAAGACATCCCCCCGCAGATAGGGTGCCCTCTAAGGGAACTTCATGTGGTGCCATTTGCTCAGGCCCGAGCCAGTCTCTGTCCCTGTGCGCATGAGGGGATCGGAGGGCCTGTGGCCTCTCTCACCAACACCAAGACACCCTGAGGGTCCTCCCTGGAGCCAAGAATAAATAACATGCACATGGGGAACCCCAGTGTGAGCAGTGTCCTGGTGGCAGCAGCTCTGCCCTGGGCCTGCACGGCTGGTGTGGAAGTGCCCAGTGGAAAGCACAGAGGCAAAAGGATCGGCACACTTCTCACACGTGCTTCCCTTCAGTGGAATGCTCTAGATGTTTGACTGGAGTCAGTGAAAGCTGCTTTTGTTCGCTACAATGTGAACTCAAAAGCTTCCAATACCTGGCTGTAAGAGGAAATGAGACTCGGGGACCCCTGGAGAAGCAGAGCTCCCCAGAGCCCAAACACCGCCCTGGTGCCACACGCAGAGGTCAGATAGTCACGCACTAGCGAGGCTAATGGTGAGCCTTTAGGTACCAGGAATTGATTGCAAAACCTGGCAAACAAGTAGCTGTTAGGCTCTCCCGCCTTAAAAACCACTCGAGGCATACCTAAGGGCTGTTTCGGCAGATGCCAACATCAGCAAGAACGTCAGCTGACTTTTTTCCGCCCAGAAATTAAGATCAGGTAACCATGGAGCGATGTGACGAGGAGAAACAGGACACTTCAAAGGGTTAAGACGGGTCCACAAAAATGGAGGAGGGCCATGTCAATGATCTCGTTAACTGTGCACCTCCAATTACATTGACACAACTGCCCGTTTGGTTTCATAATCAACAGAACCCGCTCTGAATCCACAGCTTTTTCTGAACAGGATAATCTTGCCCTTTCCTCCTCTCCCACATTCCCATTCCTTGTGCCAACACTAACTATTGTGCAAGAGCAGGACGAGCCAATACCCAGGTGAAAAACAATCCAACGAGAACGAAAAAACAACAGTTGGCTGGCACTGGGGCAGGAGAGGAAGAACAGGAACACAATTTTCATCGGCACAGAGACAGACTGAAGCTCTAGGTTAGCCTACACCACGTTACCTATGGGCTGCCACCAGCCCACTCTCTACCCCCTTAACCCCATTAAGTTAGAAAGCTAGCCAGACCTCAAAAATTTGACTTTTTGACAACATAATGAACTCAGATGTTCTTGAAGGGTACGGACAAGTCCCGAATGCGGCACAGGGAGTGGAGGCTGAGGAAAAGAAAAGCCGCAGCTGGGATGGGGCAGCAGGGAATCGAGGCAGCCATCAGGCCAGACGGGCTGGCTTAGAGGAGCGAGGTTGTGAAACTGCACCCTGATTATTCTGTGGTTCTGTAATTACCCAACTTCAAGGCAAGTCAAATATGCATATGAATGACAGGGCAGGTAGAGGTACATCTTTCTTTTTTTTAAGAAAGAATTATTGGTGTTTGTAAAACTGTCCGTTCATCTCAAGGAGCTGTTCCCAGGTAACACGGCGCAGACCTCACCATCGCCTACAACAAGGGCTTTGAGGAGCAGGCGATGGTTATTCATCTCCCTGGGTGTTCTCACCCACCCGCTCTTCTCCCCAGGGAACAGAACAACAGCTCCGAGAGCTAAGAGGTGCTCATTCATCTCTGTGGGTGTTCTCACCTACCCTCTCCTCCTTCCCCAACCTCCTCCCACGAAAGGGTTTAAAGCTTAAAGAGAGGGATCAGACACCTCCTTGTCCCGGTGCTGAGCTCCCTACGGGCACCTCCACGGGGTCAGTGCGAAAGCTCCGGACCCCCATCAACACACCCAGGCACTGCCACCGCAATGCACGCGGGCAAAAAGACAAAGTCCACTTGTTGAATCCGGTCAACAGCGGACGCTGAACAAAGATGCGGGATTTTCTGTTTATGGTTGCACCCAAAAATTAAGGATATAGGCCAAAAAAAAAAAAAAAAAGAGCTCTGTGAGAAACCCTGGTATTTAAAAATTGAAATAGGAATGAGGTGTAATTTTAAAAATGGATTAACCAAGGGTTCCTCGTATTCTTTTATTTTGAAAAAAAATAAAAAAAAAATCACACGGATCAAAATAACTGTTGCTTTCTTTAGACAGCCATCCAGGGAGCACCGCACGCCAATTAAAGGCGCAACTATTCGCTAATTAATTACCCTCGAAGGGCCACGCAGCAGCGAGGATGCACTGAACTACTTGCAACAACCCACGAGAGCACGGCACTCGCTTTATGCTCCGAGGCTTTAACAAGCGGGCACAAAAGGGAGCGGTGCGGGGCCGTGCGGGCCTTACAGGGGGAAACCCGCAGGAATTAAACCCGCGGGGGGGGAGGAGGAAAGGAAGGGGGGGGACGAGGCCGGAGCACGCCGGGGGCTGCAGCGAGACAAAAGCGCCGCAGCCCCGGGCGTGCGGGGGGCCCGGCGGGGCTGGCCCCGGCCTCCACCTGCCGCAGGGCGCTGCCCCCGGCCCGGCTCGGCTCGGCACGGCCCTGCCCGGCCCGGCACGGCCCAGCACGGCTCCCGCTGCCCCGCCCGGCCGGGGGCGTTGATGGCGCTGCGGGGCCGAGCCCGTCCGTCCGCCTCCCCCCCCCCCAAAGCAAAGCGCGGCCCCGCCGGGTTGCGGCGACCCCCGCCCCGCTCCGCACCGCTCCCCTCCCCTCCCCCAGGTCTCCATCTTGCCCGCCCCGGCCGAG